>CM033276.1:4810358-5193028 GCA_019343175.1 Oedothorax gibbosus
CCCCACACTTTTTTTAAAAAGTTTACTTAATATTGCCACTTTTTTGCTTATGACACATGTGAAAGATCTAGCTGACTTCACATTGCCACTGCAACATCTGGCACCGTAAGTACGACTAATCTGCGACATGAGTCGAAGGTCTTTCAATGTGTGTTTTGAACTTGCAGTGTCATCTTACATGTTGCATGGTTTCTGTTTGTTTCCAGCAGTGCGTGTGATGGTATGCTAGCGGAGCGGCCGCTGCCCCCCCCTCTGCGGCTGGGCCCTCCCTCCATCCCTCCCCCCGCCCGCACCTCCTCCTCCCCCACCTCCCCTGTTCCCCCGGCCCCTCCCACTAGGAGGTGCTCCGCCCTCCACCTCAGCCGCACCGAGCACCTCCTCCACTCCGCCGAGCCCCTCCTCCTCAAGTGGGACATCAAGGAGGAGCCACACGCCTCAGACTGGATCGGACTCTACAGGACCGGTATTTATTTCACTTTTTCGACATGTTTATACCTGATGGGAATTCTTTCCTTCTCCCTAGTCTTCCTTTGTTAATGCAAAATCTTTTTTTGGTACACTGAAGGTCTTTGTTAAGTTTTGTTAAGGATCCCTTGTTAAGCTCACGCTTTTTAATCCCCTTTATCACAACTATAATAACCCTAATAGGTTTGTAAAGCCCAGTAAAGTTGCTTGATTTTATTTTTAGATTTAGTAGACAAAACTCAATAATTATTTATCCTATACACTACTTTAATGAATATTTACCAAAGACAATATTTTAATAATTATTTATGTTTATGCAAATAGCAACACTTAAATAGTAAACATAAGGGTATAGGATTATTATATTACTATATTTGTAAAATAATTGAGGAAGATTTGTCGATTTTTAAACATCTTAGATCCATGATAAATATTTATTAAAATTCAAAATTTAAATTATTTTAATTAGTTTCTTAAAATAATATTTAGTAATTGTTTCAATAATTAGGTTTTTTCCAGGCGGGAAAAACATAATTTCTCCCAGGGCGGTAAATACCAGTTTTTACCAATGTATTTACCGGGGGTGGTAAAAACCATGCCAACCCTGCCACTAATAAAGGCAAATTGTATATATAAGGCTCTAAATTTTACGAGTTTCTTATACAACTACCATTAAGTTAAAAAGAAATTTAACTATGGGTTTTGTGAATGTGTTTAGGAGTTGTGAATAGTGAGAGGAAAGTGACAATCATTGCAAATTTTTTCCTCTCCTAAACGGATGAATAATAAACTAAGAGTAGACTTGCTACAGTGATGACGAGATGTCTTGTATGCTGACTGTTCTCTTCAAATTTTCAAGAGATTCATAATTTTGTTTTACAAATTGTACTGCATCCAACTAAAATGTTTTTTTTTTCAGACGAGACCGACCCCTCTCGTTACCTGGAGTGCAAGAGTCGATGGCCGTCGGTCACTCCCCGCGGGCAGATACTCTGGACCATTGAGAACAAGGACCTCTTCACAGATGGTAAAGCACCTTTCACTTGGACCCAGATAAATAACCTGAAAATTCAATAAATATTAGACATCAAGCAACAATTGCTATATATAAATTTAAAAAAATTGAATTATATTACAGTTTAACAGTTCAGTTAGTGACCCGAAAAAGTATCACAAAAGGAATGTGTGAGTAATTGAATAAATTTCGTATTTTTCCTACTAAAAAGATGACAGCAACAATATATTCTTTTGGTTATTCTGTCTTTTTTGTTTAAAGAAGTGGTCACTTTAAACAATGCTTGTTCAATTAAAATAAAGTTTGGTAAAGATATTGACAAGCATACAAATTAGGGATGCACCGAATACCAAATTTGCCGAATACCGAATAACAAATATTCGGGCGAAGACTTAAGCTGAATATTTGGCCGAATACCAAATATTTGGCTTGCCTAAACCAATTTTTATTTTTTTGGTGGATCTAAGTTGTATTTATTATTTATCAAAATGCCAGATTTGTTTCTTTTTTTTTCAGAATTAAAAAATGTTCCTAGGTAATGAGCATTTGCGCCTAGTTTTTTAAGTTAGTCGCACGACTGCTCCTAAATTTCTTTATCCAATTTCTAACACTGATCTGCACCAGCTAGCAGTGTCGGTAGTGAGCGGTTGTTCTCCGAAGCTGGAAAGATTTGTCAACCAAAACGCAATAGGTAGATTACTTCCCCAAAATGCTGAACAGCTCCTTTTCGTACATCATAATTTGCCTCTACTAAATTTTTATTATAATTAATTATATCCATTCCCATTTAATATAACTGATATCTTTTCATTTAATTCATAAAATTACTTTTTCATGAATAAACATCATATATATTGAGAAATTAAAACGCTGTAACATTCATTTTTCTGGTGTTTCTTATATTAATCAATATAGTATGTATATTTTTTTCTTCTATTTATTTTGGGGAAAAATTTGATTCAGAAATTTGAATTTTTTAAAATTTCACCATTTGGCTGACTATTCGGCCGAATAGTAAAGCTATTCGGCCAAACCGAATATTCGGCTAGTATTTTTAAAATACATAAAAATAAAATATTGACATATCTATTTGAATTCGCTTTTTTTTTCAACGTGTTATTTTAAGATTTTTATTTTGCTTTTAAGTAAAATCAGTGTATTACAAAACTCTATGATTACAAGTTTTTGCGCGCCTTTTCTACCGTGTTCTTTTTTAAAAATAAAGATTGGATGTCATAAACGTTAGAGCAAAATATTGGTAAGTTTAATTTCTACAATATGCGTTTGTTTGTAACGAACTTGGGCGCTATTTTTTTTCAATATTTCTATTGTTTTTATCTAAATGCTTAGCATAAATCTAAGAATGGCTGTTCAGTTCTGTTTTATTACATTTTAATGCGTGTTTATATTTAAAGAACGTTTTATAATAATAAATGGAAATATTTCTTATGACGTCACGCTCTCTATACTGCGATTTCATTGGTTGTTTTGTTTTCTTTGACAAAGTGTTGAAACAAGCCCGTTGCTTTTTTTTATACAACGGCATGCAATTTTTAAATTTATTTCACCATTTCAAATAATTTTAAGCATGAAATTTTTAAATTTATTTCACATCGGAGATCCACCTGTACGACGTCGAAAGTTTAATTAAACATATGAATTAGCTTCTTTTAAGTTTGAAATATTAAATCATTAATTATTTTTTTTTGTTCAGCTTAAACTTTTAAATATGTTCTATTGATTTTATTAGTTAGTTTGTAATTGAAATAGTCGGTGAATATTCTATATTTTCCGGCTATTTTGCGAAGTGGCCACGATGAATCGGCCAAAATGTGATGTGCTTATTTAAGAATGGCTGATTGTTTTATTTTATTAAAAAGTTAATTTGCTAATATTGCCCCTTTTGTTTTCTTTTTTAATTTAAAAGTATAAATATTAGGTATAATTTAAAAATATAAAATAGACAAGATTTTAAGTTAAAATTTAAAAATTTAATATTTTACTTTGTCACAAATAATGGCCACATCCTACCGCAGCTAAAAACTGATGCGCAAAAAAACTGATAGTTGATAAACTAATCTAATTTTGAATCTGGAGCAAAACTTTTTTTTATATTACGAGTTCATACGATACAAAAATAATTTGGTTTTGGGAATATTAAGCTTAATTTACAAAGGTTAGGTACATGCATTCCCCAGGTACATGCTTTACTACAAAGCATTGTTGGAAAACTTGCCCTGTGAAATTTTGGAAAACATGCCCCGCCGTCATATTTTGACTTTAATACAGCGTGTAAAATACTTTATTGTGTGTGTATAGCAGTTCTGCTACACCAAAGTATTTGTGTGTAGCAATTTTTAATTAATGCATAGCACTTTTGAATATTGTCCATCTTTATCGCTGCACAGCTAATTCCGTTGATTAGCGATGCGTTGAAATTTTTTACATTTTAAGTTATCTACGTGCTTTGCACATAAAGCGCACTTTATTTTAGTAACAACGTTACCGTTAGATTCGTACTTCAGCCGCACTCATTATTCGGATCCGACGACGTGATCCAGTTTTTAACAGTTCGTAACTGAACCGCCATATTTTACTTTCGTTGATTTTCGCAACACAAATAATAACGAATTGGAAATCTCGCTAAATCTTTCTGTTCTGGCGCGATTATCGGCGGTTTGTTTAAATTTTTTCCTACTCACTTCCAGTCTGGTATGGAGTTGAGATGTTTCCCTGCCCGAACGAAAAGTGGCCAACGGATTCGAATTGAGATAGAGCTCCATGACTTAGACAACTGAACTGAAGCGATCTGACTTCGAATCGTTTGCAAAAACACCATGGTTATGACAAACGGAGATATGCTTTGTGAGCATCGCAACTAAATGCGATACAAAGCTAAATCGCTATCGCAAGTTATCATTTTGGTGTCGCGTTTCGCGATGCGATACCGCTTATTTTACACGCTGCTTTAATAGTACTTTGACAAGTAGAATTTTAAATTATTTTGAAAACGAATGTATAGGTTACGTAGAGAGAAGAGACACCTTTTAGAATATGCAATAATAAAACTGTAAGTTTAATAAAAGTACGTTTGATTTAGGTTTGAATGTAAGCATGAAACTTCACGCAACGTTGAAAAAATTACAAAAACAGCTGTAACGAAAATTTATCACAACACCAACTGAGCAAAAATTCTTGTGGGTGACATAAAACGGGTTGCTTCATAAACCAAGCAGCCATTTGGCACCTGCTAAAGTCTCATTTCATGTATAAGGCCTGGTGGAAAACTTAAGCTTAACTTAACCCCATGGGAAAACTAGCCCCTGTCTTCCATAACTATAGTAATATACTGTATTAATCTGACGTTTATTAAAAAGGTGATTAAAAATTATATGTTCTGTACTAGTGTATTTAATTTGCTAAATTTCCAACTTCGAGGTGGTGGGGGGCCCCTAATGTCAAGTGCCTAGGGGCCCTGGTTCTTTAAATCCGGCACCTTGTAAATTAAATTTTTCTTTGGCCTCTTTACTGAATGCCCCCATTGTGTTTCAGAGGTGACGCATGTGTGCTTCAAGTACTACCATGGTGCATCTGGTGCGCTGCGTGCGGTCAGCCCCGTCGTCACGGTGCACAGGGACAGCGGAACACCCCAGGTACAACAGCACAGCATTCCTTTTATCATGTGCTATCTCTCATTCCGGAACTGCCGATTCCAGAGCATACATAAGAGTCGTCTTTGTAGTGACAAAGTTCAGATTCAAAAACAAACTTATTACCCAGCACAACACAAACCCTATTTAAAAGCTTATTTTTGTAATTTCCCATTCAACTGAAGATGTAAATAAATCTTTTGTTTTTAAATTTGTACCTTAAGTTTAACTTAAGTTCTAACTTAATTTATGAGTTACGAATCCGTTTTGGACATCATCAGGGAACACCTATTTATGCTCTATGCATGTTAAAGTCAGTTTGTATTATTTCTGCTTTGAATACTGTGGTAGGGGGCAGTGTAGCAATTGAAGATGTTACAGTAGTTTCAAACTCAATCTCACTTTTAGTTTAACGTTTTCTCACTTAAAAACCTCACTTTTTGTTGCCAAAGTTTACAATTAAAAGTAATAATTCACCAGAAGAGTTTAAAAATGAGCATTTTCTAGCAAAACAATGGTTCTTTTTTTTTCTTGTTTGTAAAAGGTGACACATGAAAATGGTTTTCACCGAATGGTTTTTTCCGAGTGTTTCACCGTTCTTTTTGTTGCAGTGTGTGGACGAGATCCTGGTGGGCCACTCCTCTCACCCTGTAGAGATGGTCAAGTTCACCCTATCCAGTGAGTTGGTCCTGAATTGATCCAGTGTCAGCGTGTTTAAAACAGCCATTTCAGTAGACAGTTAATACGATTCACATTGAACGCTCAGTCATAAAATTTTTGTACATGATTATGAATGTTGTTTAAATATATATGATGTGTACTCTTTTCGTATCATCAGTTTTTGGTTCACTGGGCTTTGCTTACATTCTATGATGATATATATATCTGTTGCTGCACTTAGTATTGGCAAACTCATACTGCTAATATTATTGCATTCATTGTTTTTTAATCTATTGCTTACTTATAGATAACTACCTGGTTACATTTGCAATGTTTAGCTTAAGGAAGTTATTACAGTGCTAATCAATATAATGAGCAACCCTAGAAATCCCCTTGAACTCTTTCTTTACATTTAATCTTTCAACAGGAAGAAATTGTGCATCTTAAATCAGCAGTGCTATCCAAGTGAATGACCTAAACATTTCACGATTGGATGCATTTCTTGCATTCCCTTTTGGGCATGTACTTTACGAGATCAAGAGCTGACTGGACCTTTTCTTTCCTATTTTATCCTGTCATTTAGTTTTACTGTTATATTTTGTACCCAATATGATAATCCAAATTATTGAGGGAACATTTTTAAAGCAATTTATTATAAATTATTTTGTTATGTGTCTAAATTTATAGAAAACTTTATCTTGCCTTATATGAAGCTTATTTTAAAATGCTAGTCATAAACTAAATAGGCAAAGTTTTATTTCCACACATTTCTTGTAAGTAACATTAAAAACTATAGTCGAATGTGTGGCCATGTATTTCAAGTGATGCGTTGTCACCTACTTGCATTCACTGAGTTGTGTGTGTCTAGACCTGTGTGCCCGGGGCCTGAGGAAGGGGCTGTTCTTCTCGCCCGACCCCTACGCCAAGATGCAGGTGCAGCCGGGCGAGGGGGTGCTGCTGCCCCACCACGGGCAGGTGTGCCGCACCACCACCGCAGACGCCACCACCACCCCCAACTGGCCGGGCCAGGTGAGGAAAGGGTCTTGGTCGTAGTCTGTTTCAAAGTGCCTTTTTCAGTCTGAGGATTTTTGTTCAAAACAAACGGATTCTACTAAAAAACAGCAGAATCTCTCATCACCCCACATAATTCATATGCAGAAGCACATACGGATAGTATGTGCTTCTGCATATGAATTATGTGGAGTGATGAGAGATTCTACTGTTTTTTAGTAGAATCTGTTTGTTTTTTGCTCCATAATCAAAAATTGTTTTTTCCTAATAACAATCTATTTTAAAAAAATTAGCTTCATAAAATGACTTAAAATGAACTAATTTATTAATTACAATTTTTGTATCTTATAAGAGCAGTTAAGGAATGCATTTCATTTTGTTTCCTTCATGTTTTTCTATTTGAAAAATTTGCATTTGAATATTAAATTATTTTATGATGATATATTATCCTCCCTTCCCAAGTAATGCAATCTTTACTGCCTCTTTTACAAAAAGGTTTAGCTTAAAAAAAAGACACATTTTTACGCAAAGGTCCCCTTTTTTCCCTTAAAAAAATTAAGAATGTTGCCCAAATTAATATTAAAATGTCAATAAAACAGTTTAAAATCACATCTGAACTTGCACGGAATGGAATGTGAACCTTTTCTCTCTTTTGTGTTCGAATGACCTTGTTGTGTGATATGCGTTTTATGTGTGCTAATAAACGTCTCCCCTTATCAGTTTGAGTTTATCGCCTACCCCTCGGACGTCCTGGAATTCGAGGTGAAAGACAAGTTTGCCAAGAGCCGCCCCATCATCAGCCGCTTCCTGGGCAAGTTCTCCATCCAGATTTCGCTGCTGCTCGACCAGTGCACAGGGTGAGATGCGTGCAGAGATATTCCTTTAAATTTGTCATTCTTGTTAAAATTAACTTATTTTCTGACAATGTAGTTTTATCATCAGTGACATTAATCTTATCTATGGTCTATTCGCATCATGCTGATCCTAGCAAACGGGTTACCAAATTATTGTGAAACACACTGCATTCTTGTTTTACATTGGTTTATTGCTCCAGGTTATCAAACTCAGTGAATGGACTAGAGTTTATGATTTTGATAATGTCAGTTTTGAATGTTTTAGTGCTCAAATTTTTTTCAAAAAATGATTGTTATCTTTTAAAAACTATTTTATAATGATTATTCATTTTGTACTTGTGACTCAACTACAAAACGAACAGATTTTGATTTTATAACTCGTTATCAGAACGCTGACCAGCCCTATGAGAATTTCCTTGGACAAGCAGTGAGATTTTTTTTTATAATAGGCCTCATATTTATTCATTCTGCGATATATTGGTGTTATTTGTTAAAAAAGTCAATGAAATGAATAGAATTTTTTACAGTGAAATAAATAACCTAAAAGGCATCATTACAACTTAAATAAATAGTTGGTAAATGTAAAATACTTTAAATAAATAGTAAGTTCTTAAAAGATTGTTATTTGTTTGGGTTTCATTAAAATTTGAAGGGATTTGATCATGATACATTTTTTTATTAAGTTTTTGTCTGTAATGATTTTTTTATGAAGGGTTCTTTTTTCATACTCTTGAACCAAGTGATAAATTCTTAAAAGGATGCTTCAAACAGAGCCCTGTTTCATCTTTTAATTAAAAAAGAATTACATAGATATAATGTCTTACAAGTTCAGTTAGAAAAAAGACAAGAAATCTCCTTATCCCTTTAGTGCATGCTGTTGCCACTTGATTTGTATAAAAATGTTTACATGAAACCTTTTTAGAAAAGTTAATTGTTTGTAGTGAATAAGTAAATTTAAATATTTTAAATAAGCTTTTGTCAAATAGCAGGCTAATAAAGTCTTAACCTCTTTATTTGTTGATTAACAGGGTTTTGTTGTTTAAATTAGCCTAGTATACATTTTTTCTCCCACTTTTTTTTATAACATTTTAAGTTTAATGTTTTTGGATAAATCAATTATTTAGGTGGCAGGGAATAAGAAAAAGATTTTTAATGTCTATTTCTAAGTTATATGCTGAATGCATTAAATCTTTGCTTTCTTGCAGTCGAGCTGAACTGACTGTACTTTTGTTGTTTGGGCGTGTTCTACTCCCATTCTTCACTTTTTAGCGCATTTTAAGTTTCAGATGAATCTAATGAGTTTTCTTCTTTCTGTGTTGCAGGGGCGTTCCTGTGGAGCTGAGCTTTGGCCTGTGCAACAAGAGCCCCTCGGACCACGTCACCGGCCAGATCGGATTCACCTTCACTCTGGAGAACGGACCAGGTAACACACAGTCACTCTTTAACTTAAAATTGCTTTATTCACATTTTTATTACCTATATCAATGGATATGATTCTCCCACTGGTTGTCACAATACTTAAGCAGAAGCTGTGGTCAACAAATCAATATTTTTCAGCAACGAGACACAAAGGAAAAATACTAAACTTCAGACTGTATGATTGAAAAATTGTGTTTGTGTGTGGAGGGGGTTACTGTCAATTGTGGTAACCTTGGCCTAATATCATAATTTTTGTACAAAAGAAAAAATTAACCAGCAAAATAGATTTGAACACTTTAAATCATTAAGCATTTTAGCATTGTACTTTTTTGAATACTTTGTAGGCATTTTCGGTACAATTTAAAAAAAAAAATGTTTTTTTACTTTAGTTAAAAAATTTAGGACATGGTTAAAGTCAGTTGGCAACTTTGGCCCAAGCATGAAATTGTTTAGAAACATTGTTTACCATCTTTTGAAGAATGGAAGTCTAAACATAAAAATGATTAATTTTATAACTAATTATTCATTGTAGCACTATCTTACTATGACATTGCAATGTTGTATGGCCCCAGGGGTCGAAATTAACTTTTTATACCACGTGCACCCAAGTCTTGTGACTTAGGTGCACTAAATAATAGTTAGGTGCAAAAATATAAATATTATGGGCACACATATAATATATATGTTTTTTTGTCGTGTCTATGACGTTGCCGAAATGTGAATATCAAGCTAAATGAAACCATGTGTTTTGATAACTGCGTCTGCAATTTTTTGGGTATTAATGTCATAAAGATCTATTAATGATGGCAAAACTCCAATGTCTCTCAAATTGGCACTCATTGCCGGGCATTCAAAAATGTGGTTTGGTGTAAGCTGCGTATCTGGGCAGTTGTCACAGTTTCTATACACCTTCCTGCCCTCTTTGTCTATTTTCATGCCTCTGTGGTGATTGGTTCTTAGTCTGGCAATGGTTTTTGTGGTGGATCTATCTGCATTTAAATTACAAAGAAGGTGCTTCGTTTGAATATATTTTTCTCTTAATTTAGATTTAGCGATTGCATTTGCATCTATAAGGTAAACTTTATTATTATCATATAGATTTTCAGGGTATTTTCAGATTTTAAAGATCATTATATTCTGGCTTCCTTGGCTAATCTATCAGCATTTTCATTGCCTGCAATGTCAACATGTGCAGGTATCCACTGAAGCGTACAGGTTTTGTTTATGTTTTGAAGATCGTGAAGGCTTGAGATGATTTTTTGGGTGATGGAAGAGTCCCCTTTCAAGATTGCCTGCAGGGTGGCCTTTGAGTCACAGAAGACAATGACGCCTTTTGCTTGACTGGAAGTGGCTCTATACATTTTAAGTGCCTCCAGAATAGCCCTTAGCTCGCAGGGGAAGTTAGAGGCAATATTTCCAGCACCAAATTTACCCTGGTGCGGTGTACCATCTAAAGTACTTAAAGACACACCAGAGCCACTATTGGTGATAGTTTTGTCAGAGGAGCCATCTGTATATGCATGTACAAAGTGTTCTCTTTTGGAAACTGTTCTATTGTAGCGAGTCCCTTTTTCTGAATGAGATCATTCTGTTCATTTTTATTGCATGGTTCTAAGAGGTAATTTGAATACTGGTGTTTAGTGCAAGTTCTATTTGAGAGAGTTGTTCTTGGATAATAACACATTTGTTGTGTTAATTATTTTCTTTTGTTAAACATGATTTGTTTAATGTCTAAGACAAGAACTGAACCTGTGGAGCTATCCCTTGCGTTATGATGATTTATACAAGGTCAACGTTTGCCCTAACATCTCTGTATATTGCATGGGAGATGATCTTTTCAGTCTTTCTTTGGTATTCCACTCTTCAAAGGTAATGCAAGAAATGTGTGTAGGTGCATGACTACATGCTTTGTTCGTGAACTTTAGCAGATTTACTTTCCTTCTTTTTTGAAGACTTTCTAGTCCACACTCTCTGATTATCTGACTATTGTCGGGAGCACCAGTCACTATCTTTGCAGCTCCTGCTTGTACACTTTCTAAGAACTGTATCAGACAATGAGACCGAATCGGGGACTCGATAATAGGTCTGATGAGTGAGGTATATGTGGTTCTTAAAGTTGCTGATGAAGCTCCCCAATCAGTGCCGCAAAGATTCCTGATGATTTTCAATTTCTTTAGAGCTCTTCCAGAAACTGTCTTCACGTGCTCTGTGAATCTCAATTCAGCATCCAGAGTTATTCTCAGATATTTAGGGTTAGATGTTTTCATGATACGTTGCCCTTTGATGTATAATTTTGGATCAAAATAATACATCAAAGGGCAACATATCATGACATATAATATAAATAACAAGTTAAAAAACAAACTATTCTTCCTAAAAATGGACTAAATAAAAAGACAATAATGCTTTCTTACTGTACTAAATAAGGCTTTATTCTAACTATACATCTGAATCGCATTCACTGCTCGACCTAATATCTTCACACACAGGCCTAGGTCCATATGGCTTGGTTTATGTTATTCCTACGTACTCATTGGCCAGCTTGCCACCAGCGATGAATTGCTTTTTCGAGTTTAAAAGACACTTGAGTTTCCTGGCTCAAGGATATTTGCAGTAGGTTTGTAAGCATTGCTGGTATTGGCTTAGATCGCCAGTCCGATTTTATCCAAGGAAAAACCTCTTTCACACTCTGCTGTATTTATAGGGATAACCAGTCCTACACTCAGAATGTCCTTGTCAGTTCCCTCATCAGTAGTCATCTCCATGTGCAACTGTATTTTTGAGACTTCATCTTTTGTCTTTCATGTGAACTTTCAGTATTTCCCATTGAAGCAGAGCTTCGGTTTTAGAAAACCCTTTTTCCTCAAGTATGTGGTCAAAATGGGACCACAGATGCTTTATTTCTTCCTGCCCATAATCGATTAGCTCACCTCCAACGGGCCAATTGCTTGGTTCAAATACTTTGAACGCTGATAAAACTAGATTTTCAATAAAGTTTTCAAATCTTATTCTCATGAAATTGCTACATAAATTAGCTATATTTGTTGCTTCTTTTAAAACTTGAGCTTTTATGAAAAAAAATCTTGCATTATCACCATCAATGGATCGTGGATAATATTCTATTTAAAAGCGAGGAATATTACATATTTGTGCTTTGAAATATAAATTAATTTTTGCAAACGATAAGTAATAATTATTGAATTTTCGAAATAAAATAAATGAAACCAGCCAAATTTAGCATGTAAATGTTTATTATAGAATTAATGCTGTGTTTGGCGCGTTTTTACCTGTTAAACACAACTGTTGTGTGGAAGCGGGCAGGTTAAGTGACAGATTCTGTTACAAACCTACCTGTTTATGTATGTACACAGCTTGTATGAGAGTTCATCTGAATTATTAATCCTAATTATTTAATCTTTCCCCTGTGTGTTGCAGTGGACCCGTGGACGCACATCCGCCAGGTGCACAACCCCATCTACGCCAGCGAGGTCGTGGGGGCGGCGGACGCCCACATCTCCGGCCCCAACACCCCTCAGCACGTCGTGCTGCCCCCCCACACGCCCTCCACACAGCACAACGGGTAAACCACTCTCTCATACACTTCACTTTAGAAAGGGTGTCAAGCGGATAGTTGTATATATATGTCATACAGAGTGGCGCAAATAAAAGTGGCCCGGCCATGGGGGTAGGAATAGGATAGAAATGCTGCCAAATCAAAAACCATTCACTAGTTTTTATTGCTAAGCATCTCCCTGCATTTGTAGCTCCATGCCGGGGCCACTTTTATTTGCACCACCCTGTATTATGTTCTAATTGTAATGTAATCTAATATTTAGTTTTTCTTAATATCTTTCAGTTATTGCATTGCCGATCCATCGAACAGTTCCCACGTTCTAATAGCACCTTTCCGGCACGTCTATACAGTCTTTCCCAGAGAAATTGCAAACGCATCAGTTTGTTTTGACCCACTCTTCTCACAACACATTCATTAAAAATATAATCACTTCTTAATTAGACTTTGACATTTGAGACTGTGTGCTTTGACGGCCGAGCTTCGGATCTTGACTCCGTCCTTTTATATACTCTAAAATTATTTCTTTTTAATAAAGTATCTTGGACGTCCAATTTTAATTCATTTCTAAAATTAACTAAAGTATAAGTATACTCGTCTGTGTAGTAGTTGTTCTTCTACTACTTATATTTAAAAAATTGACTTGCAAACATTTGTTTCTTTGCAAGATAGTTAGTTTAGGGTTACTTTTATTGCTCCAAGTTTTTTTTTAAAGGGAACTGTTATATTTGAAACTGTCACCTTGTTATTTTAAGCATGTTTGAAATGTGTTTTGTTTCCTGGCACTGGCTAAAAAAAGGAATAAACAGTTCCTGGTTTAAAACAATAACATCTCTACTGACACTTCCTTCATGACATCAACCTTATAATGAAATGATATTAAGTAGCACCACACCTCCTGGGAGTGGGGGGGGGGTCAGACTTTCAATATCCAATCAACTTTTTATGTAATAGGTCCTTAATTCATTCTACAGTCATTGTACTTACTCAAGAGTTACTTAACCTAAAGCTGATAATTTATTAAAAACACAACATATCGCACTGTTCACGGAAAAGAGAACATCACAAAAATACTAGTTTTTCAGAAAAATTATCTGAAGTTTATTTTTTCCATTGCCTTGCATTATAGAAAAAATGATTTGCTTACTGAATTTCAACTATTCTACCAATTGATTTAATTTTGCTTTAATCGCTAGATATTTAAATTTTGAATGTTATAGCATTTACAACTCGAAAAGTCATGTTTGTGCGATAGGTCACTTTTCTGCGTACAGTTCGATATAATATTTAGATTTACTCTAAAATATATATAGGTAATAATAATTATTTCTTATGATAATTTAAAATGGATTTGTTGTTTAAGTTCTAAAACACAATTCTTCCTAACGACATCTTGCACAGTGAGGGAGCCACCATGGAAATGTGTATTTCTAGTTATCAAACACGATATCAACCTTGTATTTAAACTGAGTAATTTGTACTCCAACTTGTATTTAAAAAATTTAATTAGGTTCTTCTCACTGTTAATGAATCTGAAATTTTTGGATACAGTATGTTGACCTGGAATGTGCTTGATGTCTGTAAAGATGAATCGTATTAAAATTGTCCATAGTTTAAAAAAAATTTGCAGCATAATTGTCGGACAATATTTATAGCACTTCACAGTTATTCAGTCAGTTATCAAACGACTTTTGGATGGTTTTTTTTGGTCATGAAGCTTGTAATAATTAGGCATTGATGGTGCATTTTAGAGCCTTAAATATCCAATACAACTCTGACGGATTTATTTAACTGTCCCCTTCAGAATACAAGAAAGCCATGTCAACACATCTTTTTGAAGGTGTCTTAGCAAATAAAGGAAACACATTATATTTTTTCTGAACCACTTTTATTTTCCTTTGTAAACATTATTATATAGTGTTAGAGTTTGTTATGGTAGATTATTCAAGGGACATCTTTCTTCAACAATACAAACTTGGTAAACCATCGAAAGTTGGGAGGGAGCGATGTGCCCTCTACATTTTATTATTGCGATGTGTGTCATTATTAAATTTAATTTCCATCATACTTAATCTTCATCCAACTTGACACTAAAAGCATACCTCTTTGACCTGCACCACAGGTGCCTGTCCGGGAATGGGTCCTCCTCCGGTGGGCGTGAGCAGCCCCCACGCAGGGAGTCTGAGCAGCGCAGGAGCGTGCGCTCGGGCTCCGACCAGAGCCTCAACAGCATCGTCGTGCCCCCTGTGCGCAGGTACGCTGCTTTTGTTCCTTACTTCATTGGTATGCATTACTGAGTTTCGATCATTCGCAAACCAGCCTGAGACATTAGCATACACTCCAACTACTACGGAATTTCCGTAGTTCCTACGGAAATATCATAGCAACTACGGAATTACGGAAATCTATAAAAAACTACGGATTTTGCTTTAAATTTTAGTCTTTGAAACCATTTTTCGTGAAATATTGTTTTTTCCCCGCGATTTGCCCTCCAGTGCATTCTCTCTTTCGATCGTCCCTTTTTTCGTGACGTAATTGGTTTCGATGACGTCACACTATCTGATTTCTTCCGCGATTCGCGTTCAAACTGAAGTGAAGTAATTTGATGTTGTTGTGGTTGCTTTAGACTCCGCACGTTTCTTGAAAAGGTCAAGATACCTCGGAAGATGAAAAACCCTCAAAGAAAAATAATTGCCAAAAATTCCAGGACGAATATTCCAAGAAGTGGCCATGCTTAATTCCTGCCGGTAAAGAGGGGTATGCTCGTTGTTCTGTTTGTAATTCTGACTTTTCAATTGTTCATGGAGGTAGCGATGATTGCCGGCGGCATGTATCTGGCCCCAAACATGTTGAGCTGCAGAAAGCAGCTTTACAGCATCAGCCAGTGACAAGTTTTTTTACATCAAAGCATGAGGAAAATGGCGTTATTAAAGCAGAAACATTGTTTGTGAGATTTTTAATCGAGCACAACCTTCCCCTTGCTGCTGCTGATTACAGTGGAAGTTAGTTCGCCCGGATGTTTAGTGACTCTGAAATCGCTAAAAAATTTAGCTGTGGACATACCAAAGCTCGTGCGATTGCCGGTGTAACTGCTGACACTTATCGAGAGAAATTAGTTAATAAGCTTCAATCACGATGTTTTTCACTTTCGACTGATGGAAGCAATGATAATACGGACAAAAAGCTCTACCCATTAGTTTTCAATGTATATATATGATGATGAAAAGGGGATGGTGGTTACTTCCTTACTACCTCTCGTTGAATCTTATGACAACACTGGTGCAGGTATTTTTAGTCTTATTGACTCAGAGTTTCAGAAGTACCAGATTAAATGGGAAAATTGTATAGCCTTTGGATCTGACAATACCAACACAATGGCTGGATGTAAGAAAGGGATAATAGGATTGTTAATGGAGAAGAAACCAAACACATAAAATTTATTGGTTGTCCTTGTCATTTAATACATCTTGCTGCTCAAAAAGCTTCTAAATCTCTGATAGTTGATGTTGAATATGTGCTTGTAAAGATTTTTTACTACTTGGAAAAGAGCAGTAAACGGAAAGGAAACTCAAGAATTGCCAATCACTTTTTGAAGTCAAGTTTCACAAAATTCTGAAGCATGTAAGTACTCGGTGGTTGTCCTTAGAAAGTGTGCTCAATAAACTTATTGAACAATGGGATCCCTTGAAAATGTTTTTTTCTGAAGATGAAGGTAAGAAGGAAAATAAAGACTTTTCAAAATTGAAGGAATTCTTGAATTCAACCAAAGTAAAGCTTTATTGTGCATTTCTTCAGTCAGTCTTGCCAGTGTTTACTAAAGTTAATGTATCTCACCAAAAGGAA
This sequence comes from Oedothorax gibbosus, assembly GCA_019343175.1. Lineage (NCBI taxonomy): Eukaryota > Metazoa > Arthropoda > Arachnida > Araneae > Linyphiidae > Oedothorax > Oedothorax gibbosus. The sequence goes on from CM033276.1 coordinate 4,826,847, forward strand.
CAGCCCTGTGTGCATATGTTGCACGATGAGTTATCAAACATGTATTATGAAATTTTAGTTCGCTTTGTGACATCAATGGCAATAAAAAAAGCTGAGTCTGTATTAACTTTGAAGTATCACAAAACAAAAAATCAAAAAGCTGATGACTCTTGTTATTGGATCACTTGCAACAACTGTTCTAAAGGATCCTAGTTTGTCATCTGAGGAAAGAGGTGAGTTTTTCACTTCTGTGAGAACATTTTTCATCACTGCCTGTGACTATATCATAAAAAAGTTTCCTCTACAGGATGAATTTTTACAACATGCCACTGTTTGCAACGTTTTGAAAAGGGAGACGGCAAATTTTCAGTCTGTCCTGTACTTTTCTTCATTATTTAACAGTTGTGTGGACAATGATAGGGTTGAACTGGAATTTGCTTACTATCAAGCTGATAGCTTGCCCTCAGATGAAAGTGATAGAACCGAAGTATCATGGTATAAAATTTCCCAGATCAAGCACAGTAATGGCAACTTAAAATATTGCCAAAAATAATGTTGTCAGTTCTCTCTGTTCCTCATAGCAATGCTAGCAGCGAGAGAATTTTCAGCATGGTCAGAAAAAATCAAACAGAATCTCGAGCTAACATGAACTCAAAAACACTGGACTCATAACAAAAATGAATATGGGGATTTGTCATGATGTTCAGTTAACCAGTGAAGACCTTAAAAAAGCGCTTGTTATTCAATGCAAAAAAAAATAAGGAGTTTAGTTATTTTTGTATTATTTCAACATAATCATTCTTGTGTTTAATATCAGTTGATTATTTATTGAGGATTATTTTCATTGTCAGATATTAGTTAAATAACTTATGAACAATTAATAGTTGCAGAAATATTAAAAATATATATTTAAATTTCATATTTAGTTAGTGAATGACAAGTAATATCAAAAGTATTAAAATATTTATATTTTATTTCATAATATAAATCTTCTCTTTAAAAATTTGCTGTGTTACGGTACGTATTTCGGTAGTTAGTTATGTCGGGAATTGTACTACTGATGAAAGGTTCATCAATGTTGGAGTGTATGCATTAGGAGAGATCTTCAGTTCTAAACAGAAGAGTTGAGGGTCTGGAGTATACTTGAGGTTTTTTCTGTGTCCACACCTTTTCCTGTGTTGAAGTGCCCATTGATAAATGTGGTGATGATGGTTTGCCATTTTCAGTGCCTAGGATGTATGTATTTGTGCTACACACACAAAAGTAGGTGGGATTCTCCAGAAGCTTCTGTGGTCCCCACACAGGTACTGCCACTTCCCATGGTGTGGCCCAGTTGATGATCTATTCTAATGCGACCACCCATGCTGTTGGTTGATTTGTGACATATTTGAAATGGGACGTCCTATAAATATCAACAATTTTAATGCAGCTGTCTTATTCCTAGAATAATTTCAGTTTTTTTATCAAAAAGTTATATAACTTTAAAGTATAGCCACTCAACTTATGTCAATAAACGTGTTGGTCTTCAATTATGTCTTTATTTGCTAGATAAACAGGAATTTTTTTTCTTTCTGCAACACTTTCCGTACCTTAATCAAACCATTAACTACACCCATCAAAGTTTGAATAAGTTATTAAATAGAGAAAAGCTGGCATCCTTTGACTGTACCGTACCCACTTGGATTCCAGGGCATCTCAAGTATCCGTGTCGCGTCTCTCTGTGCCCGGTGGCGCCCCCTCTGCGGTGGCTTTCACCAACATGGAGTATGTGATGAACCCTGTGGTGCCGCCCTCCGAGGCCACTCCTCCCCCCGTGGAGCCCTCCCCCGCCATCCCGCCGCCCCTCCCACCCAAGCAGAAGGCCAGCAAGGGACACAGGTAGGCCATTTGCTCGAGGTCAATAAAAGTAGAACTAAAGCCACACGCTTGCTAATCTGAAAGACTGGCAGAAGAAAAAAACTTTGATTATACTAAGAGAGCATTATTTGCCTTTGAATGTGTTTCCTCTTTGTTAACCTGATAAATCATATTCTCTAGTTTGAGAATAAAATGTAAACCACGACCTGCAGTGTTTTGAAAAAGCTTTTTGGATTGGTAAATGCTGATTCTAGTTTTTTCCCTAACTATGTTAAAAGTACCCAAAGAGTACCCAATGTTAAAAGTATATGTTAAAAGTACCCAAAAGCTGCAGAAACAGAGATGCCCACAAGGCACTTCTCATCTGTTTCTGCAGCTTTTGGGTGTGAGGTGCTAATGGCTGTTGTCCATGGTGAGTGGCTAATCTGAAAATGAATCCTCAGTTAACTTCCCTAGCAAGCTTTGTTCTCATTTATTAAAGAAAAATGATTTTAAGTGTATAAGTTTTGAAAATGAAGGCATCATAATGCAGCTATTTGAGAATTAAAAAAAAAACTATATTACTAGCTTAAATTTATCTGGACATAATACATAAATAATGTTTAAAAGTCTAAATTTAAATTGCAACTATATTTTTTAAATTATTTGAGTATGACATGATGTGAACTAGAAGCAAACAGAACAAGTACAAGCATCGTTTTCTAATCCAAAGTATTGACTTTAAATCGTTTTCCTTGTCATTCACTTCACCTTTGCATTAGATGCTTTTAGTTTAAAAATAAAATACAAATGCTCTAAAGAACTTTCATGCGGCGAGTCTTTGTATTGAAAATCTTGAAATGCTGAAAAATGTACTGATAAAACATTTCTTCCCTCCCTTAGGCCCCTGGAGCGTTCGAAGGGGCACGGGGGCCCCTCCACGTCCTCCGAGGGGGCCAACAACTCCTCGTCGGACTCTAGTCAGTCGTCCTCGCGGCGGGGGGGCAAGCCGGAGGACTCGTTCCTGCTGGAGATCGTGGACACGGACGAGCGGGGGGCCCCCACCCTGCCCCGCGGTTCCCCCCCTCCGCTGCCTCAGCGCACCTCCTCCGGGGCGGCCCGCCCCAGGGCGCTCGCCGTGCAGCCCCCCGCACTCTACAACAACAGCAGCCAGTCGGTGAGTGGAGGAAATGTCCTTATTTCATGATTTTTCCCTTTTAAAAGATTATATGTGGGAGGAATTTCGGTTTATCGAAAAAAATATTTTTTATTCTTGCACCTGACAATCGGGTAACTGGGTAATGCTTTTAATAGTGTGGCCATGGCCATTTCTTCCATTATTTGTTTAGCTACTTTACTTTAACATTGTTTTGATATACATATAAGGCTGTTTTTCGGCAGTTATTGAGTTAAAAATAAAGGTGTTTTTGAAGGGCAAGAAATTAGTAGTTCTTGTATCGACAGTTTTTGGGGAAAAAGTTTGTTTAGTTAGGTTAGATTGACATTTGTTATTTTAAAAATGTGTATTGCTTCCTCCCTGTGACTGATGATCATGGAAATAAGATGGGATGCCTGAAAGGTGCTAAATTAATACGTTCCAAACACATGTACATCCCCTTTTATTATGGGAGAGGAACCTTGTGATATTGAAAGAATCTAAACAGCTTACTGGGTGAAGGCATTATTTTCAATCTCTTAGTATTGGAGATGAAAAGTCTTCTTGTAGTAACAGATTCTTTTAAAAATTTTTAGAAACATTATTTATGGACTTTATCATGTAAAATGCAGTCCAGTGTTTATTAGCAAGGCTTCACTTGGCAACCCTATTGGTTTGAACCTGACCACTACAATCTAACCCCCAGTTGATTGCTTTCTTTCCTCAACAGAAACTTCTGTTGCTTTGACGTAGATCCCCTTTTTGTAAATTTGTATTGTGTGAAATGCTTTCTTTTAGATAATGCACTACCTAAACTTAAAATTATTCTTTAACTAAATTGGAAAGTAAAGTTTTACCAAGTCGGGTATTTTCCTAACAGTCCTTATAAAGGTGCCTACCCAGCTTTGAAATGTTTAATACCTGGTAAAAGTCACAAAATTTGTTTGGATTGGAAATATCAGAGAATGTGCAATTCTGAAGAAGAAACAAGCTAAATGATACTGCTTTAACATTCTATAGGGAGTAGAGTAACACACTCATTATGCCCTAACTAGTAATAATTGACAGACCAAGCGGGTAACGAAAAGCTTTCAAAACAATTATTAAAACACATACAGTTAGCAGTTTTACCAAGAAAAAATTGAATATCTCCCAAACAGCATCTAGCTGTCTAGGGATAAATACAGGTGTAGTCCAACCGACATGCGTGTCCTTCTACATGGACCCTTTCTTCTCTTGCAGCCCCAGCAGGCGCCTTTAGCCACCCCTGAGCACGACTCCCTGGCGGAAGGGGGCATGGGGGGTGCATGTTCTTCCTTGGAGAACCTCGCCTCGGAGGGGGGCTACTCCGAGCTGGAGGGGGGCTCGGCCTACTGCCCCTCCGACCTCGACCACGAGACCTACCTCAGCCTCAGCGAGGCCAGCGACCTGCAGCACACATGCCACCACGACCTAGACCAGGACGAGGTGCGTTCCTATCCCCCTTTCGAGAGGAAAAGTTTCTTTTTTTTATTAAAATGGATTTTCTAGTTTTGTACCTTTTTTTTATTTACATTTATTTCATTTTTCTGCATCCATAATGTTAATTTGTTTGCAGTCCAATCGGTCCTGACTAGTTTTTTGTGATTCATTCTATTGTTCGTTGAATTTTTTTATGTCGGTTTCTTGTGAGATTAGCTCTATACTGCTGTGGGCTACAGTAACTAGCCTGATGCCATTTTTGCAAGCATTCGGCGTTTCTAACCTTTAAAAAACGAAATTCTTCTGAGCAAAAATGGTCCAATCCATTGTTGTGGTTACTGCAGTTTACCCACCCACAGCATTATAGTTATTTTATTTTACTTTTTAATTTTATTAAAGTTACATTTTTCTTTGTTACTTTGAGATGTTTCAAACACACTCAAACAGCATATTCCATTCATTGGAAAATTTTGAAACTCTGAAGTTTTTGTTGTGGTTTTAAGTCAAAGAAAGCCTAAAAATACAGCGGAACTTGATTTTCCTCACTTTAACTTAATTTCATGTTAAACCATTAAGAATTAAATGCTATTTGCAAGTATAGGAGACCGGGGAGCCTTGGCCATAAGGGAGACTTGGCCCACCTTTAAATTTTAGTATTTAAAAATATTTTTGCATTTTCTCAATAGATGGTACTCAAAGCTACTGTTGTCAGCAGATAGCCACCTTAGTTTTATTGAGCTACTTTTTTTTGCATTGAGGAGAAAATAAAAAAAGTTTCTCACCCAAAAAAGTCAACATTTTAGACATAATTTGTAAGATTTTTTCAGAAAAACCCAATTCAATTAAGTTTAAGTATATAGTATTTTTAAAATACTGTTATATTAAGGTTTTATTTTAGCTATAAAGTTTGTGCAATGAAGTAGGCTTCAAAGCACCATGTGCCATTCTTTAGGAAATGTTTATTTTTGAAGGGTTGGCCACTGGACCAAGGCTTCCTAAGTGAACTAGTTATGAAAATCTATACATAATATTTATTCAAATACACCGTTAATAATAACGTATGATTATAACTTTATGAAGGTAATAGATTGATTATTAGTATTTGTACTTGTTTAGAATAAACGAAAACCTCAACTAATTCAAACTTATCATTTATGACCAAATATCAAACTTTTTCTGCAAAAACTATATAAGTTATTAATTCAAGTATGATAATACTCCAGATTAATATTAAGATATTATCAGATTTTTTCTTCATAGGGGGAGGTAGAACAAGTAGCTTTGAAAGTGCGCTTTGACTTTTACAGTTTGTACCGTTAAAAAAAAAAAAAAATTCAAACTGAGGCTTATATCTTGTGCATTTTAATGTGTGTACAAACTGAATAAAATATATTTAACATAAATATAAAAAATTATTTGTTATGGACAATATTAGAATTTTTAATTCATACAATACTAGAAAAATGTATTACTCTAAATATTACGGTAAACATGATTTTTAAATGAGTTCCAGAGTGTTGAATTATAATATATTTTTTTTTTACATTCAAGGCTTACAAAATTAATTTGAAATATTTATTATTTTGCCCTTTAAAATTAGGCATTTTTGCATGGGCCAAGTCTCCCTTACCATGGGCCAAGTCTTCCTTAATAAGGGAGACTTGGCCCCTTCTAAGTTTTAAAAAATAATATATTTAAAAAAGAAAAATGCATTATTTATATTATCACTTATATACTTGTTGCCAATAAAATTTCCTTTAATATGTGCTATTACATGAAACTTTTAGTGCAAAAATAAAATTCTAAAAGCATGGCCAAGGGTCCCCAGTCTCCTATACTTAAAATACTTTAAAATTAATCTGAATTATTTTGAATATTTATTATATATATAATTTTGATTTTAAGAATTTTATTTTGCAGAATTTTTAGTTAATGCTAGCTGAATTTCATGTAAGGATACTTATGTTAAGACATTTTTTAGCATTTGTTACATGCACAGAACGGAAAAATGAATGTATTTTAAGGAGATTTCCATGTTAACAGGAGTTCCCATTCATGAGGTTCTACGGTGCTAATTTATTCTACAGTTTAATGGAGACTAAAATAGAAGTGTGCCTTCGATTTTTAAACAACTTAAATACCTTGCTTCCATGATCGATAGGTCAATGATCAGTGTTTATCTTGCCTCCAATAAGGCAATCAACTAATCAGTGTTCCCTCCTCCAGATCCCTGGTGCGTACTCTGCGTGCGTTCCTAGCAGCCCCTCCTCCTCGCAGACCCTGAGCGCCAGCACCACAGGGGAGCACAACTCGGACTCCGAGGAGGCGCCACACCTCAGGGACACAGGGTACGACTGACTCGCTTCTCAAAACCTTCTGCATGCATCGAATCAGGGTTTGGAGAGGGATATGGATTTCTAACGGTTTTGAAAACATGTTTAATGATTAAAGCCAGATATGGAGTCAAAAGCTTAGATAGAAGCATTATCCATGTCCAACTGATTTCTAGTTTTGATTTGTTTAAAGATAAAGCCATTACTATACATATTTTATTTAATGGTTATTTATAATTAAGTATATTTTGCCCAATTACTTTATTGAAAATAGAAATTAGAAGTGGAAACAAAGGATATTTTGGATCATTTTTGCAATTAAATAAAACATTTACTGTGTATGAAAAAAAAAGCAATACACTTTTAAATTTGTTTAAATGCAGTGTTTCAAACATGACATCCCTGCGTGGAAGAAACTTATTTAATGTGAATGGGGGTGTTTTGGCTATTTAAATTTTATGGCCAAAATTTGACAGTAAGAGGTTATAAAGATCATTTTTTGAAATAAACATGTAAAAATAAGTTAATTGATATAAGTAAAATAAGCCAATTGAAAAAAAAAGTAAAAATAATTTAGCTTGTAAATGCAGAATTGTTCAAATCTTTAAAGGCATAATTTTTTTTGAAAAAAGTGAGCTAATAAGACATGTTTCACTGTATTGTAAGAAAGAGATGATGACGTATTCCCTTGCAGGGGCGAGGAGGCCAGTCCGGGGAGCAGCCTTTCTTTGTTGTCCACCCCGGACAGTGTGGCCACCCCCGTGAGCCCGGGGCTGGTGGTGAGCCCCGCCTCGGACGAGCCCCCCTCCAGCCCGGAGGAGGAGCCCACCCACGCACGCATCACCTACGCACGCCCCACACACGACCTCTGGCAGCAGCACAGGAGGAACTCACTAGGGTAAGAATCTCCTACCTACTGGGAAATGTCATATGCCAGACCCCCTCATATACAAAAGATGGCTTGCCGTTGGTACAATGTTTTGGGTTGTGATCGGGCAGCATGCGATTTCTTGGCAACCCTGAATATCGGTAAAATATTACCTCGTTACTTATTTTGGAATATTTTATGTTTTAATTTCTTCACTCCCCAGAGGCTTACATACATGGAACTTTGAATACTTTGTCATTTCACAACTTGATTTTACAGTTTTTATTGACGCTAACTTTCATATTAGAATTTGTATGTTGTAGGGCTTGAAAAAGAAGTTTATCCAGTAGTAAATTTTAAAGCCGTTTTCCATTAAAAAAAATATGGGAATTAACTTTTAATTACAAAAGAAATTGATAGAGCTTGTCATTGAACAAAAAAAAATGTGCATTTTTGGGTATAAGTTTCAGAACAAACGTTAATGGAATTTTTGTTTTAAAATTTGGTTGTACACAGCCTCCATGGGGCATTTTATGTTAGTAGTGGGTTAGTAGTGGTAGTCCTTTCATTGATTAAAGTCGAATGCTGGCAAAATACATTTTGTTATAATTGGTTTAATGGTATTTCCCCTCTACTCATTGTACTGTATATAGTGTCCCTTTTCAAAGAGGCCTAAAATGAATGACACTGATGATGGATTACTTCAACCATCACGTTGCACGGATCAAAGGTTTCACTTGCGTCACTTTGGGACCTCTTTTCAAAAGTGCCACCCTATATATATATATATCGGATCACTTTATGAATGCAATTATGTTGTGTGCTAGGTGCCTGGCCACACGGTCCCTGAGCTTCTCAGTGGGCGGGAGCAGCACCCTTCAGCACCTGCCCACGGCCCGCCTCCCCTCCATCCCGGAGCGCACCTCCCGCTACCAGAGGGTGGACATCGAGGACACCCTACCCCCACGTGAGTATAGCTCATTGAACCCTCTGAGCAAATTGGCTGACTTGTTTTCAATGTATTGACATTTTTTACTCGCAGTCATTTCTTTATATTAAAATTTTATTACTGTAGTAGATGTTTATAAAAGGCTTCTACATGCTTTAAATTTTTAAAAGTTATATGTTGCTGGAAAACCTGAACAGTCAGGTTGATATGCCCTCAGAAGGTTAAATGATGTTTTATCCCCTTTTTCCTTAAAGTTTTCCCTATAACAGTTCCCCGAACAGTTAAGTGTGCAGCTAAGCTCTCCCACAACATGAGTATATCTCCTTTGCCGGTTAAGTGATGTTTATTCCTTTGAAGAGAATAGTGCCGTAATTGTTTTTGTTTTTCCCCAAAAATATATTATGTGGTTTGTCGCAGTTTCCTCTCAACCTTAACGACAACCCTTCCTTGACGACAACTGTGAACTTTACAAGTAACTCGTCCACACATAAAACTCTATTTCAAATTTTTTGTTAAATAGTTATATTTTGTACTTCTCTTACTCATTTTGCAAGTCTAAACAGATTAGTCATTCTCTACAAAAGCCATTAAAATTAAGTTAGAGTACTCGGTGAAGTGTTTTAAAGTATCTTAGTCCAAACAGGAAAAGGCTTTTAGCCTATATCACCACCAAGAAAAGTTTTGGTAATGTGAAGTTTCAAAAACTACTTTTAATGCTTTCAATATTTTATTTTACAAATCTGTTTTTAACAGGAAGTTTATTGATGTCAGATTAAAAAGCAAGTTTGTCAAATACTTTTAGTACATAGAAACATTGATACTTATCCATTTTAAAGTGACCATTTTTTATTTTTAAAAGGTGCACACCTAGAAATCAGAAAAAATGATAAAATGATGTTCAGCAAAATGATAACACTTCCTTTTTTCTTGAGCCAATTATATGTAATTTTCAGCACTAAAATATCAAAAGATAATAATAAATAATTGCTTTGTCTCGCATCAAGTGAACTATTTTACTAAATTAATATCATTTTTCCAAATTGCAACTTTGTTCTTTTTAATTCGTACTACTGTAACTATTTTATTGTATCTCTTATTTAAAATAGTAACAGATGTATATTTTTATATATTTAAACATTTCTTAAAATCTTTTAGGAAAACCTATAAAAGTCAAGACATTTTATACTCCAATTTTAGTGGCAACTCTGTAAGGGGCTTAAAATCTACTTTCAAAGTAATGTGCAAATGTCTTAAGTGTGCGTTCTTTTTGTAGATTGGGAGGCACGTGTGGACAGCCACGGTCGCGTGTTCTACATCGACCACGTGAACCGCACCACGACGTGGACGAAGCCCACCTCCGGGACGCACCTCCAGATCACGCTGGGCACGGCCTCCGAGCTGCAGCGACAACAGCTCGACCGCAGGTCAGACACCCGTCTTGCCCCAGCACCTTCTGGGGAGACATTTATTCAACTTTTCAGTAGGAGCAGGCATTTTTAGACTGCTTCCTTTTTATTTTCAGAAAACTTTTTTTAAAATAGTATTGACAGTAGTAGGTATTGACATCAGGGAGATTTTTTCTGTCCTTTCTCCCCTTCCAAATTTGGTTCTATATGCTTTGTTAAATTAAAAAAAAATGGTGTGACATTAGACCTTTATCCTCTTATGAAAACCTATCTTTCTTACTTTTAGCCCCTCTGTCCTCTTCTTTTACATCTGTCTGTCCATATGTCGAATGGTCTGTTTTTACCTCGGTTTTAACAGTTTGATTTCAAAAATTCTTCTTTTTTCCTGCAATCTATGATATTACTGTTGAGTAGATTGAAATAAGTCTTAATTTTGTAACAAAATACTTTAATTTAAAAAATATATTGAATTGTACAAAAATAATCTTATGCTTTCGGTATTAAAACACTTTTTGCTAGCAGTTGTATAATATTGATATACTTGAATTGTTTATAGTGTTGAAATTTTGAAATATTTATTTTTAGTAAAAATCAGGATCTTTGGAAAAAAATTAACTTTTAACTACTCTGGATTTACAATATGAATGTGTAAAAAAATTAAAACAATTATAAGTTAAAAAGTTTTATTTGGTCAAGTTTATTAATCCATAATGAGATGTTATTATAATTTGATGTTACGTAATTTGTAGATGTCTTTTTAATTGTTATTTGGAATGGCATCCACTAATTTATGGATTGTTCCGATGTTTTATTACATAGTTAAAATTTTAGTTTATTTATAAAAAGTTATTGTCTATATACATATTCTTATTTTAAATTGTAGCTTTAATTATGAAAATTCTAATCAAAAACTACAATAATTAAAAAATAAACACTAAATAACACTTTTGGAGACAAAATATATAATTTGATGTGTGAAAACGAATGCAAATTTTAGTTTGAAATTGTCCAGTTATTGTGACTTTTTTGTTACGTGTATGTCACTGCATGAAGGGTGATCATTGAAGTTTGTTCCAGGTACCAGAGCATCCGTCGCACCATCACGTCCCGCCCCCCTCAGCCGGAGGAGTCCCCTCCCCCCTCCAGCCCCCCGGGGGCCCACCCGCGCCACCTCCTTGCCTCCCTCCCTGCGGTCCGGTTCCTCACACGAACAGACTTCCTCAACATGCTGCATATGAACGACGTGAGTGCCATTTCCCTGTCCCCCTCCCCCTATTAAAAGACGTTTTCTCCTTTTATTTCATTTTTTCATTGGAAAGAAACTTCCCTTATGCTTGTTAAGTGTGCTCAGTCATGATTTTGTTCATTTTTGTCTAAGTTGTGTCTCATGTAAAAGAACTATTTAAGTTGAATAGTCATTTCTTTACTAGAGTGTCATTTTTTATTCATTTTACATTGCTGTTGCCACATAACATCTTAAATTTTGAATAGAATAATTGTATGGATATTTTTCCTTTTGGTTTTCAGGAGGCACTTGTTGTCTACAACAGAAGTTCCTCCCTGAAGCACATGATAACAAAAATAAGAAGGGATCCCTCAGGATTCGAGAGGTGACACAAGATACCTTTTTTTAAAAAAACTTTTTCTTATTCTTGATACTCCCTCCATCTGTAGAATTCAGGAAAGTTATAGAAAACCACTTGAAATTTTTTTAAAGCAGCTTTCTGAAAAAAATATGAAAAGCAATTTTTCAATATATAATATGTATATCTTGTCCAAAACTTCATTTTTTATGGTAGTTTTTTTAGACCATTGCAAAACCTTCAATGCCAAATTTCTCACCCTCTTCTTGATGACCCCCCTCCCCCCCCCAAAAAATGGCCAAATTGTGCATTTAATTTAATATTGTAAATGTGTTTAACTGTGAAGGTGTTTTTTTATTTATTCCTGACTGGCCCTTTCCTTCTAGTTTTCCCCAGCTTGTCCAACAGGGAATTGTTGATACATTCACTCTTATGAGGGTGTGGATGTGACATGTGGTTGTTTATTGCAGGTACCAACACAACAGGGACTTGGTGAGCCTGCTGAATAAGTTTGCAGAAACGACCAGGGAACTGCCCAGGGGATGGGAAACCAAGCTAGACCGAGCTGGAAAAGTGAGTTCAGAATTGCTTTTAAATTTGCTTCAAAGATTTGTATGACTTGGCTCATGCCACGCTCTATGCTATTATACCATCAATTAGGAGCCATCAAGTATTAATGAGCTCCAATGAAGTCTTGTGTTTGGGTAGGTATTTTGAATGAGAAATAGTCCATCTCATCCTTTGTGCTGTGGAAATCTTGCCGCACCTTGCACTGGAGTACAATGTATCGGCCAAATATGTCTTCTTGAGTAAAAAAAAACTCATAAAAAGTTATCAAGAGTATTTTATTAAAAAAAATGGCAAATTTAAGACTTTTTTTTGTTTCTCTCTCTTACAAAATCTGTGTCTGTATTTGGAGAGGCACTGTGTGTAAAACTTTTGTACTTTAAATATTTTTCATATGCCCCTTTCATGACTTTGTGTTCTGGTTTTCCTACACACTGTCCTCCTTGTCTGCAGCAATTCTTCATCGACCACACGTCTCGCAGCACGACCTTCATTGACCCCCGCCTCCCGGTGGAGGCCCCTCCCCTCGACCCCAACAAGCTGCCCGCCCGCCAAAGGAGGGACGAGATGAGGGGGGACGCAGCATCCACCACACAACAACAACAGAGGGTGGGTGACCATTTCTTCCTCTACCAAAACACAACTTTTTTTTCCCTTGACAGTTTTTTTTCAACTTATGTTTCAAATTGTTTTCATATTTTGTCAGGAAAAAGTGCCTTAATTTTTTTATAAAAAAAATTTATGAAAAGTAATCACAAATAAACATGTCAATGTTCTTGTACTTTATTCAGTAGTAAATGTCAAAAAATGCAAATGGATTTTTAAAAAATAGGATCAATGAAAATATGACTTCATTTATTTCCACTCTGTTGCTTTTGTTTAGAAGATTATAAATAATGAATTGTTTTTTTTATCATCCTTTATAAATTGTACTTAATTTTTTTTAAAAAAGGTCTTTGGCTTCTAATATGTATGTATCAAGTGTTCATGTTTTAAAATTGAAATTATATTTTTTATTTCAACTGTTGTTGTTGAGAATTGACCTCTAATGTCTTGTGGGCCCATCTCTTCCCTTACAGCAGCAGCCAGAGCAGGCCGGGTCCTCCTCGTCCGTTGTGGCCAGTCCCCCTCCCCCCTCCTCCTCGCAACAGCAGCAGGGCCCTGTGCCCCCTCCCAGGCCCCCCTCCTCCGTGGGGACTTCCAGCGTGGTGCCCCATGTCGTGCCCCACGTGCCCACAGCTTACAATGACAAGGTGAGCACACACACATTTCCCCCCTTCTCTGTCTAACAAACAGCAGGGTTGTAATAATAAGAATATTTTTTAAAAATGGGATTGCAAACTGAAATGTAAAATTCAAAAATTGTTTTTAACATTCTTCTAATGTTAAAAAAATTGCACTCATTATCTAAGCATCCGGGTTAAGACACTTAATAGTTTTAATCTATTTCACTTTTTAATTAAAAATATGTGTACAAATTGTTTAACACGTTGACTGCGATGGAAAATTTTCATCGATAGAGACTGATGTGAAGTAGAATAACATCCTGTTTTTTAAACCAGTTTGTTACAATGGAAATGAACTGACTCTTCTTCATTTTCGAAAAAGTAAAAATCTTAGTTCGAGGTCGCAAAATTACAAGGTTAGGTTGAATTAACGTCGCTAACTGAAGCTACACGACAGCTAGTCGTAAAAATACGAGGAAATGTTCCAACCGGATAACTCATCATCTGTCACTAATTATTGAATTGACGGCCAATAACCAGATTTGTTTCAGTGATTAACTTTTCGACTATGAAATAATCAATAAATTTTCAAAATTCATATTTTTTTGGGTTCTTGTTTGAAAAACTACAAAAAAATAAGACTATTTGCAATTTTTTTTTATAGCTAGGTAGTTGAATAACAAACTAAACCGCACTGTGAAATGCAGTATGTCTGGTGTCTGGTCGCCCCTACACTTGAGACGAAAGATTTAATTTCCTCATAATTTGAAATAGAATATACTCTTTCAAATCATCAAGTATTATTCCAAGTGAGTAAAAATATTCCATACAGCCAGAGAAATGTGGCTTAGAAAATCATCTTTTCACCATTGGATTAACAGAGGCATTTTGATATGGGGACCCGTGGTCATGTGGTCTTGAACCACTTTAAATCCAATTGAAAAGGATCCCTTAAATATTGAATGCTCATTGAATGTTTGGGTGGTTGCAGGTGGTGGCGTTCCTGCGCCAGCCCAACATCCTGGACATCCTGCGTGAGCGCCACCCCCCGGTGCAGTCGAACCAGTCCCTGCGTGACAAGGTGGCGGCCGTCAGGGCGGACGGAACGCAGGCCATCGACCGCTTCTCGCACGACATCGACCTCACCATACTGCTCAGGTAGGAGAGCATTGAATTCTTTTGTTGCAAGAACTTGTTTCAATTCTCAAACCTCTTTGTCATCATTTTCGTGGCAGTCAGCAACCATCTGGACATATGTCGGATCTATTGAGGATAAGCAGCAGCAACAACAACGAATTCTCAAAACAAACGCACAGAGGCCTCAATCCAAGATTTAGTTTGTGGCAACTAGGAATTCAGTTAATGGTGATCTAAGATTATATTCAAAGGAGGGCACCCTCTATGTATTATATTTTATGCTCACTTTAAAGTATTTAATATCTTCACACATCAGCCAGGATTTGAAAGTCTTTACATAGTTTGAAGTTATTATAGCTCATGTGAAAATTAATGTAAATGCTGAAAGGCTATTTGCAGTGAGAATAAAACAGTTGTGTCGTGGTAAAATGTTCAAGGATCACTCAAAACATAAATGAGCTTAAACGGTTCTATTACCCTGTAAAATGGCTTTATACAGTCAGAGTCTTAAATATGACTTAGTTGATTATAACATTTTGTTATAAAATATAAATTTTTTTTGTTGTGCTTCGGTAAATTATTTTCACTTTTAATTTATGTCGAGTGACTGTTATTCTTAACCTTAATAAGCTGAGCTAAATGTGTGCACTGTGTGTCTTTTCAGCCTGTTTGAGCAGGAGATCATGTCCTACATCCCTGCGCAGTTCTCCAGCCGCTCCCCACGCACCTCCCCACAGCCCTCGCCGCAGGCATCTCCAGGCAAGTGCTCATTCCCCCTTCAACATTAAATTAAGCGGAAAGATGAAGTCAGACATTACTATTTAATAACTAAGCCCCATTATATCAGGCGACTCATATATGAAGCAAATATATGTTTTAAATGAACTTGGAACCCTGGCAGTTGCACCATGTTAGGGTGAACTAGCTTAACAGGATTGACTGCCTAAGATGAATGGACAGCATTTTCCTGCACATCTTTTGATTATTTTGTTTTTGCATGCTTCATAGTATTCATCTAATTTATAAGGTGTGCTAACAGCAAGCGTGAGACAACTTAAAAAAAAAAAAAACTTTTAATATTGTAATAATTTAGTTTATGTGGCTTAGTTGTTAGCACCCTCTGACTGCTATGCCTTTGCGCTGGTTCGGTCGGTCATGGGTTTACTCGGCGTCCTTCCAGGGTCGATAAATGAGTACTGGCGGGTCACCATAGACACGATCGCTAATGACAGCCAAGAGAAATGAGCCATGTGTGTGTGTTGCAGGTCTGCAGCGTGCGAATGTGCGTGCCCCCGCCCCCTACCGGCGGGACTTTGAAGCCAAGCTGAGGAACTTCTACAGGAAGCTCGAGTCCAAAGGCTACGGACAGGGCCCGGGGAAGATGAAGTGAGCACATATCTTAACTTGTTAAATGGGGAGTATTTTCCCCACCGATGACACACAAAAAAATGTGTGCAGATATTTTTTGACATAATTTACGCTTTTTCTACACCTGAGCTATTTCAAATGCATTTTCATAAATAAGTTGCCTCATATGAGGTTCAACATTGTATTTTGGCACAACCAGATTTAGAGACCCAATACATAGCATGTTGGTACTCTGCAGCAAAACCATGGATGTGTGCCATATTCATGGTTTTGCTTGTACTATGATGAAACTTGGTTAATTTCTACTCGTAAAGATACTTTTAATAAATGGGGGCATGTGTGTGATCCGTGAAATTGTATGAATCTTTTTGAAAACATTTTTAACATGTTAGTTATTTCCAAAACAATACCTTGTATACACTAAAATGAACTAAGGTGTAATATTTCAAAACCATTTATTGTGCACAAACTGTTAAATTTAATATCAAATGGGACAAATGTTTTGTTATTGGCATGTGTAGAGTATGCGATTGTTTTTACATAACATTTCAATCTAAAATGTTTAATAGATGGAACTGTTTTTATGTTCTTGTGTGAAATGAGGTTCTTGTGTGTGCAGGTTAAATATCAGGCGGGACCACCTTCTCGAGGACGCCTTCACGAAAATTATGGCCGCATCGAAAAAGGACCTGCAGAAATCTCGCCTGTACATTAGCTTTGCCGGGGAGGAGGGGTGAGTCGCAACACACCTGCAGTACATCCTACTTTACTAGAAAGAATTTTTTTTTAGTAGCAACGATTTGTAGCTCAACTGTTCACTTTGAAAATGGAATGTTATTGTAGAAAAGAAACAGCAGAACCGAATTTCATGAATTAATGTAACTTATGGGCTTAATTTTGGCACATGAGTTTCTACAATGCAACTTGATTATGTGCTATGTAACTTAAGTTAAATTAAGTAACGCAGTTAAACACAGTTAAAATAAGTTTTTAAAAATAATTTTAATTGTAATTAATTTCAATTTTAAAAGTAATTTTTTTAGACTTTCGGCTGCACGATGTTTCTAAAAAATCTAATGTTAATGCTGTTGTAAACTTAAAGAAAGTATTCTTCACTTTTTATTAGGTTTGTATTGGGAACTTTGTAAATCACAAAGTGGTGTAATGTTCTCAAAGGACACAAGGTTACTTGTGCCCCTCCTTTTCTTGATCTCGTGTATGTGTTGCAGGCTGGACTACGGGGGCCCGTCGCGTGAGTTCTTCTTCCTGCTGTCTCGCGAGCTGTTCAACCCGTACTACGGCCTGTTTGAGTACTCGGCCAACGACACGTACACGGTGCAGGTGTCCCCGATGTCCGCGTTCGTGGACAACCTGCACGAGTGGTTCCGCTTCAGCGGGCGCGTCCTGGGGCTGGCGCTCGTGCACCAGTACCTCCTGGACGCCTTCTTCACCCGCCCCTTCTACAAGGCACTCCTCAGGCTGTGAGTACCCTCTCTCCTCTTGTGTGCAGGGTTGCCACGGTCCTTGAAAAGTGCTTGGAAAAAAACAGAAGATTTTCAAGGTCTTGAAAAACATCAACCTTGAAAAGTCCTTAATATTTTGGGCTGCTGAATTTATCTTGAAGTTACCGTTTTTTCCTTTCTCCCTCCCAATGACGTCACTGATTAATTATTGTTAATGTATAATTTTAAAGCTCTTATACGCTTGACTTTTTTAAGGTAATTGACCTCTCTCCAAAATGAAGAGGATTTTTTTTAGTATTGCCAAATGTAAGTTTATTTTAAGCATTTGAAAAACTATTTAAATCACTAATGGATAACGAATCAATAAGAGCTATTTATTCTGTCTTTTATATCAGCTGTGAAGTACTGAACTGTTTCTTTCTTATTACTTAGAATTTTGAAGTTTTTTTGTTTAATGTTATTGTAATTATGTTTATATTCTATGTGTTAATTTCTTACACATGACTCTTGTGATTAGAGATAACTTGGTTGTGTTTTCTTTAATTGTGTCGTCAAATATAGACAGAAGTCTTCAAATGCAGTCTTCTAAAGCTGTTGCACTTCTTCAATGTGAATCAGCTCCTATTTTACTTTTTGATTTATTGTGTTTATAATTATTGGATTATAATCCAAGAGGGAAGAGCAAGTGATTTCAGATGGATTTTTTAATAACTAAATGGTTTTTTTATATAACACATATTTAAATTCATTTGAAAGTTAGAGAGCTCTTATTCGTTTTCTAAATGAATTTTTAAAAACTATAATGAAATTTAAGTGTTGCATGTTCGAATATACAGTCCTTGAAAATTGAGAAATATATCATTAAAAAGTCCTTAACTAGTCCTTGATTTTTTTTACCAAAAAGTGTGGCAACCCTGTGTGTGATTAATGTGAATATGTTATTCATCTAAAGTAATGTGAATTACATTGAGAAATACTCACACTACATTAGACTGTAAACCTTGATTTTGGCTAGCTTGGCCACAAATTTGAAGAGTCCTGGGGAAAACCCCTGCATTGACTGTATATCTGTTTGTATCATGTCTGCTTGGCTACTATAGCGAGTCATCGCCTAAACTGGTGTAAGAAAACTGGTTTCTGCCTTGGTTCAAGCGTTGGACTCGAGGTTTTGCGTCAATCTCATTCAGCAGGAATCCAGGACTTAATTAGTTTAATAATCTTAAAATTTTCTGATTTAATACACGAAAATAAAATTAGAAATTACCTAATTTTCATTTAGAAATTAAAGTAGCGTTAGTAGCAAATTTTTTATTCCTGTGAAATTCGTTGATATTTTTGCAGTATAAATTTGACATTTTTTCTTTCAACCGAATTTGAACGCAAATAATGTATTGATAAAAAATTGTTTAAACTATGATTTTTTAACCGACCAAGATTTATGCGAGACATAGGTTCAGCCTTGGTACCTTGGAAGGTACCTCAGCCTTGGAAGGCGCCAGGACCCTTCATGTGGAATATTTGTTTTGGAAGATTGAAGTGTACATGAATGGGATACTGATGGATTGTCTAGATAGTTTACCCAACCTATGTAAGGCACTCGGTTTGATCCCTTCCTGCTAAAGTGATTAGCTTGTTGATTTTTGTTTTAAATATATAAGCCAAAAATACTTTTCTCTTAAATATTAATATTTGATTGACTTCTTCTAATGTGTTAGGCCCTGCTCCTTGAGTGACTTGGAGTACCTGGACGCAGAGTTCCACCAATCTCTGCTCTGGCTGAAGGACAATGACATCTCAGAGTTGGGCCTGGAGCTTACCTTCAGCGTCACTGAGGAGGTGCTTGCTCATTTTAATTATCTCGTGCACATTTAGGAAGTTGAATTTTTATTCAAATGTCATAAGCAATTTGTCTAGCTATTACAAATCAGATTGGTGGAAGTTAACATATCAAACTTCCACCAATCTGATTTGTAATAATATATCTCAATAGAATTTGAACTTTTATCAAATGGACATAGTATTGGTCAAAGGACAGCCCCTATATCACTTGGACATTAGTTGTAGGTTGCCAAATGCTTTGAAGTATTTGGTGAAATAGTATTTGGAAAAATCCTAGTTCAAAATAGCGCTGATGTTTTTTCATAATGAATTTGTTTTTAGATGGTTTTACATTTTTACATCACGCTCTCATCATGCAATTCGTAATTTGCTCAAAAACAAAATTATATTTGAAACATTTCAATCAAAAATAAAAATTACTGCTTTGTGTTTAAATGGAATTATAACTTTCAAACAATAGAAAGCATTAACTAATTTCTAACTGGTCCCATTTATCATGTGACTTTTCGAACAAATGTCCAGTAGGAACTAAACTTTGTGGGTCAGACATCCAAAGTTTGTGTTTCATCATTTAGATTTAAAATGTCAACTCTTCATTTGAGTAAAAGTGTGTTTCCTTTTCTGTTGTAGGTTGCGGGGAAGGTGGTGGAGCGCGAGCTCCGTCCTGGCGGGAGGGGGACAGGGGTGGGTGAGCGCAACAAGCGCGACTACATCGAGCGGATGCTCAAGTGGCGCCTCGAGAGGGGCGTGGCCGAGCAGACAGAGTCCCTCGTCAAGGGCTTCTACGAGGTGAGGGGCAACATTTCATCTACAGTCCTAATGAATGGATTGTTGGACTGGGAGGGTTCAATGCCAGTACATCTGTGTATCTCTGTCCTGGTGGGCACAAAATGTTGCTTTAAGTTTCTCAGGTCAAGAAGAGGAATCGTCACTTGACCTTAATTAAGAGGGTGTTTATGGAACCAACTTCCTTTTAGTGGGTTTACTTGCTACTCTCTTCTCTTAGCCATGCAACAGCTACTTCTGGGACACAAACTAATCTACAAAGTGAGCACCTTCTATACTGCACAGGCTGTAGTGCACTGGGTACAAAAACTAATATCTAATATTTAGTTTTATAAATTATGTTTTGGTTGGCAACATTTTAGAAAAAATATTAAATTGACAACTTGCAAGAAATGAAACGCCTTCATACTCATACCTCAATAGCTAGTTTCAGCATTCTGTTTGTTTTTTTAGTTTATGCTAAAAAAATATGTACCGAAATTAAAAACTATTTGTGCATGAATTTTATTTTTACTAGTTTGATTTAGTACTAAACATAATGTAGATCTCAAGCACTTAACCAAGAGCCCCATACATTAGATGCATTTTATAAAATGGAAAAGAAATCTCTTAGTGTGTATTTAAATGAAGTTTTTCTGTAAGACATAATTCTTTTATAAAAGAAAGTCAGACTCAAGTATTTTTTCTCTTCTTAGGTTGTGGATCCCCGGCTGGTTTCAGTGTTTGATGCCCGGGAGCTGGAGTTGGTGATCGCAGGCACCGCAGAAATTGACATCAGCGACTGGAGGAAGAACACAGAGTATCGATCAGGTGAGACTTGAGACCTCAGTTTGAGCTACTGCCTTTAGAGATTTTTAGAACAAATTGACTTTTCTTGTGATTAGTGACATGATTAGTCTAACATAAAATTCAGATATTTCTTGAGTTACAAATTGAACTTAATGATGATGATGATGACTATTGATGATGTTGAGTAAAAAAATATTATTTACTGATATATTTTTTAATTAATGATTTGAAAAACCTAAAATATTTTATTTACTAACATCGTCATGTTTATAAACACAAGTTTAAAAGAACAAAAACATTTCTATTTGTCTTAGAAAATATAATATAGTTAACATTAAAAAATTAGTTCAACTTAATGATTTTTTTCTGTAAATAAATTTAATTATAAGAATATATTAATTTTTTTAAAGAAGACATGGTTATTTTGTTAATTAGAATATTGTAAATGTATTACTATAAAAAATGTATATATTCAGACTAGAAAAAGGCTTTTTGTTTGGGACAAAATAAAAAAAAATATCAAGTTTATAATAATTACAATACCTGATACATATGCAAAATAAACTACAGTAGGTAGGATTGGATTAGGTTGATTGTAGGTTGTAGGATTTTCTCGCTTCACTGGCTTACCCTCAATCCCATTTGGGTTATTTAAGAGTGTCTACTGTAGTTATTCGTATTTTAGTTTAATTATAATAATTTGCAATATTCTAACCGGAATTCAGAGTACTGGCTTATTTGAAATTCAGGTTGAATGTTCAGGTGAAATGTTGTTAGTAATTCTTAATTGTATTACAAATGTTGACATAAGAAAAGGTCTCTTTATTTTGACACTTCTCTCCCCAGGCTACCACGACAACCACCCAGTGATCGTGTGGTTCTGGCTGGCGATCGAGAAGTTTGACAACGAGCGCCGCCTGCGCCTGCTGCAGTTTGTGACGGGCACCTCCTCCGTGCCCTACGAGGGGTTCTCCGCCCTGCGAGGGTCCAACGGACCACGCAGGTTCTGCATCGAGAAGTGGGGCAAGCCCACCAGCCTGCCCAGGTAACCTCCAGCACACCCACTGTAAAGGTTTTTTAATGTGTCTTTGAGCTACATAAGACGACAGTAAGCGGTGGGAGAGGATTGGATGGCTTCATAGTTGTGCAGAAGTTGCTCCTGTTGATCTCAAATCGATTTCCAGTTACCTAAACTGGTTTCCTATAAATGGAAATGATACCCCAAATTCTACAAAAACACTTCCGAGTATGCTAGGACTCATGTGCTCTTTAAATATTGTTGAATTCAAGTCCTGACTCTGTGTAGGATGTTGCTATAAGGTTGTGTCAGGTGCAATTCAATTGCTATTTCTATTCAATTACAAGGGGTACAGACATATAACAGGACACCTTACACCGCGCCCCCTCCTCCCGAAAAAATATTGTTCTGCTTCAACAGAAGGCACATTTCTCCAGGATATAATTGAGCGTTGAGTTATTGTTGTATTATAGTAGTTCTGCTTTGTTCATGTGTGTCTGAAGCGGTTTCAGTACTACGAACCCCCCATTGCTGTCAATTGCCCCTTTTTAAGTACTAAATGTTATATTATTGGTAAAAAATTGCCATGGAGGGAAAGGTCTTGATTATAAAAAACATTAAAATTTTCCTTCTAGAAAAAATCCTTTTAATTTATTGGGTTCAAACATCCTGTGACAGACATGACAAAATTAAGACAGTTTTTGAGTGATTATTACAATTTGCTCTTAATTGGTATGCATCTCAAGTCTAGAATTTTTGGAGAATCAATATAAGATTCTGATAGCAGAAAGAAAAAAACTAAGAAATTTGTAAATAATAAAATATTTATTAGCATGACAGACATGACACGTGTAAAATTTTCTATGAACTTAAGTATTTATTCTCAAATATCACTTTACTTTTAAAAAACAACTTGGAGATTACATTATGATGTAACATAGATGTATGTTATGTGGGCTCACAGTAAATTATTCAAAAAATACTTAAAATTTATTAATTCCTATGGAATAGTGTAGGAGCTGTAATATTTTTTAGTATTTGCTCCTTCTCATACCAGACTACGTGATCTGTGGATACTAGATATTTTACTTGTTCTAGTTCTGTGCAATTTTGGTTATCATGACATGAAAAACCTTACCGTGTTTCATGTTCACCCATTGGCCACATTGCAAATTGTGAGCTGTTGCATTTTGCAAGAGGTAGTTTTCGATACATTCAATCTATATTGAAATTGAAAAGAGTACCCATGTTTAACTCTGAAGTCAGACTATAAAATATTTTGCCAAGTGCACATGATCAGTAACAATCAGAGTTTCCTTGTGCCAGGAATTGTTTGAATTTCTTGCCATGTCAGATGAAGGTTTGCCTTAATTTTGTGTTTTTTCGGTTGTGGTGGTGGGGAGATTGATACAGATTCCAGTAGAAATTTTCAATTTTTCTCGCAGCAATCTCGCATGGTGTTCTACAAATCATACTTCTGGCTGGAGTTGCCTCTCGGACTAAACACATAATAGTCCCACCAATGCCTTTGCCATGTGATGAGGCTGAGAAATACCAGACTGTTGAAAGCTTACTATGTCATTGAAAATACTATGTTTTCATAAACAAAATCTATAAGTTTAAAATCTTGACCTGAATTGCCCTTTTGTAATGACTAAATTGCTGATCACAATAACAGCATATCAAAATAATATAACATTGTAGTATACATGGAAGTATTCTGCCAATGCACAGACTGAATTTTATCAATATAGGAATAGTTCTGGCTGAAGTCAGTTTGTATCGGAAGTTTATTGTTTGGCAAATTTTGCTTTAAATTAGGGAAAACTATAGATTGTATATGTTTCACATGGCACAAGAAGTTAAGAAGCTATTTCTTCAATAAAGTTAAAACATCATTTAAAATTTCCTCTTTTGTTTTGTACTACAGCTTCCTCTTCTCATTATTTAACTTAGTACAGATGGCAACAGCATTTCTTTACAGCTCAACTCAATAAAGTGCTTTATTTAATGCTTTAAGAATACATGTGATAGTGACCATGAAAAGATTAATGATGTGGATTATGGCAATGAAAAACTAATTGTGACTAACGTGACAGACATGACAAAGTTTGATGTTCTGTATTTCACTCACATTTTAAATTTATTTTTTGAATTTTTTATGAATTGTTTATTTCAAGATATAAAAAGAGAAAATAAAGTTTTATTTTTACCCTGCAGATTTTGTTCAAAATAAAAAAATCCATGTTTTTTGTGACAGACATGACATGGAGACTAACACTAAAGTTCGGGGGTAACATAATTAAAAGGTTTTCAATAAAAAAATTTTGTGTTATTATTATGCATAAATTGATCTATTCTTTAAAAAAAATCTTGTTTTCAACAATATATTAGTATTTAAATACTTTCAAGGACATCAAACTTAAGGTAAAAATATCAGATTTTCAGTTTCAACGTTAGTCTTACAAGTATTAACTAGAAAAAATTATTTAGGTATTTCTATCGTTATATCTTGTTATTTTCATAAAATGTGACTTATTTTCTATCCCCTAAAACAAAATAATAATAATTTAGATGGAATTTAAAAAATGATGTCGCATTATCGTGGTATCAACCAATGAAAAAATGATATTCAATTTAATTGGAATGAAATAAGTGTTTCAATATTCATCGAGATTGAGTTGCCGTCATTATTAAAGCGTCTGATTATTTTCGAAGCGTCCTAATAATCATTCATGTGTGCAGGGCGCACACGTGCTTCAACCGTCTGGACCTGCCCCCCTACCCCACGTTTGAGATGCTGCACGAGAAGCTGCTGCTGGCCGTAGAGGAGTCCTCCACCTTCGGCATAGAGTGAACACAGGTACAACTCGAAGCTGCACTTTTGGAACCCTCTTCTATTTGACAGAATTTATTGTTAGGACTCATTGAGCATAAACAAATGAAATGAGTATGGAGTAAAGCTTAGACCTCAGTTTACCTCGGTGACCAAAGTTGCGCTGTTTGTTCCTCACTGGTTTTATATATAACTTTTTGATTTAGGTATTAATCATTTTATTTTGTTTATTCAATAAATATTTTTCCTCAGCATGTCCATGTATGCACTTCCATTTGATAGGTGTTGTGCATTGGTTCAAAAATGAATGGTTCACGTCAATCATTAGAAAATTGAGCCATTGGTCTTGACATCAGATGTCGACGTTTACTTCGATAAAAAAGATCATTTTGTCAGCCTTGAAAAACTCTAAAATGCTTATCTTTTGCCAATGTTTTTGATAGGGATAAAAGCAGAAATTTTTTAAACCTAAATATTTTATATTTCTATTTACGTTTGCTCTTCAATGAAATCTTAACTAAGTTTTGTTAAGATGGCGCCTAGAAGTATTTGCCAGTTCTCAGAATGGGGTTCAACCAAACCTCAATGCCTCTAGTTGTGCAGTAGAAACTTTTCTAGTTCAAGATAGATATGGGTCCCATTTTGTTACTTTGAAAATTGAAAGGCATGTCCGCTTCGTTATGACTTCGTGGCTTACATGGGGTAACTGAATCTTGTATTTGATTTGTTTTCTATTGCCAATGGACGGATTGAACAAAAAAATAAATGACCCATCAGGCAGTTCAGATTTCAAACAATCATAAATAATCAGAATAAGCCAAAAAGTGCTTCGAGCCCTATTAAAATTTTGATCAAATTTCAAATTATGGAAAGCATCTCAAAAATATCCTATTTTCAAAAGTTTTCTGTATCTCTGGCATCACACTAAATGTATGCTAATTAAAAAAAAGTTTAGGACACTTTTTCTTTGTTTTACTAACTACTCATTTTCCCCCCGCAAAGGATCCTGTCACTCAACTTGGAAGAGCTCCACCGGAAATCGCCTCCAGAGGATGAAGCTTGACAATCTCTCTCGGAGACGAGACCGAAGCTGGCCGCGCCGAGAATACGGACTGGGCTCCTCCCCTGGACTCTTGGTGAGGCAACAGGGGCGTCCTTGTGACTCTGTGTGGCCTTTCTTTCCTCGCAGAAGAGACTGTACATAAACAAAGACTGCCAGACACTCTTGTGTGAGGTCCACCCAGCAAAAATCAAATCGTCATCTTTTTCTAAAAGGGCAGTCATTTTCAGCACTGCAGCCCCCCTCTTCTAACGGCAGGTGTCAAGGAGCGACCCTATCAGAATCCATTATTGTGATTTGTGAGTGACTGCAATAGTGTTTAATTCATTGAATGAAGGGTCCAGTTGCAGAACTCGTATTGTGTTGTTAAGCGTGACTAAGACATAGGGCCACTTCATGGGTGGCTTCGTCCAATTAAATTTAAGATCGTCAAAAGTCGTTAATGAATGGACCCTGTATCTTAGTTATGCTTGGCAGAATGTGAGTTTGGCCACTGAACCCTTTAGAAAATTTGAAACTATTATATTATAATCTTAATTCTATACAATAGTGCAGCTTTTTCTGAATGCAACTGCTGATGTTGTGCCCCTTCAAGGTAGCTAACACCTTAATATGTGCCCCAAAAGCCGCCACTATTTTTGGAGCATGAATGTTTTACTTGAAAGTAGTTTTCAATATTCTAGTAGATTTGTTTGATTTCTTTTGTGCATCGGATTCTTATTGGGGTGAGACTGTTCCTTGCCACCCGCAAACGGGACAGCTCCTTCCTCCAGCACATTTATCCTTTGGCTCACATTGTTACAAATCGTGTGTGTCTGAAAGAAAGTTTTGGCCGAACATTCTACCATACTTGAAAAAAGTAGTATTTTGTAACGTGGGTTGCTTTGTTAAAAACGTCTGCAATTATTGTATTTTTAATGTTTAAGGCTGGGGAAAAAATTCCACATGTGGGCAGATCTTGATCTCTGACTCTTTGACCCATTGTCCAACATTTTTTACAAGTTTCTGTTTAATTAAAAACTTTCTTCATATAATAACTCTTGGTAGTTATGAAAGCATTCTATCGTGGCATCTCCCTTAACAAAATGTTTCTTTTAATGTGAAATCCTAATAAGTGAATTTAGTGATTGTGAATTCCTTTTGTGCATTGACACACACCTTTTATTGAAAAAGCAAATTATAACCTGTACAGAGGAATTATTGTTATCCAAAGCACTAAATTCACATTTCACGAAAGTCTATATTTTAATGACACATTTTGTTGATCTCAGTTAATGAACACAATTTCTGATTGCAAAAATTCCTACAGCTTTAATGAATTATATGCAGTGTGTCTGCCATTGAATTTTCGGCTCTTTACTTACAAACAACCAGATAACTTTTGTCTGTTAATAATTATTTCTTAAAAGGTTCCGTTTTAGCTAGTTGTTATTTGCCTGGTTAATATACCTGGAAAAGTTACAATTCAACATACAAACCTTGCAAAGAGTGACGATTCTGGTTTTCAATATTTTATACTGATATAAATAAAATGTAGTATAAATTAGGAATTCTGTCCTTCCTTTTGGCCTCTGAGCTTTCTTGTCTCGACGCTCAACTACGCCTCATTCGGATCTGTAAATATCACCCTTCATCATCGGGCTTTGATAAGTTTCATCTGCCGCTTTCTTCAGCCAATGAGGATCTCCCATGGAACGCCACTCCTAAAATGTCTTCAAAATCCTTGAAGGAAAACTAGTAGCAGGGCAAATCAAAACAAAAGCTAGCATTCAAAAATTATTGAATTACAAGATAATTTTTTTTTTTAAATTTTGTGCATTCTATCTTTCAACTCAAAATTTATCATGAAAGCAAGTTGCTGCTAAATGAATAATGTAACGCTTAAAAAATTTTATATTCTCAGAATGTTTCCTACCAAATGCTAAATTCTATGAAATCAATAATATGACATTAAAAATACCTTTATTCACTTAGTTTTGCCTCCCAATGTTTTTTATTAAGCCCAAAATATTCCCTACCAGCTGCATGAGTAGAAATTCTACATTCTTTGCTATGAGTTTCAAAGCGCTCACCGTGATTCTAATGATGAGTCGTAGACGTAACGAATGGTTTTGTTTCGGGTACTAAGAGACATTCCAAAAATAAACATAACAACTTTAATACAAGCTATTTATAAATCAGATATGAGTCCCTAAGCTGGGCGTGTGCATTGAAAATAGGCTGCTTATCCGACGTTTTATGGGAAAACATTTTGTGGAGAAAAAATTTCGATATTAAAACTGTATTGAAAAATAACCAATGATACATGTGTCCTTTGTTAACTTATGCAATGTGATATTTCTTAATACGTTTGCCCAAGCTTATTTAAGATACATTCCATTAGGATGGGGAAACCAATCCATGATTCGAAAATTCTTCTAACATACTGATGGGTAATCCTATTCGTCGGAACGACTTCCAATGAATCAAATCAATGAAAGAGATTTTCTTTCAAATGCTTTCTTAGTTTTATACTCCGACATGAGGAGAGTGTTTTCAGGATCGCCAAGTCTTGGTGGTAGAATTGTGCAATGAAAAGAAGTAGAATGTGGTTTGTCAAATCAAACAAATATATATTATATTTTATACATTATAGTCTTATGTTTTCAGTATTAAAACTTTAATATGGTTTTGTGTTACTATTTATTGTTTGATATGCAGTGATTATGCTGCAAAACTAGAACAATGTTTGTAGTACTATAAATTCGTTTACGCCATTCTCGCTGTTCTTTGTGTTCGTATCATTTGTGTGTGTATGTTATTTTATTCATTCAAACTTGTGTTTCACGAATGTAACAAAAGTGGGTTTTTTTTACAGTACCTACTTTTTAACTGTTAAAAAAATCCTTCTCTACTTTGAAATATCTAGAGGAATGTTTACTATTTCAAAGAATTGTGTTTTGTTTTTGTGTTTTTATAAATACATTTTTATAGTGATTAATATATGAACATTGCAAATGTAAAAATTATAAATATGTATAACTGTTAAAAGAGATTTCTTTTTATAAGTTGTGTCCTATATGAAAGTTTTATCAAGAATGAACAGACTGGTCTCTGCCATTCATGACACATTTGAGGCGAAAAAGTTGCAACTCACAAAAAAATCGGCTTAGTTTGTGTGGAAGTATTCTAATTTCCGTTTCTCGTTATTAATAACTAGCACATGTATTTACCCCATAGATTTAGACATTCCAATCACTTTTCCTCGATCTGGCTTGCATCGGCTGCCACATTTTATTTTAGTTTTCTAATTGTGGAACCTTTTGAGGTCCAAAAACAGCAAACCCAATCCAAAATCCACCCGCCTTCTTAATGAGTTGAGGGGGTTGCAACTTTTTTGCGTTTCCTCTACTTATGTTTCTTGTGTTCACCCAGCTGGCCTGCGCGTGTGTAGAACACCGCATCATTTCGGAATAAAGAATATATTGAAGAAAGTGTTATTTTTCTTAACTAGTTCTAGTTATCTTAACGGTTAACCTTCTCTCTAATGATGGAATCGTAGAGAGTAAACTATATCAAGTTAAGTAACAAGATGCTATTTTGAAGATTTTATTGTAATTTTGCAGTGCTTTAGATAGAAAACTTGGCCCAATCTTATGCTCAAAAAAAAAAAATCTGTAAAAGTTTTTTAACCAGATTTCCTTAATGGTATAGCCAGTGTGGGTTCAAAGGCATTAAAAGTTGTCGACAAAGAAAAATGTCCTTTTTATGGTTCTAATTTTGATCATCACGCAAAATGCAGGACATTTTGCAGTACTATGTATAAAACCAGTGCGTTTTGCATATTTTAGGACACTTTGAAACAAGTAGGACAAAAACCTAAAAAGTAAAATGTGCTGTTAAATGCAGTGTACGTCTGGTGACCCTAACACTACCTCCGCTTATTCCGCTACCTCCGCTTATTCTTAGTTATTGCTTTAAATTGATTGAACATCCATAGATGGCGCTATAGGTTACTATTAGAACGTCTGGTCAAACGCCTTAAAAGTCCTATAAAGCGCCGTTTATCGCTTTTTCGGGAATTTTCTGATTATTCCACACTAAAACAAGTTTGAAACAAGACTATTCTATTCTTAATCGTAAACTAAAATTGTGAAGCAACTCTTTGTTGGCGCAGTATAGCCATTTCTGGATTTTGGGCCATAAACACCAACCAACTCTTTGAACTTGAAGTATCTTTTTAAAGCTAAAATTTGGTTACAAAATTTAATTTTAGCTTTTTCTTTGAGCTTGTTTTGGTTTTTGTTCTCATGATAAAAGAAAGTTTTTCTCGTTATTATTTTAAAATTAGGTATTTATATTTTTCATCAAAAAATTTAAAATAAAAAAACATCATTTTTGGAGTTGGTGGACCAGTCTCTTTGTCAACAATAGCTTGTGTAGCTCTAATGCGACGTCCAAACGACCCGATGTTGGCGAGCAGCGCTAAAACACTGCCAACTTGCGTTTCCTTGGTGGCAACCCTTCCTTTTGTTTGTGGAATGAGGCTCGGCGATTGGTCTCCGCCGCCCGAGGCCACTCGATTCAAAAAACGGACGAGTTTGTGTTGATTACCGTGGAAAAGTGCTCGCGATTTGTGTTGTTCCCAATCAGAGAGAATCGTTTGTTTCGCGAGCAGCTGTTTTGTCGGATGCGCGATGTGACAAGCACCCCAAGGATTAAGTTCAAGCCCGCGAAAGACCCGTGAAACTGTCGCGTAAACCCACGCACCTTTCTGGGATTAGTGCACCTGACTCGGGATTGTAAAGGTAAGAGAGTCAAGAATGTGTATTTTCTAGTTTATGTTGGATCCGGGGGGCTAGTTTTCGAAACTGCGTTCGTTGCCATGGGGTTTTGTTTTTAGACAAATTGTGATATGTCTTTTTATAAACATCCTAGGTATCAAACGTTCGTGTTACTTTTTTTTTTAAAGAAAGTGTTTTTTTAAAATAACGACCCGAGATCCAAATTCTTAATTGGTTTCTACTTATTTGTGATTGGACTGTAATGACTAATACTTTTCTTATTAATATTTTATATTCGTCTAATTTTAACAATAAAAAGAACATCGGTTATACGTTATAGTATCCTTAAGTTTGTACTGTTCGTTTTTTTATTTTTTCGATTGCTGCTTTATTGATGTTTGTAAACATATCAATTCGATTAAGTACCAAAACATTCTGGGGCTAAAATAAGAAGCAGCTTGTTAAAACTGGCCCTTTAAATTTGGTTGTGCAAAAAAGGTATAATAACCCCTTCGTTGAGGAAGCAAAAGTCGTTGTAACACTACATGGGACAGGAAAATTAAGACTAGCTATGTAGGATGTGTCAAAATGTAGTGTCTTTTTTTCAAGCAAGTTATTTGAAGTCATTGACCAGGACGTCATTTCCAATTTCCTTTTTTAAAATTAAATGTCATTTAATTTGTCCTACCCTACATGAATTGAGAATCTTCCTTCAAATAATTTGTGAAGAAGGAAGGATTTGTTTATAGATCAATGAGCAGAAAGCTCATTTTCGCAGGCAACTTTTCTTGCCAATTGTGGTAAACAAGGTTTATATTATAAGCAAAGTATGATGTGGTCAAACAGCTACACACACATTTAAAGGGACCCTCTATTGTTACATTTCATTTTTTATGACATGATGGTATTAAAAATGACATGATTTTATGACATGATGGCATAAATGTATATTGTTTTTAACTAGTACTAGTGACATAGGGGCTTTAAAACTGTAGCAATGGGACCAACTTGCTTTTTATAACTTCCATGACTAATAATTCTCGTTAAATTCACTTTTTAAAAAATATGCTTGCGTTTTACAATGAGTGACAACTCTGCCTCAATCTGAGATTGTATTCAAGAAGAAAGTCAGTAATAGGGCCCAGTATTTGGGCCCACAAATACCCCATTCGACAAAACACTTATTACTTCTGGAGAGGGAATGAGCCCGCCGGATTTCAAACCAAAGTGCCTCTGTGAAATCCAATGGGAAAAATATTTTTTCTAAGCCACATTGCTCCGGCTGTATTGAATATTTTTGCAAACGTTTTTTTTTTTTTTGTATATGATAATTGTAGTTGACTTACAGGTCCCGCTTTTTAAAATTTCCAATAAATTATTTTACTCAAAATATTCGAACCCATTTGAAAAAGTAGGACTATAGAGACCTGTAAGTCAGCTGCATTTATCACATTAAAAAAAACCGTTTGCAAGACTATTCAATACGAGAAATGTGCAGCTTAGAAACTGTTCCCATTGATGACACAGAGGCACTTTCTTGTTTGCATTGTCCACTACTTGTGCTCCAGACCAGAGATTGAATGAGGCAGGGAAACAAATGGGAATCGCACCTCAAATGTTATCCTAGGATGAATCTCCCCTTTTGAAGTAAATTGAAATTAACATTTCGATTTCATGTTTTCTTTCTTGTTGAGATGCCTTATTTTTTCTCAAAAAATAATACTCATCTTAAATTGAGTTCTTGCTTTGTTTGCTCAATTATTTAATTTATCACTGACTTGATTATGTGACATTGATATTACAAATATATTTTTTTACCTTGATAACTAATTAAATGTTCTATTAAATATTTTTGCATCTCTAAAATCTAGAATTAATAATTATTCTTAAATAACTGAAGCTTTTACATTTATTTGAACGAACATGGCTCCGACTTTCGGATAAACTCTGTACTCTTCTCTCATGTGATTAAAATAAACGTGAATACAATAATTCTAAAGTAAGGCTTTATCATGACAATTATTCAGTAATTTTTTCATCTTTTGTATTCTTCTAGATAAAAAAAATGTTCAAATGATAATTGATGTCGTGACAGATTAACTCTCCCATTTGATTATGATATATGTTTTGAAATTCACTCTGCTTTGTTTGCCTTCCAATTAAAAATATTTACAGTAGAAACTCCCCGAACATTGGGGTAAGTGGAGTGTTTCCATCTTTTAATTTACTGTCTGGCGGTGAGATCATGTAGTTCTAGTTTCGGTCAACCAAAATCAAAGTGTAAGGTTCCATTTATAAAAGCTATGATGATTGATAGATATTAAAAGTTTACTGCACTATATGTTCTAAAGGTAAAAGCAAAAAACCTATGCAATTTTTTTTTTTGGTTGGTAAAATTACTAGGCTAGTTGGTAAACTTACTGACATCTATTGTTAGATGTCAGTAAGTTTGCCAACTAGCCAACTAGACGAACAGTAAATGGGCTGGTTGGATTTTTTTCTCTCTTCAAATTCGGATATTCAGCAAAGCTTCGGTTCATTAGAGTTTGGTTAATTGGAGCTACAGTAGACTATAGCTCGAAATATTTTATTGCATTGATTTACTTTTTAATTTTTTTAATTGTTTGTTATTTTATTCCTCAAATATAAAAATGGAAATAGTATAAAACAAGATTTCTAGTTATCTATTTGATGAACGAAATAATTAAAAAATATATTTGTTCGCCTCTTTTTTTAAATAAAAGAATGGACAAACATTCCTTCCTTTGAAACATCCCTTTTCGTTGGAATGTGTTCCTCGATTTGGGCGGAAAGGAAGTTTCCCTTTGTGTGGTGACGTCACCAGCGGATAAGAGTTTTGACGTAAAACCGAATGCAGCCGCGACCTCCACTTTTCCTTTTTTGTTCCGCGATTGTTTTCTCGTTCTATCTGCCGATGAGTGGTTCCGCTCGCTCGCATTGTTTTGCGTTCCCTGGTGCCATTGTTGAACTCGAACAACACCACCGCCCACAGATTTCAAATGGAGTGGGGGCCGATCATTTTCTATAATACTTCAAAATTAAACAAAATTTCAAGACCAAAAATCGGACGTCTTTAGGAATTACTTTGAAAACCTTAAATTTAAGAAATGAAGCAGATAAAGCGCTATTACAAGACACTGCTTTCCGAGGTTTACTTACCCTCTTTAGGAATTATATATATTTTTGATTCATTCACATGACGGAGTGTTGACAGGTTGTTAGGAGCTGATTGAAATGGTTCAAATCCTTGGTAATAGTTAAAAAGTGGTCGACAAATTATCAGTGTCTTAAAGATTCTCCAGCAGAGCACATCCCCTGTCGTCTGGAAATTGTTGACATAGGTATCCTATATTTCCCATGTACGCTAAATTTAGTTTTCTTGGAATATTTTGATTTCGGAAGAGAGGTAAAAATCCCACACATCCATTTTATCGCGGGCTTCGCTTTTTGAATCAGCTGCCATCCACAGCGTGCACGGACCTTGTTTGTTGAGCGCCTCATTTCCATTTTTATACCGTAGTAAATAAGCTCAAAGCAGAGTCGTAAAATAAGAAGGTCGACATCTGTGTAAAAAATGTGTGACGTCTTTTCCCATGTTGGAAGTATGGCGGATGACCAGCCAGATGATTACACACTGTAAAAAAAACCTTGTTAATTTAACAGTTTCTCCCTGCTCAAATAAAATGCCCAATACTAGTAAAAACAGCCGGTTTTTTTTACAGTGTAAGCAACAATAGCGCTTTATTGACAAGATCCTTAAGCCCGGGATTCGAACCCACTGGTTGCGATTCAGTTATCAGATACCTTCCTCCGTGATCAGATGCAGTAGAGTACATAGAACTTGTGCTGAATTAGGATTTCAACTCGAGAAAATCGAATTTCTATAATTTTTTTCTTGATCCCGGAAAACAATGGAATTACCGACCCTTATCATACATTGATCTTGGTCATTTTCGTATCTGTTGGGAATCGGCTTTTAGGGCAGTAAGTCCCGGGCTGACGAGCCGGTGTTGCAAAAAAAAAAAATCCCCTTCGTGTTGCCAATAATAAACCGAAGTAGCCGACGACTTCGTTCCTCCTCCTTTCGATTCCTCACTTCACGGACTCGGGTTGCTTGACCGCTCAAGAGAGAGCATCCCCCTCCCCTAACAGAGTGGTAGAACAGGGTTGCACTAGCGCTGCGCATCAAGCAGGTGGGATCAATAGCTCTTGAATGAAACTCGCGCTGCTCTGAGTACAGGCAAGTCACATAATTTCTCTATGATGGTGATAGGAGGAGAATTCATAGTGCACTTCGCCCGTTGAGAGTGAGTCTTATTTATTAAAAAGAAAACGGACTCCATACTCATCCATAGTTTTATGGAAGTTCGAAACGAGCAAAAAAAAACGGTAATGGTTGGCGTACTGTTAATACTTAACGTTATATCAACGGATTACTTCAGATGCGGCTGAGGCGAAAACCGTACTTACTACTTTACCAGCGGTTTTCAACCGAATAGTGCTGCTGCAGGGCGGCAACTCATTCTTCCGCACTTCACCTTACATTGATGGTGAAACAGTATGTTCATTCTGGCCGGGCCATCCGTTTCTGAGTGTGTTTTGTTGTTGCAGGAGGAGGCATGGAGAGCGGTCTGCTGGACGAGCGGTGCGGCTGCGGCCCCCTGCGCGTCAGGACGGACCCCATCACGGACACCTACGCCGTGGAGGCGCGCCCTTTCGCCAGGTATACTATCATACTCTGCCGTGGGAAACTACAGTAACTTGTCCCATGACTGACCATTGTTGCAAACACTCGGTAAAACACACTGGAAGACTAATTATTTCAGAGCAAAAATGGTCCAATTCATTGTGGTGGTTACTGCAGTTTTCCCACCCACTCCTTCTCACTGTTTCATGAAAGCACCTCCCTTCCGTCTCTAGTGTTTGGAATGTACCATTCCGTTTACCCGTAATTCGGTCATATTTTACCTCGAAAACCGGTTTACCGATACATGACCGGTCATTTTTATTATTTCAAGAAGTATTTTCAAATCAGAAACTATAACTCAGGGATTGGAAAGTTACTTTTAAAGAGTAACTCTGTTACAGTTACTTAATCAAAAAAGTAACACTGTTACAGTTACTTAATATGAAAAGTAACGCGTTACAGTTACTTAATACGAAAAGTAACGATTCACAGTTACTTTTTGAAATTTCAAGTTATAAGAAAAATTGAAATTTAGCCATCTTACCATTTTTCAAAGAGAACCAAGATTAACGAAACATAAGCACAGACAGAATGCTGAAATTATAATTAATATTTTTTTTTTATTTAATTTCAATCCTGGTTCAATCCAAGAAATAGGTGTGAACGTGCCCTCTCTCTCTCCCCACACACACTTTATTGTTGGTCATTGTTGTAGAACCCATTCAGGTTCAGGCAACACAAAGGGGTTTGCACTGGTCGAAACTTGCCGAACGACAACCTGCTTGACAGTCAGCGTGATTTATTTCAAAACCCTTCCTTTCGGTAGAAGCCTGTAATTACGGGTCTTATAATGTGATACTTGGAAAGGTAAACAGACAAGGAGTAACATTCGTACTTTAACAATTCTGGCTGAAAGCAGTCGTCACGCCTTTAGTAGCCAAAATGGACAATGCATTTTGCTTTTACCCTCTTAAGAAAAGCTCATATTTCGGGAATGCGAAAGTTTGGAAATATGTACCCTTCTTAGG
Source organism: Oedothorax gibbosus (assembly GCA_019343175.1). Taxonomy (NCBI): domain Eukaryota; kingdom Metazoa; phylum Arthropoda; class Arachnida; order Araneae; family Linyphiidae; genus Oedothorax; species Oedothorax gibbosus. The sequence continues at coordinate 4,863,006 of CM033276.1, forward strand.
AGTGGAATTTCAAAATAAGCATCAGATAGCCTTCGGAAAGTAACGGAAAAGTAACGCAATTTTTCGTTACTTCGTTACCGCTAAAAGTAACTAAGTTACATTTACTTTCTGAAAAATGTAACGGCGTTACCTGACGTTAAAAAGTAACTGTTACAACTGTTACTCCAATCCCTGCTATAACTGTTACATTTTGGCTACGCACCACTTGGATACTCACCACAGATGCTATTGGCACAATTTTTATAGCTAAATAGTTGAATAAAAAACTCAACTGTACCCCGAAATGCCGTACCTCTGCATATAAGTCCATTTCCTACAGATTGACTTTCTATTAAAGATTTTTTTTAAGGTACATTTGTTTCGTTTGTTGCTGTCAGTAGAATTTGGAATATAAATTGGAGTATATTGGATGACAAGATTTAGAATTCAGAAACTTTAAGTTTTATTACTTTTAAGTAATAAAAACATCCCTTTATTTTAAGAACCAACCAAATACTCGGGTTGAAGAGATGAGTACAAACTAATTACGATTATAATCGAGCACTCGGTGGTTTGGATAATGGTTATTTTCGCGGTTGCAGAGGAGAGAGATGTTTCATTATGGAACCCATGATACCCTTTTCGCAGGTGTCACGACGGCCGACCTTGTCAAGGTCGCGATTCACCCTCTTTTCGGGTCACGTAAGAAAAGGTGGGTTGTCATTATATAAAGGCATGCATATCAATACCTACTTTTCGAACAAGAATATTATTTTTTAATGTAATCATATTAATCTCGTTACCCATTAAATGTATTGTTTCAAAAACGTTTAAAACTTTCAATTCGAATCATACATGACAAAGCAAGTCTCCTAGTTTTCGGATAGCTTGCAGTGGGACACACTGATTTTAATGTCCACCCTTCGATGACTTCACGGAGTTGGTCGCGCGGAACAATGCTCTCCCAGCAGACGACAAAGAAAAGCGTGGGCGGGCTGTTCCACTTTCTCTTTCGACGGTCTTTTTGGTTGTGTTCCGGAGTGGCGAAAAGTCGTGGTGTCACGCGGCTGCCTCTTTCAAAACTTGACCAATTTTTTTCCCTCATGTTTTCTTTCTTGGGTTGAAAAAATAAACAATCCGCTGCCTTGAGCGCAAGTTTCGGAGTTTAAATGACCGACACTTTTGTGGTTTCTCTGCTAGTTTTACGAAATGTTTGGTTGGAACTTATCCTTTACGGAGTATCTTTTTTGGTATCTGCGGTGACATTAGGAGGGGGCCTTATCTTTCGACTGACGCAACCGTATCTCTGACCCTTATTAGCCGTTTGGTTCAAATGATACTCTGAACTGGAGTTTTCTTTCCCATTCTACTTAGTATAGCCGCGCTTTGGATAGTGGGTCCCGGTCTAATGAGAACTTTCGTAGCAAAAGAAACACCGTAGCCTCGCACTCTTCTATCGTTCTGAGTGTCCAGTCCAGTTCGTCTGTAGTGTTGGGTGATGTGCGAGACGCGTTCTTTCCCAACGTCCTTCTGGAGACGCCCACCGCGCTGATGACTCATCCTCTCGGGAACCCCCCATCTTTGGTCATTCACTTTATTTGGTGTACATATGGATGTTTTTTTCGGACCCGCTAGACTAAAATGTCTTCTGATGCTCGTTTCTCTTGATTGACTATCGATAGTATCATTTAATAATCGAGAGAAGCCTTTTATGACTATCGTTCAATCGAATTAATAATAATTAGAGTAAATAATCGGGGAAGCCTTTGGGAACCACCTTTTGTCACCTCCCTGAATTGAAATGGAGATTCTGTAGGTAACAGTTTTTGCAGTTGTAGTGCCAATGAAACTTTATCAAACCTTCTCCTCAAGAGCGTTCTTTACTTATCCTTTAAGTGCTGAGTCCTTTCCTCCTTTTGGCTGGCGACACTCGGACGGGTTTATTTCGAGTGTCTCGAATTTAATTGCTCTTTCCAGAGAACAGATCTTTCGACACAACGTAGGTTTGAAATTAAAATGTTTGCCGTCGCATTTGCAGGGTTCTATTTTTGCATCTCTTTGCAACGTTAAAAAAAAGAGCTTTGTCGATAAAAGCTAAGCGGTTGCTTAAGAGGCTGAAAACAGCGCAATCTGTAGTTGTACACTTTTTATCACTATTTGACTTTCCTTAAAGATGAATAATAAAATCTGATTCATCTGAATTGGTACGAACTTGCCCTTCGAGTTGCCCACGTCTACTTTATCATCTCTAAAGCATCTGTTTATCTTTTTAACTTTAATCTTTTAACATTTATAATCAGTAATGCATGGGGAAAAGACGAAATGTACGTCGTAATTCGTGAAGGCGAGAACAACGTGTATTCAATCCTTTTCTTCTGAATACCAAAAATAATAATAAAAAAAAAAGAATGCACTGCTCCTCGGATTCCTTTTTTTTTTCCCGAGTCAGCCGCGCTCTCTGCTAAACAAGCGGGTTGCCGATTGAGAGACTGTTGCAGTTGACATCATCGGCATTATTTAAGTTTTCCTTCTACTTGATACATTCTTATCATGACTGTCGTGAGAATTAAACGATTCTAAATTTTAACTGCTGCATGGTGTGTTATGTTGAAGATAACCGTGAACCACTCTCCGGATAAGAAAAACGTCCTACATCGAAAAATTATGTATTGAAAGGCATACCAATTTTGTCCCTAAATATTTTAAGAACATAATTTGAGGGCCTTCCATTTCATATCCTCCATTTTAAATACCATCAGGGCTGGTAACTTTGGTCCAAAATCATAGTGTTTTTTTTTACAAAAGGAAAAAAATTTAACAACAAACACGATTTAAACACGAAATACATTAAAAATATACTTTTTAACATCCTTAAAGGCTGTGTTACCGATTTAAATAGTAATATTAAAATGTTTCTCTCTATATTAAAAAAAGTAAGCTGTTTTTAAAACGTCCGGAGCCATAACAGGATGAAATATTCATCTTAAAACTCCATTCTTTTTCTGGAATGTGTGTCTCCCTTATATCTCGGTACGAAATTTTCTTTTTTTTTTCAAATTTCCAATTAGTTTTTTTTAATTAAAAATTAAAATAAGTCACACGAAAACGAATACGAGGTTCTTTTCTGCATAACATCACGGGAGAATAGAAAGGCGTCACTGCATCTCGTTTTTAAGTAATATAACTTTAAGTTTTATTACTTCAAAAAGTAATACAACTTAAAAATTTTAGAATAATTTATGACAGAACTATTTTAAAATTTTAGTAGATTATAAAAATTACTGGTAAGAAATAAAATATTTTTTAAGTAAATTATGAAAATACATACAATAACGCAAACGTAATGAAAAAAAAAATTAAACATTTTTTTTACTTATAAAAAAACCAGTGAGCCATTGGGTTTTTAAAAACAACCTAAGAGTAAAAAATGCTAGGTTAATTCTGCGTAAGTGGAATCGCTAAATTTCCCTTTTTTTTTTAGAAAACACAAACATAAGATTACCAAGTTTTCTTTTATTTTCAGTACTGATAAAAAATATCACGTCAATCTCCCTCCAACTTTTTGTTCTTGTGGTAAAAGCGACTGGTTTCTTTACTAAAATAAAATGTTCTTTTTTCTTTCGGATGCGTTCGGAATATTTGTAGAGAGTGGGGATTGGGGAAACCTTTATTATATACCCCCCCCCCCCCCCCAAGTATATTTTTTTTATGTTAGTATGTCGAATTTTAAAATCTTCGGATACCGCTCGCACCTTTAAAACTTCAGCGAGTAGTAACTGAGAAAAAATTGAAAGGTGGAACACCACCTGCATAACATCACGGGGGGTGGGGGGAAGGCGCCACTGCGTCATTTAACACCTTCAACGAACGCTGCGTAAATTAAAAAGTTCAATTTAACAAAACAGCAATTAGTTTACATTATTATGACCGTGCATTAAGGGTCATTTTAAATCCAAAAAAAATTAATTATCAACTTTAAAATTGCATTTTCTTTTAAATATTACGCCTATAGGCAAAGCCAAACTATTTTAGACTACATTTTAAAACTGGCATGGCAACACTTGTGGAAGGCCGAGACCTTTTTATATATCGGCATTTCGAATAAGCGGCCATTTCCATTCAATTATTCATGCCAAATAATGTGACATTCTTTAATCCAGTGATGTGCGAGCTTGCTCGCCTAGGGGCGCCAGCCCCTAGTAAACATAAAAATAACAAAGTTATAAGATGCATAGTTATTAAAAATGGTACATAACTTAACATTTACATCGTAGAATGACATTATACTATGAATACCAGTATTGATTGTTGCTTAAAAGAAAAGAAAACTTCTATTTTAATCAGGGAAAATAACTTATTTTTAGAAGCAAGATTTAATAACAAATATCTTTCTAAAAAACAAACGATTTTATTATAAAAGGAAAAAAATAATATATTCGCAATTAGGAATTTGAAAATGTTTACATTTCGACATTTGCGATATTGAGTGTTGTACGTTTCTTGCATTTTATCTTTTAAATGTTTAAAATCGTTTAATTAAAAAAAAATCATCTCAAAAATGGGTAATCATAAAAGACTTCTTCAAAAATAGTTAAACAGAATACTCTTTTACATACATTTTTGAAAGTGTAAAGTTCCATATAGAAATCCTTACATCTTGGACCAAAGTTACCCGCATTCATTGGCAAAAGTTTCCCAGCGACCATTATTTAAATATAGCATAAAAAAGTATTCAACTTAGAATAAAACAAATAGTGTAATATTGATCCCCATAAATAAAATAATAGTATAGAATGATTTATTTAGCTATTTTTAATATATTTTAGGTGTTTCAGACAAAAGTTGGAAGAAATAAATTTTTGTAATGAAATGCTCGTAGAATGAAAAAGTCGTTTGTAGTAGTGCCAGAATTAGAATGAGAATGTTTCCACCTTCCCAAAAATGTAAAACAATTTAAGAAGGGATCATTTTATGAAGAGAAATTAAGAAACAAATCTTTTTCCGACGCGGTGGACCAAAGTTACCCTCCATGGCCGCCGCTTCGCAAATAAATAATAACACGTTCTTGTTGTGCGATTACGTTCAATTAGTATTCTTCTTTTTGGTGCATAAAATGTGATTTCAATTATGAAGCGGTAATAAAGGACTATTTTTTTCATCCAGTTCTGCCTGTGTGGTGTCTTGTAGTGTAGGAGTGGGGACAGGACAGTTGCAACTACCCAAAAATATTAAATTTTACATTAACCAATAATAACATTAACCAATAACTGGTATTCGTTTCTTTGATTTATGAAAGCCATTGATCCTATACCCTAATAGTTCATTTTTTTTTTGCCTCCATCCCGAAATGGGCACCGCTGTCTCCTCCGTGTGCAGGTGAGTCAGGCGTCCTTGAGAGGGTACGGAATGTTTTTTTCCTCTCGCATTCCATCGTTGGGTGACGTCATCCCATTCATCGGAATATATCCTGTCACCCCGCGGTCGGCTCCCCGCGTCGCAGGGTGTCGCGTATCCGGTTGTCTTAAACGGTTCCGATGACCCACCTGGGGAAGGGCATTTTCTGGGATGTGTCTAGATTTTTTTTTCTCTCCTTGGTCACTTTGAGACGAGTTAAGAATGAGAGAGGTGCGTGAATTTATTTTTATATAATTAATTCTCTATTCGAAAACCATCTTGACTCCGCCCCTTGAGAACGCACCTTCCCCACTACACACTCAGCGGGACAGCCAGAGATCGGCGGCCGCTGTGTTTTGCAAACAATTTTCTTCCTGATTTTTTTTATCGTCTCTACACCATGAGTCATGAATATTCTAGAAAATGATGCGTTCATGCAAATATCGCATCGTAGCATCTTGTTGTAAAAGCACCACGAAAAACATGCCAGCTGGTAATGTTCCTAATCCAGGCAAAAAAAGGGCTCTATTAAAAACCCGAGTCTGTTTGCGCCAGGTTACATAAAAGTGAGTTATTCTGGAGGGTCGCTTAGCGACAGGTGATCTCACAAAATTCCATTACTCTGTGTACCGTCGTTGCCAAGGAGACATCCGAATTCCGTTCCTATTTTTGTTGGACATGCGCCGAATTTCGAAAGCACGATTTTTGAATTTTTTTCTTCTTATCCAAGCTACTCAAACTGTGTCTATCTCCTTGATACTAATTATTGACGTACGTCATAAAAAGGACAACCCTTGTTTCCTTCATTCTCAGTCAATAAAAACTAAACATAAATTTCAATAAGGAATAAGTTAAAATAATAAATTTTAATAATAAATATTAAAAAAATGAATTAAAAGTTGAAGATGAAATATGATTGCACTAATATGTCTTCAAATATCGGCCACCATTGAGTGTAATCCCCCATTAAAAGATGATCATCTTCACCTGACCAGATAAGCCGTCCAATAATGCGTTCACTTTCTTTGCTGCCTAGTAATTTTCACGAAATTCACTGATGACGTCGCATTGGCAGTTCTTAGGATATGCTGATCCAAGTGTCTTGTTATTTTTGTAGCTCCGGTTTATTCTAAGTTGGACCAACGAAAATATTTTTTTTCCTGATCTAGTGTGCGTGACCTTGTGATCACAGGAATAGCTTGAATGTTAAGTTTGAATAAGACCGAATGACCGTGGGTCTCCAAACCGCTCCTTTGTTAATCCAATGAAGAAAAAAGTGATTTTCTTAGCAACATTTCTCCGGCTTTATTGAATAGTTTTACAAACTTTTTTATATTATAAATATAGCTGACTTGCAGAGCTCTATATAATCCCATTTTTTGAAATTGGTTTCGAATATTTTTTTTTCGATAAACAATTTTACAACGAAATATTCAAACTGATTTCAAAAAGTGGTATTTTTGAAATCTGTTTTTCAGCTACATTTATTATATATAAAAACAGTTTGTAAAAATACTAAATACAGCCGTAGAAATGTTTCTTATAGACAATCACCTTTTTCCATTTGATTAACAAATGGACACTTTGATTTGGAGACCCGCAGTCGTTCGAATTTATTCCTTCTTAAAAGATTTTTTTTTGTGTAGGTACGTTTAAAACTTATTTATTTTTACGCATTTTCTACTTTGGCTGTAATGGGGTTTCTGATTGTGGATAGGTTTTTAGTTAATAAAAAATAGAGGATCGGCTTATACATGTTTTATATATTCAGATTTTATGTTAGTAATTTCTAGTCCTGAATTTTTCTTTAAAAGGGCTTGAGTTTGAATTGTATTGCATCAAGTATTATTTTGTGGTTTGTCTTTGTAATTTTTTTAACGGATTGATTATTTAAACGGTTATAAGATTTTCTGAAAAAGGTCAAGAAACTAGATTTGACAAATCTGGTAGACCCCCTTTTTTTACGGAATAAGTCTACTGCGCATGTGTAGTAGAAAAACAGAGCTAGACCAATATAAGATAATAAACAAACATATTCCGCGATACCTCCTGAGTTTACATCTTTGCACTCCTTAGAAACTCCTGAATTTCACTATCATAGATAGAACCCTGTATAAAATTCATTGCCGTCGTAAAAATGCTCCTGAAACTTAATGTCAAATTCTTTTCACCTACTATGACTTATACACAATTCGTGTAAGCAGTAAATATTCTTCAGCAGTATCCTTCCTCATTGGACCGCCATTTAGCAATATTTTCCCGCAGGATACAAATCCCACCTCCCAAGAAAATGTCTGTGTGGAACCATCGCCACAACGCATGGCTCCGTTATCGACCCAAGTCCGAGTGGGCCCTCGTGTAGCTCTAGTGCGACGATAATTCAAACTAAACCAAGTCCGAGTGGACTCCTTCGAAAGCGCCACTCGAAACACAGCAAACTGTGTAAAGAACCTTTTGAAACGGAGCGCCATTTATTTTTTTATCCGCTCCCGATAGTCCATATGCGTTGATAGTGCGAAGCCAAATCAAACAAATAAGTGCTCCCTTGTCCTTTCCCGGTGTCTTGATCAAGTTATTCTTGTTCATCTCGGGGAGTGGGCGTGCCCTTGGTCGCCACTGCCCACACCCGGGCGGCCCACGGGCTTACGCACTTCGGCCGTCACTTTGTAAGATATTCGAAATAAACCTGTGCATGATGAGGGAAGGTGGTAAAACGGTGCCCTGATAGTGGGGATTTTTCCTTATTACTTTCATCTAACAACAAAGGATTGCATTTCTTGCCAAATATATATAAAAAATAGTTCTCGTGGAAAATCAGCCTTTTTGCAAACCAAAAACTTTCACTAACAATTAGTCGGTCAAATCCTCGCAGAATCCAATGTTTTTCTAAAGGTCTCCTTTCTCAAATAATCTTTTTTCCCCCTTACAATGATCTATTCTTGGTGTTATGTTTGGAAACGGATCTAATCAACCCTCTATAAATAGTGGTCACAAGAGATTCTTCCATAAGAAGAGCGCGCAACAATCAGGACGCGGAACAGCATCGAGTGTGCACTATTGCTCCGAATCTGCGCCTCCTTTACTACAACAACTCCAGATTTATTTTTACATCGAGACAAAAGACGACGGAATCGTAGATGCTCAGCAACAAAATGGTATTGTGTAACCGAAACAAACATTACCTCACTTCCACAGAACCATGAGCGTGGGAAACACTCAGACCACTCTCTCCCCAAGCAAGAAAGATTGTTTCAAAGAGGTCCAACAAAAGCACCTCATTAATATTGATTCAGTGTTTTTCCTTCTTTTCCGAATGTGTGGCCAGTTGTTGAACAAGAAGAGGGATGTCGTGTTCCAAGCTCCATTGCCACCGCGAGAAAGCGACCGAAGTGAAGCGAAACGAACTCTTTCGGACAGGGACTGGAAAATTCGGTGACATTCTTTTGTCCCGCGAGACAAAAGTTTCGACCGCTTCATTCAATGATAAGGTCGGATCTTGGCAGAGCCAAAGAAAAGGTAGTAAGTCCCTGTAATAGAGTCCCGTAAAAATTTTCGATTTGTTTAATCGACGGAATCAAGTTAAGCACACATAGGAGAGTCAAAAAAAACTTGGGTAGACATCACCATATGGTGGAAGATGTTTTTTAGACGCCATTTTCTAAAATGGCGGACGCCGATATTGTTTTGTGTGTGTTTCTGCTTCTGTGCCAGTCATACTCATCATTTAGGTATCTAAATATATGTTTTTAAGGTCAAGGAATCTATTGAGTTGGTTTTTAAAGTTGCTTGACAGCTTTTTGTTATGGAAAATAGGCTATATAGGATTTCAAACAAAAATATAGGAACAAAAGTGGTATACAAGCAATATTTTATTTGAAAAGTAATCTTAACACTTGACGACTCAGTGGCTGTTAGGAATTACGTGCCCGCTTCCCAGGGTCTGTAGATTTTTGCCCCGGCTGAGTCGGCATATTTTCAGGATGGGAAAATCGTCGGCAAGCATGTTACATTGGCACGTAAAAGATACATTGAGTGCTTATCTGGGCAAAATTAAATATCGGCACATGTTTCACGTGATTCCTCTACTGTCATCACAAGTAAGAACACTATTCTCCTTCAAATATTATATTTATCATTTTCTCGTGCTCATAAAGTTCGTTAGGGATTAGGAGTCCAGCCAGAAACCATTGTTTTCAAAGTAAAGAACTTTGTTATTAAGTTAAAGCTTTTGTATTAAGTTACTTTGTTAATCAAGCATAAACACCAGGGATTGGAAAGTTACTTTTAAAAAGTAACTGTGTTACAGTTACAACTACTTTATCAAAAAAGTAACTGTTACAGTTACTTAATATGACAAGTAACGCGTTACAGTTACTTAATACGAAAAGTAACGATTCACAGTTACTTTTTGAAATTTCAAGTTACAAGAAAAATTGAAATTTAGCCATCTTATGATTTTTCAAAGAAAACCACGATTAACGATACAAATACACAAAAAAATGCTGAAATTATAATTAATAGACATTTTTTAAAAATTTAATTTTAATCCTGTATGCTCAGCCGACGACGTCCATCAGCAAACTCGAGCGAGTAGACAGAAATAGGTGTGAACGTGCCCTCCCCCCCCCCCCTTCTTCAAGGGGAGAAACTTTGTTGTTGGTCATTGTTGTAGAACCCATTCATGCAATACAAAGGGGTTTGCACTGGTCGAAACTTTCCGAACGACAACCTGCTTGATAGTCAGCGTATCCTTCTTTTGCAGTGACAGTACCCTTCTTTTCAGTAGATGCCTGTAATTACGGGTTATGCTGTAAATGAAAATTCAAAACTTTGACTGCGAATGTGGTGAACAATGTAAAAGGGAGATTCTATTATGAAGCATAAATATATTTTTTTCCGGAGGGATGCTTTTTTTGGCGCGGATCAAGCCTTTTGCCATGAACTGAGAGCACTGTAACACCATCTAGGCGACTCTCGCTACCAATTTTTGCGCTTAGATAACAATGAATCAGTGGATGTTAAAGCATGGCGATTTTTGACCACAGAACTAATCCCGCCACTTGACTGTGGTTCGGAATGATGACTCCCGTCGCCAACACCCCTCGTGTAGCTCTAGTGTGACGATAATTCAACCTAACCCTTAACTGTCCCTGAGAGAAGGCACCATGAAAGTATGACACGTAATGAACGTTGAATTGGTCTTGGCCCAAGCTCAAAAATTCCATTTCAAGCTGTTTCTCAAAGAAAATATTTGCTGTGGATTCCTGTTGCTATTCCTTAACTAAACTCCTCGGCGCCACAGCCTATGAGTGGACCAAGGCCTGCCGTGCCCATTTCAGCTTTCGTGACCTAGGGTTCTGGGGGTGCTAGGCATAGGTCCCGGTAAGGTGGTCAGCCTCACGCGAAACCACCAGTGTTTAGTTCCCAACATGCTTGGTCCCCATTTTTTCGACCCACTTAAGGGATGAAAGGATGGGGTGAAGGATAAAAGGAAGGTTGCTATTACACACACAAGATGTTACACAAGCTAAAGTACATATATTAGTATTTCATAGTACCTTGAAACAGACCTGCTAACTCTCCAAATTTGGTTTTCCTAGCATCACATTTGCTATCGACCCGTGGATCGAAACTAAATATTATAACAAAAATGACGAGGTGTGTTCTAAAGATTTGGCTTTCTTTCGTTTGCTTTTTTGCTAGCAGGCCAACTTGACTCTCCATCCCAAAAATATTGAGTTTCTTAATATACATTACCCTGTCCTGTTGAAGGGGCGATTGGGAGCCCTTTTGTAATGCTTTGATTGAAGCGTGTCGAGTGTGAACCGGGATCACCTCTTGACTTGACCTGCGTCCACCATTGTGAGGTGGTCCGACACAAAGAAAGCGGCCCTGTCGCTTCCAAAGGAGAAAACAATGGGGTAACTATGAACAAAGACTGTTGGATAATTCTCTTTCGCCTTTTTTTTTGCCAAGATATTATAGTAACAGCCATTGCGTTTTTGGGAGAGAGGGTGCCAGGTCGTCATCCTGTCGAAATTAATTTTTTGTCTGCCATTTTTTGAAAAACTATTATCCCATCTAAATAATACACAGGTTTGTGGTCGGAAAATAGGGTTTGGCTTCCTAGTAAATTTAAAATTTATTAATAAAATAATCTAGACATTTGTCAAAAAAAAACACGATCCATTAATCCCGGTGCAAAACATGCGTATTTTTAGGATCAGTCATTTGCGCACTCTCCCCATCCCAATTTATGCTGGTAACCCGTTTCTAAATGCGAACGTGCAGAAGTGCAAATATCTTCGAGAAAGAAAAAAAAAGTGCTTGCCTTTCCTAATGTGCAGAGAAGAAAGGAGGCGCGAAGTGTTTCCCTCCTGGCACCCTCTCTGGGCACCTCCTCAAAATAGCACACGGCATTCCTGTTCTTGAAAATGCATTTTTCAGTGCCCATTGTGAACCTCAAATGCCAATCAAGGTCGCATTAAGGTGGTCCAAGATCTTTACTTTGTGATTCATGTTAAAATACATAATTTTTGTCAAGTCAATAAGTCTTAAAAATTGGCTCTAACCTAATTATCTTTTTAAAATATGGGTTTTATGTACATTTCTTTTGTTGAAAACTTTTCTACATTTCGGAGGTATCGTGTGGGGCGATGTTTCAATGGCATTTTCCTAAATTCCTGTTCGAATTTCCTCTATAATAATGAGGTGTCGCATTTTTTAATAGATTCCCTTTCCAAAATGCTTCTACGCCATCTCACACACTATAACACTTTTCCATGGCAATTTCTATCACCGCCCGTATATTGAAGGCAAAGAAAACGGTTGTATTCTGTTTGATGGTGGAGAATTTGTGAAATTTTAGCGTTGAGTGGTTCTACATAAAGCCCTGGAGTTCTACAGTGTTAGGTAGAATGCGGCCGAATAGTTCTTTGGCCTACACTGTATTCAATCAGTGTTGCCATCTTCGCAGTGATGTAGACCACTATCTCCGAAATACTTCTTCCGTAATGACCGCCGCACACGAGGAATAAAGGGGAGAAGTGGCGGAGAGGAGAACTGAACTTTTATTGTTGCGAAATGGAAGCACCAGAGAGGGGGAAGAGACGCGGGAACAAAAAAAAGAGCGACCTCTCAACTCGAGAAGAGTCTGCTTCTTCGAAAATGGACGTTCTCGGGTTTACGAACTTTCCGTTCATTGTGCGAATCGGAGGGATGGGAGAATGGGCGCTATGGAACATTTATTTTAAAAAGAAGATAATGAGGAAGTTCAGGTGTGTTGATTTTTCGCATATGAAGCGGTCAATTATTTCTTGCATGGAGTAAATTAAAATATTCTTTCCACTTTGAAATTCGAATATTTGATGCAAGTACATTTAAAAATTCTTTTCCCAATGAAGACAATTCCTTTTTCGAGCGGCGAAGGAACCACTTCCGCCAAAAAAGGAACCCCTGTCACGTGGGACACTCTCTCGACTGGGTCTTCTCGGATTTCTCTCGATGACCGGCTGAAATTTGGTATGCCCCACAAGAAAGGAATGTTCGATATATGGAGGAAGGCGTCTTTTGTGAGGCATTGGGCGGTCGGCGAACCCTCTCTGATGTGGCCCTTGACCCGGGCGCGCGATCATCCAGAACACCGCACTCGGCTGATTGGAATGGCGGCCAGGTCTCGACATAGTTCGGAACATCAGCTGTGCTTTCACTTTAGTATAGACTGAAGCAGTGGGGTTCGGGGTAAAACTTTTCTGTAGGCAGTGAATTTTGTGCGCATAAATGCGGACAAGAGATTGCCTTAACAGCACACAAAAACGACCTTTTAAGAACTATTAAGCAAGTGACGTCTCTCTGGTCCGGCGCCAGAAATGTCGTCTATAGTGTGCAGCTTTCGTCAAGTAATTTTAATAACGGAAAATGCTTCTTTGCATGCGCAGATTAAAGTTCGCGATCATAGAAATAAATCACACGATAATGACGGTGCGAACATGACGTGGAGTGGTCAGACGTCACTTTGGTTCCGATAGTGTGACTTCACTTTGTTGTTACCACAGACAAGAATCTAATCAGACTGCGCACTTACGTAGGAGAAGGAGGCGAAAAGGCTCCACCCCTTGGCCGTAGTATCAAGTTTAAGCACTAGGGGAGCTACAAGTGTAGTCGTTTCTGGCTGCCTATTTTCAGCTCTATTTAGGAGCTTTAACATAACCATAAACGCTTTGTAATTTAAAACCTTGGTCAAGTGATAAAATATGTTACTATTTTGCCTGGTTTGGAGCGTTTTTGGCTGCTTATTTTTAACCGCCAAAAGAGGATTTTAACACAGCTGTAAACGTTTTGTAACTCGTGTAATTTTCGCTTTTCTTAATGGGCTGCGGCACTTGACCAGGGGTTTAAATTACGAGGCGTTATTGACTGTGTTAAAGCTCCGAAAGGAGGCTAGAAATAGGCAGCCACACACCATTACATTAATGGGCTTGTTTCACGGGGATCTGGCAACAGCTCCGCGGTCTTTTTTTTTTTTTCATTTTTCTCGAATTACTTTTGCCTTGGTATTCCAAATTGAGTTTTCTAAGAATAAGTTATTTTAGTTGTGTTTTTTTTAATTACAACTTCTTGCTGTGCATTTGGTTGTTTTAATCATTTATCAAGGAAAACTTGCATTGACAGAAGTTAGAATTTTTTAAAATATAACAACTAAAATATTCTTATAGAAAACTCAATTTGGAATACCAAAGCAAAAGTAATTCCAGAAAAATGAAAACAAGACCGCGGAGCTGTTGCCGGATCCCACGTGAAACAAGCCCTGGCTATTTAATTTAAACAGTGAATATATTACGTATTTATATATTTACTGAAATATATGTTAACTATTGTTATAATATTTTAATGTATGATAAAAAAAATTAAGTACATATGCAAACAGAAATAACCACAACACATTGAAAACGAATTTTAAAGCTTTAATTTACAATTCCAAATTTTACATTTGTAAAATGATTTTTTTATATTACAAATTACACATATCAGTTAACTTCAGGCATAAATATGACACATATCAATTTAACTTTTCTAAATATTACCAGAATATTTTTTCAGCAGAAAGGAATTAGTAATAATGGGACTGCATTTTAAAATAATAAGTATGTAGATAAATTTACAATTAATTATTGAATTTGAAAGACAATTAAGTATTTGCAAGTTTTGAATTAAGTGTTTACGAGTTTTGAAATGATATAGTTTTTCTTTTAATGGCTTTTCTGTGTTCAAAAACCTGAATATTTCCTTTGCTTTTAATTAATTAATTTCCTTTTGCTATTTTATAACAGAGCCAATTATAGTTTGTATAATATCAGACCATACAAGAAGCTAGATACAAATAAAGTGATTGATTATAAAATGTTTTTTTTTCTCAAATAAATTAAAGTTAGCTTCTAGAGCAAATAAAATAACTTGATTTCTCTAAATAATCCTATGATTAAGGGAAAAAATATGAATAATTTACAGCCTACAAGTTCTATAAAGGAAAAAAAGGCATAATTTCTCATAAATGTATCAAAACTTTTTAATTAATCATTAGTTAGTGTATTGCAGGCACTTTTGTAATCACAAACCTATACAATGTAATGAAATAAATACAAAATATCTGTTTTTTAAAAAACATAAGTGAGATATATTTTAAAAATAACAACCAAATAAAAAATAAATACCCATCCAAAAAAGTCAACTAAAAAAACATCTATTTACAACATCTCAATACGAGAAGAACATCATAAAGCCAATATATATCTGTTAAGTATTTTTATATTAAGTTCTTAGTAAATCATAGCAAAATTTAATTAGTAGGTAACTACACTGTGAGTCACCTTTTTTACTCAGAGAATATATTAAAAAATAAAATTTATAGAGAGAGGCATGCCAGTAATTCAAGGAATAATTGGCAAAGTAGGTGTACTGTAATAGGTGTTTCAACAAATCTGGTGGTATTTGGCCCTTTGTAGATAGAGGTTATGGAATGAGTTTTCGCACAAGTAAGTTCGTCTATTTCTTCATCCTATGTGGAAAAAGCTTTTTTAAAAAACATCACATCAAAATTATGAATAAAACCACAATTTTTTTTAAAACTCATTAACCGAAGCGATTAATTTACAATATATATTGTTAGACATTAAATTTTAATAGCTAAGATGGAACATTATTTTTTAGTGAAATGAAATAGTAAGTATTTAATCAATAAGTGCCTATTGTATAGAAATATCAGCTCTAACTATTGAACAAGTTTTTTTTTAATTTAAAGAATAATTAGGTACTAAAAAACACATAACATGTGGCATTAATTAAAAAGTAAACAGTTTAATGAATTTTGATAAAGGAAATTGCAAATTATTTTTGAAAACTGTAAATTTATCCTGCCTGATAATTTTATTATTTTAGGAGTTGAAATTCCTACAAATATGGTGGTAACTGGTCCTTCATAAAGATATATAGAAGGGATTATTAGGGATATTTAGAAATGGTGATTGCAAAGTCTCCGGGAGAGCATTATTAATGAGTTTTTTTCAGTGGATGAAAAGGCCCACTAAGAGATATGGTCGACACAAACTCAGGCACTGTTATACAAATAGTTAGGTTCAACTCAAACAAATCGTTTCGACCAAGCAAGTCCATCCATTTTTTCATTCTGAAAAATTAGTCATTTAACAACAAGCAACAGTTATTCAAACAGTCAAAATATCACTGTTTTAAAACACGGCAAAAATAATGATTGATTCCAAAGCAAATTGTTTATTTATAGATGATTTGAATTACAATTTAAAAACAAAAAAATAGAGAAAAGTAACTAACCAACTTTTGAAAATAACTAGTTAATAGACAAATTTTGAACTCTATACAACACACATGCGTCAATTGAAAAGGTATGAATAGCACTGTGTTTAAATTTAATAATAACTAGACAATATGATAATTTTCTTTATAAAAGTGGCAAATATACTTGTTTTAGTATTCAAAAATAAATTCTTAATACAAATTAAATGTATTTTGAAAAATACCAATCGCAGGGAACTAAATTATAATATGCTTCTTTTGTTTAAAATTATTAAAAAGAAACAGTGACATGTAACGACTAATATACCTAAAGCAAATGAAGTGATCTTTAGTAGAAAGCATCCTAAAAACATGAATATTTTATTACTTTTGATGAAGAAATAACTGGTCATTTATTTAAAGGTTAGTTAGGTTAGTTTGAATTATCGTTGCACTACAGCTACACGAGGGCTATTGGCGACGGGCGTCATAATTTAGAACCACAATCAAGTGGACGAGCCGATACCCGAGTAGGCACCCAACACAACCATTAAGAACGACATTATACGCAGCATTTGGGACTTTGGATCATATTTAACGTGCACTCCCTTTACATGGGGACATTTTAAGCTGCACGGGCTGTTTATAGGTCGGTAGTTAGGTCATTTGTATTTAAAACATAGTTTTAAAAACTAACAACAATATTATAACTCAATATATATCTTTATTTAATGAAGGTACACGAAAGAAAAGTGTAACTCAGATAGTAGTCTAATAACGTTTGATTAATTTAAACAAAAAATAATTACCGAAGTTTAAAATAACCAGATGCTTTAGCTATGTTAAGCTACATATATCGAAACTTTTCAATAGAAAAATGACAAATCATTCTTTAGTGATCGAGCATTTAACGCTGATGAAAGAAAACTTACAAGAATATTTGAATGAATAAAATATTTAAAACACTTACCTATCAGTATCCTTGGGAACATAAAATAGTTACATAAAATACATAAAAAATTGTGTTTTGACGAGAAAAGAATATAACAACAAACATGTCTAAAGGCCTCTCTCGAATCGCAATTTTCGTCTCCTCCGCAACCTGTTCAAAATAGCGCGCTCCAAGTTTGCGCATAATTAGTACAAGTTGCGCGCGCATCTTATGGTTCGAAGTTTAAGCACTGGGTGGCTGGTCACGTGCCTCTCTGAAAAAAAAGTTCCGATTGAAATGTCTGTTTACATTGATTGTCTGTGGTTGTTACGATAGGGGCCACCTAGAGTACGCTAGGAGCACAGCAGTCTGATGGTGGCGCTATTGAACGCAAGGAAGATTTTGGTTTAGGCAACTGTATTTGGCGATTTATTGCTTTTGCAGGTATATATTTCTTTAAGGTGTAGTTTCGCAAGTGAAGTGCCATTCGAACTTACATCGGGTTCACTATTATTGCATAGCTATATTTTCACTTACAGCGTTCCCTGAGGTGATACGTCACTTAAGTTCTCACATGTGCTATCTCAATTTGAGGTCTATATGTTTGCCTAGTTGAGAAAATGAGATAGCACATGTGGGAACTTAAGTGACGATGTGTTAAATAATACACACTACAGGTGATGTAAATCTATTGGCGATTAAGTCAAGATACAACCCCTGGCAAAAAGTATCCGATCACCGAAAGCAGTGCCTACGATACGTTCATATCAGCCGTCATTTTAGAAAAAAATTTATATTTTTTTCAAACCTTTGAGGGTTTTTTGTGAAATATGACTAAATTAGTCTAAGAATATTAAATATAAACAGAAAATAACATTATAGTTTACAGTTTTCACGAGAAAATACATTGAATCGTAAAGGAAAAAAGTTTCCGATCATCCCTTTTTGGGGAAAAAAGTATTCGATCAAGTCAGTTTAATATTTTGTGGGTCCTCCTTTTGCCTTGATTACTGCTTTTAAGCGCCGAGGCATGGATGCGACCAACTCGTGGCATAAATTTGATGGAAGTTCACCCCAGCTTTCCTTGATGGCTAGCCGTAGTTCTTCCATATTTGTTGGTCTTCTCTCATCAATGTTTCTTTTCAAAACATTCCAAACATTTTCGATTAGATTGAGATCCGGACTATTTGCAGACCAATCAATAGTCTTTATTGGAGAATTTCCATTTCGATTTAAGAAATTCTTGACCAGTTTACTTCGATGACATGATGCGTTATCTTGAAAAATGAAATAGGAGGAGTCGTCCAACCTTTCCTCGATGGTAGGAATCAAAAAATGTTCTAAAATGTCAATATACACTTCAGAATTAATTGTTCACGACACTATACACATTTTACCGACTCTTTCGGTAGTCATACAACTCCACACCATAAAATTAACGCTGATATTTAGTTTTAGTTTTGAGGCAATCTTTTTTGAACCTTTCATCAGCTCTCCTCCACACAGATTCCAACATCATCTCCAGTTTCTAGGCAGATACGAGATTCGTAACTAAAAATAACCTTCTTACAATCATCAGAAGACCAGCTTTTATGTTTCTTGCACCATTGTAGACGACTTTTGTTATGGTTTTTTTCCATATATGGTTTCGTTTTGGCTTTGCAGAAGTGAAATCCTTTTGCGTTTAAACGGTTTCGCACTGTACCTGCACATACCTTTACCCGATATTTCTATCACTCGGTATTAAGTTGTTTCAACGCACAACTTCTCATAGATTTGGCAAGATCAACCGATTTTTTGTCTTACCTACTTAATGTTGCGCGTGGGCCACCGCTTCGAGGAAGATTTTTGACATCATTAGTAGAGCGATATTTTTTCCAAAAATCGCAAACAGTACTTTGGGCACAGGCAAAAGTGTGAGCAACCTTTCTTTGAGATATTCCGTTTTTAAGCGTTTAACAATTAAAAGTTTTAGCTCTTAAGACAATTCTTTCTTTCGATCCATACTTCTGCTTATTCGAAACTAGTTTTAACTGTGAAACAACGATTCAACCTTTCATACTGTTTACTTAGATCTTGTACGCACGCGCCGACCAAAAAAAATTGCATATATCACTTAAAATACGTTGCATTCGCTAGCGATCGAATATTTTTTCCCCCACAAAAGGATGATCGGAAACTTTTTTCCTTCACGATTCAATGTATTTTCTCGTGAAAAGTGTTAACTATAATTTTATATTCTGTTTACATTTAATATTCCTTGACAAATTTAGTCATATTTCACAAAAAAAAACCTCTAAGGTTTGAAAAAATATTAAAATTGTAAAAAAATGACGACTGATGTGAACGTATCGTAGGCACTGCTTTCGGTGATCGGATACTTTTTGCCAGGGGTTGTAGAAAAATAAATGTATGTGCAATTGGTGACGACCATCAGACTCCTCCTTTCACAAATAACCCATGTGTAGTTTGAGTGTGACACATTATTTCCAACCAGAGGTGCCGATCCCCCCCAGAGCAAACGACGCACCCCCCCTCCCTAGAAAATTATTACCCCCCCCCCCCCTAAAAAAAACCGGTGAGGATTTTTTATTTATATGGGCAAATGGGAGTACCTAACCAAAGTAGCCTCTAACTACATCTTTACGGTGTATATAGAAAACCTTATAGTAAAATGATATTTCAAGTACCATCGAATGGGGTAACTTAACTTTATCCCAAGAATTAAAACCCCAGTACTGACTTTCTTCTTAAATATTTTTCTACTGATAGGTCAAAGCAGAGTTGCCCCTAATCGAAAAAGGGAAGCACCTTTTGGAATATCTTTTATAAAACGGAATTACAAGCTATTTTTAATTTTCCTTTAAAAAGGTTTTCTTTACAGCCAAAGCTATCGGAATGTAAATAATTGGTAAAAAATTCCGCTCAAAATTTATGTAATTATATTATGTTTTAAAACAATAAAAATAGCCGGACACGTGATCCATTCAAAAACGGCTTCCAATTCATTCCCTCAATTCTTAATGCATAAAAAAAGTTTATCTTGGTATAGCTTTTTATTTAATACAACACATTTGACATTATCAAACACATCGGAATTATTTTATAATGTTTACAGAGATTGCTTCACTTAAAAAAAACCTAAAATTTAAAAAATTAAAGTTAAATATAACAAAATTCTTACCGTGAAACTCGGAATTGCACTATTTAATTATCTTCAATTACCCAGACCCGTCACATTTGCGACAAGACGACAAGTATTTTCCTACTGATTCTAAAAAGCAATCATTTAGTTATTTTGGCTTCGAGTCTAATTTGGCGGGAAAAAGTCAAAAATATTATCCGAAGGTCATTAATGCGTAAAAATGTTATACAAAGTTAAGTTCGAAAGATTTATGAGCCAGCTGCAAAATATGGCGGGAATATCTCATTGATTCCATTGGCAAACTATAATGCGAACGTCATCAAATCACCGAAATGTTTTATAAACTGCGTGCGATTTATGAGTGTTTACACTTTGTTACAGTGATCGGATTGTTTATTGGAAATAATTGTCAGAAATCGTATCGTCTGGTAGACGCCAACGAACATAATTTATAACTCCTTTTTTCCCTGGTGTTGCTTTGAATTATGGTTGCCCATCCCTATTCTTTGAAGGCAAAAATATAAAAAAAAAATTGGAGCCACTTTTGATTATCTTGCCACTTTGTGTTTTATTTTAAACCAAATAAAAATTCGCCAGAGTACAAGTTCTGAGCCCCCCCCCCCCCCCCCCCCGGTGTTGCGTCGGCTGGAGGGGGGCAGATAATGAGTAAGAATAAGAGTTAGCTGAGTTTTTTTTATCAAGATTGGCTGTTTATTAATAATTTTTATAAAAAATTCAACCCCCCCCTAAAATTTCAACGACGCAGTCTGCGTCGTTGACCCCCCCTTGTAGGCACCCCTGTTTCCAACCAAACTAACCCAATAATCCCCTGTATTCGCCAAACGCCATGGGATTGGCAACCCTGCCACTTTAAGGTTCTCTACCTGTTTTCAAATTGGAATGTTCCACAATCAAAATATTTGGGATCCTAAGAAGTAACAGCCGAACTATTGACTATATTGTGTGTGCTTTGAATGTCCTAATGGTGTCCTTTTTGCAGGGGAAAGTTCGCGAGCGTGCGCCGGTGCCGCCACCTGGTGAGCGGCGCCGAGTTCGCGGCCAAGTCGATGCGCAAGCGGCGCCGCGCCACCGACGTGCGCCACGAGATCATGCACGAGGCGCACGTGCTGCTCCTCTCGTCGGCGCACCCGCGCATCGTGCGCATGCACGAGGTGTACGAGACTCCCTCCGAGATCGTGCTCGTCCTCGAACTGTGAGTATCTTTAATGCTCCCGCCATCAAGGGAAAGAGTATTCAATTTGAAAGAGCGCTTAGTGATGCTTTGTTTGCCGAATTTACAGCTTAAAAACTGCCGACTTTGGTCATTGTGCTCAAGGTGTTTTAGATATTGATATCTTACACCACAAACGGGGGAGAACTGGCTTTGTTCGGTGGAGCTGGAAGTCCGCGCGTAATCCGACTGGAACATTTGAGAAGCCCGCGGTTGCCGAAGTCAACAAAATGCCACACCACTCTATGACGTCTTTGATAATGAAAAAAAAGCCTCGAAATGTTTTTTGTTGTTGAGGTTTTTAGACAAGCTTTATTAGTTTTCCCATTGTATAATTTACAAAAAATAATTTAAATTATACACTGCGATGCAAAAGTTTAGACAATGACTTCATTTAGCTGTAAAATTTAGAATTGCGATAGTAAAGTTACAAAAACCAAAGTCAAAATTCTTTTTTAATATGTTTAGGAGGTTTTTGTAACTCTACTATCACAATTCTAAATTTTACAGCTAAATGAAGTCATTGTCTAAACTTTTGCATCGCAGTGTAATAAATTAATCTAGCAAATTCAATGATTCGCCAATGATGGATATCCTAAGCGACGGAGCGTCCATTCAGTTAGATTTTGTTCTGCTCCGGAAAGTTCCATATTTCCGATGCGTACAAAACCTAGAGGCCATGGACGCTCCGCTTAGTATTAAGTAGTTGTGAATCATTTTATTTAAAGTAGTCATACATGCAGTACAACATGTGAG
The DNA here is from genome assembly GCA_019343175.1 of Oedothorax gibbosus. Classification (NCBI taxonomy): domain Eukaryota; kingdom Metazoa; phylum Arthropoda; class Arachnida; order Araneae; family Linyphiidae; genus Oedothorax; species Oedothorax gibbosus. The sequence goes on from CM033276.1 coordinate 4,885,248, forward strand.
TTGTGCCTCTTTTGCAGGGTGCAAGGGGGCGAGCTGCAGCGTGTGCTGGACGACGAGGAGGCGGTGGGCGAGGCGGAGGCGGCGCGACTCCTGCGCCAGATCCTGGACGGAGTGGCATTCCTCCACCGGCACAACATCGCGCACCTCGACCTCAAGGTAAGTACACGCTCCTCCATATAAAAAAAAAGGGGGGGGGGGTTGATGCCGTGGAATGTGCTACCACTGGCGGAAAAAGGTTCTTGTATGTGATAGCTGAGTAAGGATGCGAGCAGAACGAAGTGACTTTCAGTTTTGAAACAATTTCGCATATTCGGAACAGATTTGCGTTCTCTTGTTTATTTATTCTTAACTTCTTTAGTCAAGGGCTCACGAGGATGGAAGATAACACCCGATCTTTGCTCCGTACAAACACTAAGTGGGCACGAAGTTCGTTTCGAGGTTCGTTTGAGGTAGGGGAACAGCTCGACTGCGAAGTCATTTAACGCAACCTATCCATCCTCTGGAACTAACTTTTCTTGCACCAGTTATCTCCATATGCTGTTTTCCTTCGTCTCTGCTGCCTCGGAAATCGCTTCCTAAGTTGGCCATACATGCCGCGTGAGGAAGGAGTGTTTCCTCTCCTGTTCCGGATAAGCTTGTCGAGCACATCCCTAAATGTGTTTTTCCCCTTTAAAACCCTTCGACCAGGTTCTTTGAGTCTCTGTGGGTGAGACCACGGTTGCTGAGGCGTTGGTCTGCAGACCTGTTCCCAACGAAAACTGTCTTCCATCCTCCAAATTGGGACTGTTTAGTGAAAAGATGGAGCCCTTTTCGTCCCATGTCTTGATGCCTGCTTAGTTCGAGTCGGCCGCATCATAGCAACACCTACTTGAGGCTGTCACCCATGGCCCGCGTAAAACGAGTGCTGCCGCTATTTCGCCTCCACGCCGACGTTGCGTGCCGATCGGGGCTTTGTTCAGTCTCCACGCCGAGGACCGACTCCATTGTTTGTAGATCATATATTCTCTGATGGTGACACAAGATGCCCTCTTTTCTTGAGGACTACCAAATCCTCTGGTGTAATGGAATCGTTTCCGGCTGCCTATTTCTAGCCTCCACCCTCTGATTCCGGTGTCGGAATACCAAAATCTCATTCTTCCAAATCCCGGAAACAAATCTGCCCTTGAAATAATTAAATAAATCGTTGAAAGTCTTTGCTCAGATTTACCGACCTCAGAAAGCATGCAACATCGAGTAGGGCAACTGGGATTGTCGTCAGCAGTTTTAAATTTAGCAAAGAGTAGAAATTTTTTGGCAATACACTCAGTTAAACATTTTCTTACTTACCACACATGCTTCGAAGGAAATATTTTAATATCAAGATAAAACTTTAACACTTTCGCTACGCAAACATTTTGTTGCCCCGTAACTTGTTACAGGAATTGCATTATCGAATCCTTACTAGTACGGCCGCCCGTGCCGTTTCAGAAGTTAGTGTTGAAGGCGCCTTGCCCTGAATTCATTTCTGTCAAAAAAAAAAATTAACTGGTTTCCTAACTTTTTAAAAATGTAATAAGAATTATTTAAAATTATAACAAATATTTTCAAATCCTCGACAGTTTGAGTTATTATACACTGCGATGCAAAAGTTTAGACAATGACGTTTTTTAGCTGTAAAATTTAGAATTGTGATAGTAGAATTACTAAACACCCCTAAACATATTACATAAATATTTTGAAATGCTATAATTGAAACATAATTGTTTGATTTGCTATAATTTTTTTTTTCATAAAATAAAACTTTGTACGATGCAAAAGTTTAGACACAAATACGAGATTATGCTAATTTAAAGTAGATAATGGCCTAATTTCGAATATTTATTGATGAATAGAATTTGATAAATTGAAAAAAAACACGATATCCGGTGAACTAAACAGATTTAATAACGATATTGGTTCAATTTTACACCAAAAAGACAATATAGCCACTTTAAATATTTATTCAAATCATATTTGCTTATTTTTTTAATATGTTTAGGAGGTTTTTGTAACTCTACTATCACAATTCTATATTTTACAGCTAAATGTAGTCATTGTCTAATCTAAACTTTTGCATCGCAGTGTATTTACTACACCAAATCTTTTTCGTATCTTAATTATTTAGTGGGTGAGTTATGTGCAACTCATTTAACAGGGTTGCGATCGCCTTGAAAATGCTTAATTTTCAAAAAAAAAAAATCAAGGCCGTCTTTGAATATAAGATAACAATATAAAGTCTGGAAAGTCTTTGAATTAATTATTTTTAAAAAAGAGGTATCTATTTGGCTTAGTAGAAGCGATCAACATTAAGTTTTTCATCTCCTAGTAATTTTCACGTCATTCACTTATAACACCTAGCAATAAATGTTAGTTCACAGCGTTATCTGCGGAGTGTCGGTTTCCAGTAGCCCCAGTGCAAACCCTTTCGGCCAACCGCTAATTTAGAGTTTTCTTGAAATGCAATGATAAAACCTGTCAAGTCGAGTCCTTTGATGTTCATGCTTGATTGTCCTGTGGTGTAACCGGAAAAAACGGGAATTATCAAGAAACTCCCGATTTTCAAGAAGTAAATGGTCGAAAATAAAGAACATTTGGAATAGATATATTCTTCAGAACATATTTAATTTTGCCTATTTTTATGAATTTATCAATTTACGAGAAGTATCTAATTCTAGGTTTTGTTGTCTTAACGAATACTAAAGATGTGGGATTTCTTTTCTCTAGAATTTGCTTTTTCGCGTCGAGTTTTTGAGATTAAGATATTTCTCAATTAAAAATTTTACGAATTTCGGATTTGTCGTTTTTGAAAGATTCGTATTTTACTAGGATGCGCGATCAGTTGATTTTTAAGATCAAAAGTTATAAGAATTTTATATTGAATTATTTATTATTGAATTTCAAAGTTATAGGATTTGACTAGTTTATCAGAAATTGCCGTTTTGCAAAATTCAAGAGTAGCTGATATTTTTAAAAAAATGGGAAGAACATGGTTCAAAACCCCCAATAGGTGGGGTTTTTTTTTAAAAATTCGTACAAACGTTGCACATATATATTAATATGCATGTCCTGAGAAGGAAAACTTGTTTAAAACATTTTAACCATCCCAGTTGCACACCAAGTTTTATTTTTTGGATGTTATAAATATTTTTTTCGCACACATTTTATGAGTCTCGTCTCTATGCAGCTGCACATGGAATATCTTTTGTTGATCTGATTTTTTTTGCGTTCCAGCCCCAGAACCTACTCCTGACAAAGCCCTTCCTGGAAGGGGGGGAGGTGAAGCTGTGCGACTTTGGCATCTCACGCCTCATCTCCAAAGGGGTCGAGATCAGGGAGATCGTCGGCACACCGGACTATGTTGGTGAGTCAAGATGCCAACAAAAAAGTTCTGAAATAGCTAAAGCACAACCTACTTTCTTCTTCATTCACAGAAATTCCTATAGAACAGACATTCACACAAACAGTATATCTGTGATCCCTGATGTCTTCTTCCCAAACTTTCATCTTTTTAATTCTATCAAATAAAAACTGATTTTAAAACATCGAAGATATCTGATATTAGAATCGCCAGAGATTTCCGATTTTACCGGAGACTGGGATATCTTCGGAGCTACCAAATCATCTATGATGCACATTGCGCTACTTTCTTCTACGGTGTCTTTTTTCACCTTCAAATCATGTATCTATTATTCTAATACCATTTTTCATTGTATATTTACTTTAAATTTTGACTGGAAACTGGACCTTTCGGAGTGAGAACCTAAATTTGAAATTTTCTAGAAAGTAGTAATCCTATGATGTTTGTGCGTCATTTACACTAAGAATGTTAAGGTTTTTGTGTGTGCTGTACCATGTTTTGCCGTGAGGATCTGTGATCGTTATTTATCTCATTACAATCATCATTACATCATTCATATGGTGAAATTTAAAAGACAATATGCCAAATTTTTAAAATGCTTACATTAGTTGAGACTTTGATGAAGTAAAAAAAAATTGATTGGTACTTGGATAACTTTTAGAAGGAAAAAAATAATGACATTCAGAAAAAAAAACATATTTTATAAATTAACAATTTATTTTCATCCGTTTTTCAAAAGAAGTCGTTTTGAGGAATTACTAAAATTTTTGAAAAAATATTTTATATCTTTATGTTAAAACAATATTTTGGTGTAATTCAAAGCAGAGTTGTCTGAAAAATCCATACAAATATTTTCCCACCGAACACGAGTCTTTAAAATATGTATGCTTTTGGTAAGTAAATAAGCCGAGTTTTCTGTTTGTTTCAGCTCCAGAAGTCCTTCACTATGAGCCCATCAGCCTGCCCACGGACATGTGGTGAGTTTAAAATCAGGAGGTACAATGTTAATTTAACCAAACTAAACCTGCGTTTTTTCTTCAGAGTTTTCATGTCACTCTTATTGTGTGTGAGGTTATATATAAAAATAATAACGGCTGACATGTTATCCTTGTACGTACTTCTGTGCGGCCCCTGTAGCTGTTCCCTCAATAATGTACCGAAAAGATTCATTTTTAGTGAATGAAAAATTAAATTATCTCTAAATGTACTACGCTCTAGACTATAATGGCTTCTTTATATCTATGTCTATAGCAATAATGGCCCTGTATTCTGTATGTATATCTCTTGTTGTGCTCTTTTGAACATGTGTGTGTTGTGTGCAGGAGCGTGGGCGTGCTGACGTACGTGCTTCTGTGCGGCCACTCCCCCTTTGGGGGGGACTCGAAGCAGGAGACGTTCTGCAACATCACGCGGGGCCAGCTCGACTTCCCCCCGGACCTCTTCCCCTCCACCTCCCCCGCCGCGCTCGACTTCGTGGCCTGCCTCCTGCGCAGGGACCCCAGGTGAGGAACACCCGTTCACATTAGGAGGATTCATGTTGCATGCAAGGCTGTGCAACACAGAATTTACTCCCTAGTTTAAAAAAGTATCGTTTTGTTTGTTTGAACAAAGAAGGTAATGAGCAGAGAAGAAAATGTTTTAATCTTACAGTTTTTGGTTGTTAATAACCCCTATTTTGGCGATGAAATATCACAAATATCATTGAAAATATGGAATAAGCTAAGAATAGAAAATAGTATATCAATAATACCAATACAATCTTCTTGCAAAGCCTTAAGTATAGCCTGCTTCGTTTTGAGACTACTCTGCTGCTGCAGCATCAGGTAATCACCTGAAACCCAGGATACCTGAATTCAAAACTGTCTGCACTAAAGTAATTGTTATATTGCATGGGCTGGAATCGGGTATGTGTGTGTGCTGACTGCCACAGTACCTTCTAGAAGAGCTCTGGCAATGAACAGTTTGAGATTCATGGGTGACTTACTATCCATTCTCTTGTTTCCAGGGAGCGCATGACGGCCGTAGAGTGCCTCTCCCACAAGTGGCTGGCGGGGGCGGGGCATCCCTCTGGCGACATCCACCTCACCCTCTCGCCAGGGGGCGCCACCCTGCTCAACAGGACAGGGTGCATGGAAGAGCAAGACGCTCACAGTTGTAAAAACATTTTGCAAGAAAGCGACGACAAAAAGATCTTGTGCTCAGGGGACCATTTTGACGTATCCCAAGACACAACATTCATCTCCACGGATGTCAGGTCTCAAGAGTCTGTGCACGCAAAGATTCCTCTGCACAATGTGTCTCCGAAAGTGGCCCGCACCGCATTTTGCCAGAGCCAATTGCTGCAGGCAGAAATGGATGTCAAACTTGGAAATGGTGCAGACACAGAAAATTATGTACACAAGAGTCCGCAGCCCAATGACTGTAAAACTGCCAACGGGTCTCCAAACATCGGCTTTTCTGTATTGTGCCACCCAACCCAGAGGATTGGGGAACCAGACAGCTCGCATGAGAAAGAAAGGCTTTCTTGCATAGGCGACAGTAATGACAATCATGTGCCCAACAAGAGTCCTCTGCTCCAGCACAATGGGTTCGTGGACAAGAGTGGGTCCCCCCAAATAGCCCGCACCTTACTTGGCCAGTCGTTCAAGAAGGCAACTCCAGAAAAGGATGTTGAGCTGGACATTGCGTTGAGAGACGAGAACGAGGAGCCCAAGCTGAGGACCGGAGTCCGCTTGAGCCCCTCCCCCAAGGTGGGACGCTCCACCGTCTTCTGCCAGAGCCAGCTCCACCGCACCTCGGAGAGCTTCACGGTGAAGACAGAGGTGGGCACCACCACCGTCCAGCAGGAGTCCAAGAGTCGTAGCAGCCTGGTGGTCACCCAGTTTGAGGGGATGTCCAAGCACATGGCCTTCTCCGAAGAGATCATCGTGGACGAGAGGGTCGGCATGGTCTACTGAAGGAGCTCTCCGATCCTCCTCGCGTTTCTCATGACAATGAGGACGTCAGACCTTCCTAAAGTCCTTCCGTTTGTTCTTTCTTAAAGATCTCGATAGTCGTCTTCACAATGACTCATTTGAACAATGGATATGATACACGTTCTTCCTTTCTAGAAAAATATTCCAATTCTACTGAAAGTGTTGTTGACAAAGTGCATGTTTTGGGGGGCTCCATGGGAATTTTGCATCCAGAAGGGACTCGTGTTTAGCTTGCCTTCTGTGTTATGGTTTGAATGAACAGTATTTTAAGTGTGTTGTTTGAATAATACAACATTTTTGGAATAAAGTGAAAACTTCTTTCCGGGGAGTGCTCATTGTTCTCGACCTTGTGTATAAATTGCAACGATTGTTCCTTTTAAATTTCTAGAAGACAGTGTGATTGAATTTATTTTTGACCCACTTATTTATGGATTGTTGGATGCCGTTCCTTGATTGGATATTGAGGGTATTTATTTCTTTCTACAAGACTACATAACAGCGCATCGAAATCATGGTATGCATTTTTTTCAAACATTTTTGTATGCCTAATTGATCACTTTTGTAAGATAAATTGTATATACATTACAAAGACCACTGGCATTTTCAAGTGGGGAAAAATCTGACTCATAATAGTGCCTTAAAAATGTGTTTTCAGACTTCTCTGCTCAAAATATATTTTACTAACCCCTTTCAAAACAAGACTTTTAAAGATTTATCCAAGTGCCTTTATAAAGGAAACCAAATTGGTTTTGGCATGTTCTTAATAGAACTACCTTGGAGCTCTGAACATACTTAAAGGATCTTATATAGTGAGTTCTCTCTATGCAATGTGAAAACTTTAAACCTTATTTTTATAATACTCAAAAGAATTATCATAAAAGTGAGTGAGCTAATATGTAAGTGAACTAATAAATGGGTAACATTTTAAAAGAGGAATAAGTTGTAATTTAGTAAGTATTCAAGAAGTTACAATACCATATAAAGGAATTTAGTGCTGTTAAACTGTCAACATTTTGAATGGTTTATTTTCTTCTAATTAGTAATTTAATGAAAATATTATTCTTTGTATTATTAATAATTCTAAATAGCATTAACTACTTTTTTGAGAATTTCTTCATATCTGTTGCATACTTTATTTAGATTAAGGTATAATTCCAATTGTATAAAGAACTGTCAGATTATACAATACCCCTTTAAGTATGTTATATATATTTGTAAAACTCCAATAACCAGTACAACTTAAATCTTTTATGAAAGAGTAAAATCAAATGAAATGTGTTCTCTTGTTATATTATGTCCCTTCAGTACATTCTACTCTTTTTAAAAAAAACTTTGTAGAAAAAGTTTTACTATTTCTCTTAAATTTTGAGTTCAATAAAAAATACACTATCAAATTATTTGACATAGACATAGAATCTGACATTAGACATAGAATTATAATACCTAGTATTATATATAGTAGTTTGAAGACAATTTGAAATGCAAAATATATTCATAAAAGAGGAAGAGGGAAAAAATAAATTTTAATTTAGATGCAAGTTCTAAGTATAAGAACCATACGTAATTCAACTTAAAGTATAATTACTAATGGATGTATATTTTAAAATGTTGTATGGTTTGGGATTTTTTAAAGGTTAGGATTTTTTTATAATATTCAAATTTTTAACGATTAATTTTCTTATATTGCTTACTTAATATTTATAAAAAAGATAACTTTTCAAACCGAATTCTTTGTATGGATGGCCATTGGATTGATTTATAGCCAATGATTTTCTTTGGATAAAAAGATGTATACAACCATTTACATTAAAATTAATTTCTTTATTACAACAAAGTAAATCTTACAATGAAATTTCTTTTCACAATCAGATTTACAAAATATAAAACTTAGACTGAAAGAATATATGAATAAAAAACATGAATAAAGTTTTAAGCTTCATAACATCAATAGTAGACTTGGAAACATTTAGCACTCTAATATGACAGATTCTTATATTAAGATATTGAAATGGTACAAACACATCCAAGGTAAGGACAGCCCTTTTTTCTAAGAGTTACCAAAATTTTCCAAAAATGGGTTCTTGGATAAATTTAATATTCTTTTTTCAGGAATACCATACATTTACGAATCAGTTTAAGAGAAATTTAGGTTTGTAAGCAGCAATTTAACATTGAATAATATCTTTAGTGGGATGCATAAGTACAACTTGAAATAGTATATTAAATAAAATGTCTTAAAATAAATGATAACATTGGTTATTGATAAAATGTTCAAAATCTTGCTTAATTTTTAAACCGTGTATAATTTCTTATTCACTTTCTGGAAACATGATTAATACAAACTGCAAGCAAGGATCATTCATAATAAAATTGCATTTGTGGCTTTGAATGGAGTAAGTAACAGCACTTTTAGAATTACCCAAAATATACATTTAGGCAGGTTTTTTTTTACCCCTTCTATGTAATCAAAAATATATACACTTTTTCATAATAGAGACAGGAAAGTTTAAAAGTAGTGTATAAAATACCTATTTTATAAAAATAAAAACTTCTTAAACATGACAATTCCAACGCATTATAAATGCCATCGGAATGAAAAGAATATTTTTTTAAAAAACAGTTCACAAAAACACCTTTCACAACCATGCACAAGAGAACACTTCAAACCTCAGTGTCTTGCAAGCCTATATATATATCAAAATAATCAATTCTATAATTATTTGGAACCATTTTAGAAAACACTCTTGAAAATACAATATACTTGTTAACTGAGCTTGACTTAATCATTCAATACAAAAATATGAAGGGGCGAACATTTAATTTTATCTTTATTATTAATACTATTTTATTATAAATATTTTAATTTAAAACACATTACGAATTTTTTTAACAATTTATATACATTATATATTTCTAATTAATAATTTCCAAACAATTCCTCAATTGCTTCAATTTAAAAGTGGGCTATTTTTTTATTGTAACAAGAAAACTAACTATATACTTATACGAGTCGGTATACTAAAATGGTTTTTTAACAATTCTTTCCATTCCATCAAAATAGCTGCCTTTTGCACAGTTGCATGCAATTTTATGATTACACACACATTCATGTCAGCATTTTTTTTAAAGAAAACCCTGGATAGTTAAACTACCCATATCTGTATATATTTTGCAATGCCAATATTTTCAAGAAATAAAACATTTAAATGTTGTGCCATTTTTATTTCTTGAAAATAAATATTGGCAAAATATACAGATATGGGTAGTTAAACTATCCAGGGTTTTCACGCACATAGATGAGAAACTCCTCTAGATGGTTTTCTGAATACAGTATTTGAATTTTTTAAATATATATACACCATTTTTTTTTTTTTTTAAATTTAAGCAATAAGTATTATTTAAAGTTGGTTTATTTGTAAGAAAACTTCTTCAAACTGTCAATATATCCTTAAAAAAGTATGAATATTTGTCATATATATTTAGGAGTGAACAATTTGTTCAACAGTAGTATAAATGCACATTTTGCTATTGCATAAAAAAGGATACAGAAATCTATGTGGTTGCCGCACAATCTTTACTCAAATATTTTATGAGTTTAACAGAACGATTTTCACAAAACGTAGTGTAATTAATATTTATTTTTTGATTTAGTTTTTTAAAATTTAAAAGTCAATTTACTAGGTTGAGAGGCAATACATGCAATTATAAATTACAAATGCATTAAAGCATATTCTTTGAGTAATTATTACATAAATCCTGCGTTGAAGTTTATCCAGTCATATTGGACAGCAATGGACAAGTTGCATGAAACGCGAAATTCATAATATATGTATTCATATATTATGAATTCATATATATTAATTCTGGTACATTAAAAGCTGCAGATTCCGAATGCAAGGTTAAATATTCACAAATATGTTTAATTTTAACAAAAAATGCATTTGAAATTTGCCGAAAATGTACGTCACTGAAAACAGCTCTGACGTCAACTGTTATGTTTTTGGCGATGTTTCGATCTATGCTGTAATACACTTTATAAAATAGTAAACCTTACAATTTCTGCGAAACCTCATTAAAAGAAGAAGACAATATTATTTGTAACCAGTTCATATCAAGGAAGTTAAACAGCTTGTTCCAAGTTTGGTTGTTAGTTAAAATACACACACTAGAGCGCGTATGAGCTATTGCAGAACTATTGACTGTTGGATCTGATCGGAATAGTCGAGTGAAATCGTTCAACGTTTGAAGAAATTAACTGGAATTAACATGACATGTTTCTGTAAAATAGCATAACTTTTTAAAGAGTTTGATAAGGATGAAAGCACGTTTCACAGTTTCAAAAGCGATACAGTGAAACGTGATACGAAATAACACGCCAAGAACAAAAAAAAGCCAACCGTGACGTCATCTGTTATGCTAAGAGAGGTTTAACAGGAATGAATTTAAAAATAAATACATCTCTAAAACTAGAAATACTTGAGTTTTAGAGGTTTTTTAATATGCTTAATCGAATAAATATGTTTGTGGAAAACGCTGTAATTGTCCATTGTAGAAAATTCTGAATAGTCCAGGGGGGGAAAATAGGAGTAAGTTTGATTTTATTGCTTCATTTTATGCTTTCGAGTTCTCACCTCGTATCTTTTCCAGAAAAATAGATATAAAATACCCAGAAAAAAAACAGCGTAAAAACTACCAATTTTACAGAAAAAAATTCTATCTTGAAATTAAAGACAGTAAAATGTCCTAAAACTTTTGTATTTTGTAAACTTTTGTACATTTTTGTCATATAAATTAGTAAGTAGATTGCATACTTAAAAAATAGCAGAAATATGCACAGGCTCGCCACACTGACCTGCGCCTGTTCCCGCTCTTGTCGTATGACCCTCTTTGAAGAAGATTCTTTTTATAATTAAGTTACATTTTAAGCTACACAATTTAAAACTAATTAAAATTATAACGTTGATGAAAATGTTACATGCTTTTATTAAATTAAACATTAAAAGTTGTAATATTTTGAAAATTTGGTACGCAAGGTAAATAAATTTTAAAAATATTTATTTTGTTATCAGATTTATGGTTTCTCTTTTAAACACAATATTGATTAAATTATTTAAAAGAAGATTGTTACAGACCCCTAACCTGCAATACTTACTAGCCTTAACTCGAATTTAAAATTTTATTAACTGAACAGACTGCATATGCAAAAGAATTACATATATTAAATTGTATTCTCAGTTATTCCCATTATTTATACACCAATGCACTATTTTATAAAACAATCAAACCCCATAGACAAGATTCCTAAGGTCAAAACCACTTTACATTAAAATTAAAGATAAACTATTCATAAACAAATGATTTATATTTGCTAACTATATAACTACACTTTACTATATAACTAAAATAAAATAACTTTATGTATGCAATAAATTTCTAATTTTATTTGTTCATTTAAGTAGTTATTGTTTGTTTCATTTAATTTGCGATTCTCTGCTGTGTTACGAAAAATATTTGTGCAGAATTACTATTATTAATTTATGCGTCAGCGAAAACCATGCTGTCCACAACTTTCCCTTATTTTCTGCGACTGAACGATTGGTGTTGAACCATTGGAATGGACATACTATAAAGGAATGCAGTCCATTTCAAAAAGGAGACAACTCCATAAAAGAACTAACTTGAAGGAAATCAATCATGGGTTGAGTCCACTCTTCCTTCACTCAGTACTTGTTGATGCCGAATAGCCGGACACGGTGGAACTGGGGCAGCTTGGGCACCACCGACACCACCAGGGAGGAGAAGTTGAGCAGGAAGTGGGTGGAGTCGTACTTGGTGTAGAACGACGCCAGGAAGAACCTGCAACACACACACCGTCATTACCCACACTGCTCCAACAATAGTTTTCTCATTAATACAACTGCTTTATTACAATTTCATGAAATCTTGTATGAAAACAAAATTCATTCTTGATTTAAATGTATAGTAATAATGATGTAAATGACTATTAAAGTCAGGACTAATCAAATCATATTACTTTTGAGATAGTTCAAAAATATTTCTAGAATAAGTGTATATTACTATATCTTTTAAAATCATGTAGGTTGCTGCTTCTCTCTGTTTCTAAAACAATGTACTCATTTTTGCTTCCTGCTCATTTGGGTGGGAAAATTGGATATCAATGGCAAAAAAATATGCGAGAGCCGTGATTTCGCAAAATTTTATAACAAACTAAGTGAGATTTATGAGCAGCAAGGCACCATCATGTAGTTTACTTTAAAAGTTATTTTTCTTTAATGTAGGTATAATGTGCAATTTCTATTATAAAACTACATTTTTATAAATTTAAAGGCAACTCAAACTGTTCAAAATATAAGAGTGAGTAATAAAGTTCAATTAAAAATATACAGTTGTGCTAATAATAAGAATATTTTTTGAAACATTTTAATCAGAATATTTGATAGTGTTGGTTGTATGGGGAATTATAATCAGGGTTCAAATAGTTTTTGAAAACGACTTTATTACTTTAATTGTTTAGAGGTTCTGGGTTGTAAAATTTTTGAGCTACATGGAGTTATAACGAAGATTTTCTATGTTTTATTTGCGGGTTTGTCATTCAGGGACAGGAGCTATGATAAGCTAATAGGCTTGATCTTACCAAAATTGCTAAAAAAATTTGCTAAGTTTGCATCCTAATTGAGACTGACTTGAAATTACATTTTACCATTCAATAAGCTTAATAAATAACAGAAGCGTTACCCAGACAATAAATGATCAAATACAATTTCATTTCGCTATGTGTATTCATTTCGTAGTTTAATATCATTTTTTAAGAATCTTTTTGATTATTAGAATAGTATTGTAGTTTTCAAACGACAAGCTCGCACTGCACCAGCAAAGGCTCATATCCATGACTGGGGCGAAAAATGTATCCCCTTGTCGCGCTCCGATGCAGAATTCCGTCCTTCAAAGCCGACCCACCAAAAGAGCATCTATTACTTTGTGTTAAAGAGCACTCACAGCGCGATGGGCACGAGGGTGAGGAACTTGCGCGTGGCGGTGAACTGCTCCCCGTTGTCGATCTGCTCCCAGTGGGTGAGCCAGCGCACCTTCTTGCCCTGGTCACCAGACTCCCAGGGGGTGCCCTTCACCACGTGAAGCACCACAAACATCACCTAGATACAAGAAGAAGAACTTTTGTAAGCAGGGCTGCCACGCTTTTTGGTAAAAAAAAATCAAGCACTTTTCAAGGATATGTTTCTACATTTTCAAGGATTGAACATGCAACACCTAAATTTCACGAGAGTTTTTAAAAATTCATTTAGAAAATGAATAAGAGCTCTCTAACTTTCAAATGAACTTAAATATGTGTTATAAAATAACCATTTAGTTATTAAACAATCCATCTAAAATCACTTGCTCTGCCTTCTTGGATTTTCCATAAACAATAAATCAAAAAAGTAAAATAAGAAGACGACATTTAAAGACTTGACATTTGAAGACACAATTAATGCCAAAACAACCATCTCTAAGCACAAGAGCAATGTGTGTAAGATAACACATAGAATATAAACACCAGAAAGTTAAACAAAAAAAAATTCAAAATTCTAAATAATAAGAAAAAAAGCTGTTATTGATTCTTTATCCATTGGTGATTTAAATAGTTTTGCTAACTAAATGCTTAAAATAAAGTTACATTTGCCAATAATTAAAAAAAAATCTTTATTTTGGAGAGAGGTCCATCACCTTAAAAAATTCAAGCGTATAAGAGCTTTAAAATTATACAATAATAATAAATGATCTAAAATGTGAACTTAAGAATTTATTTCTTTCATTGCATGTTCAATTTATTAAAAAAAATTAAGGACATTTCAAGGTTGATAATGTTTTCCAAGCACTTTCAAGACCTTGAAAATCAATGTTTTTTTTCAAGGACCGTGGCAACCTGTGTAAGATATAGGAGAGTAGTCCATTTTAGAACTTTTTAGTTTTACCCTCGCTCCTGACGGTGAAAGTTTTAAGATTTATCAGAAATATGTGGTGATTACATAATGGAGACCTGTTTCAATAAATGTTTTTCACTGTTGCAGTCAATAAAAGGATCCTAATACATCAAATGAGGCAACTCTCTCCCTTAAAGATAACTCTCATCTCCATCTTGTCCATTTTTGAATTAACATATGTCGTAATTGTAAGTCCCATTGAGAAATGGAACAAGAGTACTTAATGAAAAGTGACTACAGAGAAAAGCTTGGAATGAAGTAATCCCTAAGGATGTAAGCTGCCCTGTTGGACTACAGAGGCCTCGTCAATGTTTTTAGTTTGTTTGATGCCCAGTAGCAGAACTTTTGGAATGTGGCTGCAGCATGACGTTTTAAGGAAAACATTTGGCTGCAAGGAAAAATACCCCCCCCCCCCCCTCGCAACATTATCAGAAGATTTACCGTACAACGGCAAGCGGCTGTTAAATTAATGCTTTAATTTTTAAGTTTAATTAATATAGTACAATCATGACATATAACATATTCGGTACGGGAAGCCATTGCACCTACTGGTGCACTGCACAGCAGGGATCAGCCCGGGTAAAAAAAATGCTAAAATGTAGAAGAAAGCTGTAGCAAAATGCTCAAGAAAAATTAGTTACTTATAAATCAGCGTGTCTCACGCCAATTAAATCACTTGAATTTATACATAAATCAATCTTTGTGTAGCAGTTAATTTTGTTTAGCAGTATAGCTTAACAACACAATGATAATTTTTTTATGAATCACGACGCGGCAAATTTAAATAATTATTTAATAGTATTCTACTACATTTATTTGTAATTTTTTTAATAAAAATTAAAAAAATAAGTATTTACTTTTATTTATGGTGTTAGATTATCTTCAGATTTGTCTATGAACATGTTTTTGCTGTTCATTTGGTATTAAAATCAAGTTCTGCTTGTTTGAAATCCCCAACTTTTGGTCTTTCATTACATATCCTTATTACCATGGTTCATACATTTGTAGGAAAAAAAATTCATGCATTTTCCAGAAAAATTCAAGAACTAAAAATTTACTAGCAACATAAAATCTTAATATATTAAGAGTGTATAAGTCCATTAAAAAAAATACTAAAAATATTCTAAAATCAGAAACCTCAGAACTAGCGGAAGTAGAAAATTTTTTCAAACGCAAACAAAAAGTATTTCAACATTCAAGCTGGTCTTGTGATCACGGACTCCGTGAATTGGAAACTTGATCAGAGAACTTGATCTGGTTGTCAGACTTGGCCTGAACTTGAGCTACAAAAGTAACAAGATTCTCTTCCGATCACGCAAAGCCAGATAACTGTCAATCATTCAGATGCAACGTGACGTTATCGGTAGATTTCTTTAAAATTACTAGGCAGCAAAATAAGTAAATCAGGAAGCATTATTGGACTCCTCTTTTAATGGGAGATTGCACTGCACTGCACTGGCTGGCAATAATTTTGTTTTTCGCTTTTTTTCGTGATTAAACACCATTACGCATTTTGGCGGGAAAAATTGCACACTCGCATTTGCGATCCCCCAGCGCTACAAATTAGTAGGTAGTTGAGCCGGTTTGTGGGGAAGAAACTACACGTCACGGGGGGGGGGGGGGGGTTTCGGCAATATTTGGCCGCAGACCCCAAATCGGGCTGCAGCATTGCTGCCGTGCTGCGCGGTTTCTGCTACCGGGGTTTGATGTCTTTCTTCGTCCGTGATGGGCGGCCCCTCCACCCACACACTTTTTGGACAACACCAATAAAGGATCCCACCCATCACTGGACGAGCAAAACTACTTTCAGCGACGTTCTGAGGAGGGTGTGAATTATTATTTTTTCTGTTATGCCTAGTCATTTTTCACTGCATCCACTGATAGGGCCTCGTAATGATTATTAGTGCACAGCGTTATCAGTGGATTGCCGGCTTTGTATACACACTTGGAAGGCCTGGTTGGTCAACACACGTTATTTTGATAAAGAAGGTCTGTGACATTGTTATGTCAAAGCCTGGGTTTCGAATATGAAATGCATGCTGCGTTTTTTGTTCCCGTTTTTCTTTGCTTGTGATGTGCTCGAATAAACATTAGATTTTAAAACTGCAGTTAGTTTCTCACCAGGGACTTCCCATTCAAAGTACAGAGCCTTACTGTGTTGTGTGCGAGGGAGGTGAGCGTCCAGGTGGCGGCCACGGTGAGGAAGGGGAAGGAGAGGAGCGCCAGGTGAAGCAGGAGCACCAGGAGGACGTAGGACAGCCACACCCCGCGGCTCGACAGCCAGTGCGCATTCGGATTCACCTCGCTCCCGCTCGTGCCACCCAGCATCATCCTGCGAACACGAAAGATCAATCAAATCAACAACGAAATAAACACTGTAAATACACTTACTTTCTTAACTCTGTCATAATCACAAAGTTGCAATAAAATAAATATATAAAAAATTACAAACCCTTTCTTGGCATCTTTCCCTGTACAACTATTTCTTGTATTGAATACAACTATTTCTTACACATAAAACAATACAAAATATAGAATTCCGGTTATTGGCTTAAAATATTTGGGCCAGCTAGTTTGATCCATTCAAAATGATTGCATGTTTGGCTTCAACATTGTTTACACACAAATCAAGAAGCTTGAATTTTGGTCATGTGATATTTACTGGTCCACAAAATGTCGTCTAGAAACTTAATCTCATTAGAAAATATACCCCTTTTCAAATTTAAGCGTGCAAAATTATTGATATCATTTTTGCAAAAATTACAGCTTGTGAAAATAAATTTAAATATAATTGAAATCACCACTTTTATTCATAGGTATTGACAACAGAAACTGCATGGACCTTCGTAGGACAACAGGACATTGTAGCCACTTAAGACTAGGTGGGCTGTCCTAAGTTGATGTAAAGTCGCACTAGAGTTACACTGTTACTAACAGGTCATTTCGAACTGCAGGTCACTCAAGCTGAAACCAAACTCAACTACTTCAGAACAGTCAGAACCCTCCTAAACATACAACATTAGCGTAGCATAATTTAAAAGACTAGCCAGGATCCATGCCAACTGATCCCTTCAGGGAGAAAACCACTAAAAAGATAAATCTCATTTGACCTTTCACCCCCATTTAGAGTCACAGTCAAGGGACGACAACCAGCAATTTCCGCGTTCATTATTGACGATAAAACTATTTTAAAGCTGCTTTTGAAGGTAGAAAGATATTAGCTCAAAATATGGAGGAAAAAAATACTAACTTGCACAAAAAATGTGTGATTAATTATTTAAAAAATTCAAACTTTTGATTGACGATTTATTGTATTACCCCCTTCCCTATTTATGCAGTGTACATTTAAAAATTCATATAATTAAATACTGACTACATTTTGAGAGATCACTTTTTGCACTGCATAAGTATCTTTTTTTTTCTATTCTATAAAAATAAGCAAATAATAAGCAATAATAAATAAGCAATCGGAAATTTTTTAATAATAGCCTATATATATATTTTTAATTGCTGTCATTGATAACTGCCGCGTTTCTAAGATGGTCTTTTTTCTAAGTGTCCCATCCAGTTATGAGTGTCAACTGACAGGACACAGAATATAAATCTTGACAGCTGTAATTGACCCACAAAAACGCCCCCATTTGTTTACATTATACCTTATCAGCCATTTGACTTACTTTTTGGTATCTTCCGATAAAAAAAATCTTAATCTATAAAAAGAACGATTCAGCTATAACGTACAGTCATCAGTTCCCGAGAAGAGAAATATTTCACTCACTGTTCCGGATTTTAAAATATATTGATTTCTAGTTACATCGGAACCACACGTGGCTTAATAAGTGTCACTACTCTATACAAAACATTTATTTCGTCACATTATTTTATAAAATATCTAAGTACTTTTTATACGTCAAATGACTTACGACTACGAAATCAAATCTCGGATTTTACATTTCAGTTTGGGAATATTCTGGTTTATTGCTTCTATAACCACCAGATAACCATAACTCAAGGCCCGCCGCTTCTGAAGAGTGTTTGCTTTTTTTTTATAATTCAAGGGCCTCGTAAATTTTTGAACCCTGGTCGAATGACTATAAAGACAAGTGAGCGTGCACCCAAAGTAACTTTTAAGTGCGGATATTAAGGTATATTTAAATAGGCTTAAACGAAGGGAAAGAACATGTGAACCTTCGCTAAATATCGCCACTCATCCATCAAGCAATGACTGACGAAACCAAAGTTACCATGAAACTAGGCTTCAGCGGTGGGTATGGCAAAAATGATCCATTCCATTCAGATTAGTAAACTATGACTGGTCCGTTATCACGAAGCAGTAAACCAGCTGCAAAACTCCCAACCCAACCCTAAACAAAAGGTTGTCTGCTACTGCTAGTTGTATTTTGAAAAGAGTTCAAATTAATTATTTAATATTTTTATTATTTTCAAATGGAATTGAGTAAAAATATCTTAGAGGGAATCGCACTTGCTGGGAATGCAAGTGACATCTCCGAAGCTAAGTTCAGATTGCTGCTCAGTGAAATATTTAAACAAGCGGTTTCAAACAAAAACTTAACAGGCGAGTAAGATTTTATCACTGACTAAATATTTAATAAAAAAACAAACATTGCATAAAATAAACCCTATTTGTTAAAAATTCAACTGGAAAATTTAAGGTATCCATATACCTTAGACAACTTTTTCTTTAATTTTTGAGATAGACTTTTTAAACTTTGTGAGAAGATCAGGCACATAAAAACTAACATAACAATACTTTACTGCAATAAAAAAATATATATTAATTAATAAATTAATTAGAAATTAATTTAAGAGGGCTAAATTGTGTGCAACTTTACGACAATCCGGTAGAGATTTACTGTACGGTCCCTCTTGGCGAACTTTCCAAAATCGCGCCAAAATGCCGTCTTTTGGCGATTTTTTTTTGAAAACCACAATTCAAAGAAAATATCGTATAGGAATATTTCTTATGAAAACTCAACCAACGGTCCGATAGGGTTGCCGGAAAACGTCATCGGTGCGAAGTCATAGAATTCGAATCTTCATGAAGTCAGACAGGTTGCCAGAAAAAATTATTTATCGCCAAATCCGAAAAAATCCCGCCAAGGGGGACCGTACAGTAAATCTGATCCCGACAATCCTAATTACTTGTTTTACAAAATTTTTGCAGAAAAGAAAACAGTAAATATCCAGGCATGTGATCATACTTTATCTATGCTCTAAGCAAAGTAGTTATTTAATTATGATAATTTGAAATGGCTATAGCTTTAAAATATTATTTTTTTTAATAATTTAATTTTTTGAAAGTCTAAAAAATTGAATATTCTTTACAATTGTTATAAAAAGTATGACCACATGCCCTGATTCTTACTCTTTAAAATTTACTTAAATTTTTTTTAATCGAAGCATATTAATTTGAAATATCTTGCTCGGAGTACAAGCATAATATGAAAAAAATCGTTCAGAAAATGAGTTCAAGGATTTCATTGTAAGATTGATGGCAGTAGAATTTCCCTTAAAAGACTGCCTGTAAATTAAAAACTATTTACAGTACAAGAAATCTTCTTGTACCAAATTAAAGATAAAAAATCAGATAATATTTTAATGCAAAAGTATCAGAACACATATTTTGATCAATTTTTCCGTTTTCTAAGGTATATGGATACCTTAATAAAATTATGCGGATATTGTATATTCTCGTAACTAGTAGTTTATACTTGTATGAAATTTAGTTTCAGGCATATCAAACTATCTTTTTTTCTTTCTAGAAACTAAATGCGGCGCTGATGACATCAATAATAAAACTGCATACAGCTGTCTGTTCTCCCTTCTGCTGGAAGCAAGCAAACACAATGTGGACGTTTCGACACTAAGGTACATTTTCTAGAATAGGTTATATGAATTTGCTGATTTATTTAGCCGAACTTCCAATTTAGGATGTTTTATCGCAAAAAAAAATGTTAAGCAGGCTTGGAATTGATCACTGTAAAAAAAATAAGTGTAATAATAATTCTCAGCTAAGATGCCATTCTCTACCTGGATTGATAAAATGAAAAAAAGAGCACTTTGTTCTATCAATAAGATAGAACAAACTAAGTAAACAATAACTTAATTTTATTTAAATTTTTATCTTGGCTCATTTTGAGCTTTATTTATTGTTATAAACTATAAGTACAATAAAGAAAATTGTAATTTTTTAAAAACTTCATCTAGTTATTTTTGAAATGGGTAACCAGGCCAGTGATTAGTAAACTTTATCATTGTGAGTGTTGAATTATTTGCTTTGAAAAACATTTTGGGCGATCACTACCACACTAATTTGATTGATGTTTTATAGGATGAGCAAATAATTTTTGTGATATTAACAATAATGCTAACACAAATGTATTAAGCAACAATATCACTAACTTTACAATCTTCTACTGTAAAAATAGGTGCCAAAACCTTTTTGTTAGTTATTTATAAGAGTTTAAAAAAGCAACCTATTCACAAATAAAAAGATCTTAGAAAGCATAATTAGTTGTTTTGGGACTTCAGTCTCAAAATGGCCGAATGCTTTTTAAGATCTTTTCATTTGTGAATATGTTGCTTTTTTAAACTCGAAAGCTTCTATTATGTTAGGAACAAATTGTTTTAATTCCTTAATGAATTGTCAAGTTTTTTTCAAAGCACCCTGTTAATTGTTGCAGCTCTGTCCTGGACGAATGCAGGTGGGACTCTGGGCGCGCCTCCTCCTTCACCCGCCTCTATGCGGTAAGTACCTTTTGTTCACATTTAAAGTGGTTATTACTGAAGCCTGGCATCTCCTACCCTTTTTTCACTTTCCGTCTTCTCTCAAAGTTAGTCTTCAGTTTTACTACTCAGAACCGTCAAAGCCAAAGCCAAAAAGAACCGATTAAACTAAAATACAGAGGAGTAATAAACTATCCCTTCCACTAAAGATGGGAGGTGAAGAAAGGACAGAAGATGTTTTTACCTCCCCTCAAAAATATACCATAGATTGTTGAAACTTTGTTTAGAGTATATCTACTTTTTCTTAACGCCTGGATTGTGTTTTCACTGATTTAAATAAGACCCTCAAAAACTTTAATAAGTGTATTTAGAATGGAGTTGTCGAGGGACGAAAGATATTACCAAATACACTTTATTTTAAAGTAATATTTACTCATCAGTTTTTATTTATTTTGAATCATTCACAGACTGCAACTTTTTTTATTGAAGCTCACATTTTTATTTAGGAGCACAAAGAAAGAATTCAGGCGCCACTTTCTATGTAAGTATCTGATATCGAACCAAGTATTCAATAATGTTTTTGAATTAGAAAGATGTTGGAAATCACTTGCATTTTATTTACAAATTAATCGTAAGCAATAACTTACAAATAATAATTGTATCAAGTTTAAGAGCATACCGTTTCAGTACCCTCCCTTCCAAATTACAATGAACAAAATAGCTCAATTTTGTATCAAGTGTCTCAGTGGGTGAAGCTGAATTTTGGGGTGGCCTCCTTTAGGAATTCCTAAAGGAATACAGCTAATCGGTTCCATAAGTGGAAAATCGGTTCCACAAGTGTATACCTGCTCTTAAATCCTTATTCTTGTGATTTTTTTTAAATAGCACCTACATTAGATATTCCAGAATTTTAATAAATGTTATTAATGTTTAATACTATTCTAACACATCCAATAAAAAAATGAAACCCTAAGAAAAGTACCTATATCTCTTAACGATTTTGTTAAGAATTGCTAGAGATCTCTGGGAAAAAATACCTTGTTTTTTTAAAATTTAATTATGTTAATAATTAAACAAAGTAGTATCGGTACTAAAGATCAAAACATTTATTTTAAAATAGTGTTTTGGAGCAAGTTTATCAAAAGCTGACCACATTAGGCCCCTTACCAAGATTTTTCAAAAATACAATATCAACAAACATAATTTCCCTTTTATAATAGACCAATTGTATTTTAGGATTGGTAATTCTTCTAACCAAATAGTTGATGTGAAATGGAGACAAGATTTTGTTATCAAGGTAACTTTTATTATCTTATGGTGTTTTCTTAACTTTGCAGACGTATTTTTTACCCTTCAAATTATCGAAACGAATTTTTTCTTTCAGAATAGTAACTGTGAAAAAATCTGTGAGCCTTCTTATCTTCTGTCTTTAAAAACATGGGTATGAATCAAATGTATTATAACTCTAATAAGATACATTTAGAATTTCCATTTTTAAGGATAAAAAGCATGTTTGTATATTTTAAAGCACTTTTAAAAGAGGTCCCAAAATGAATAACTTTGACGCTGCACTGATAAATTTTTATCATTCAGTGACCCACTTACTTTGCGGCCTCCTTTAAAAGTGGCACCCTCCATAATCTGTGTCATGTCTGTGATATACATAAACAGTATTTGTCCATGCTTCAATCATACACTTGTTAGGACCAAAAAAATTCAAGCACAATTTAAGAACTTTTCCCAGAATAATTCAAGGACTAAATATTAAAGTAAAACTTCTCGGGAGCGACCAACCTCCGTTCTCAGGAAAATCGGTCGTTGAGGGAGGCTTTGAGAAGTATCATCACTGAGCTGCTTAAATGTCAATTTTATAAACAATGGTTTAGTAGTAAAAATTAAGAAAAGTATACAATTTTCATCATTTTACTTATTTATTTATTATTTATTTTAATTATTTATTCAAAAACAAGGCCCTATTTTACACATTTAAGTTAGAATCTTTTAAAATAAGAAGAAATTTCTACTTGTTTCATTTTTCAAAAAGTACCTCGTACATAAGGGCGTGTCCAAGCGTTACTTTGGCAACGTACATAATGGATTACCTTGCAATTGGCAGTAAAGTGAAAGGAGCTTCTTATTGACAACTCATGGAAGGGTCTTTCAAAATTACCCTTTTAACAGCAGCTGAATTTGTTCCAACTTTTCAGGCTGGTGAACTCTTTCACGCTAATATGGATGAAGGTAATTCAAAGGATGAAAAGGGCAAACAATGTACATGAGTGGCGGGAAAGCAAGATTTACTTTTTGGAAAAGTGACTCCCGGATAAGACCTGGAATCCGGTCGTAACCGGAGGTCTTGTCCGTTCGAGAGGTATTTTTAACATTAAGCGTATAGGGGGAAAAATGGGTGCCTCGAAAAATTGACCGTTTGCGGAGGTGGTCTGTTGTAGAAGTTTTACTGTACTTACATAAAATCTGAATCGATAAAGCAACCCTGCATTTAAAAAAATTAAGCTGTCTTAAATCAGAAACTGATCAGATCAGTCTGAATCAGAAGTAGAAAAAATGCCTAAAAAACAGTTTTAAATGTTAACAATGTTGATCCAAAAACACCCATGCAAGCAACATAAAAAATATGACCGGTACTTTAAATTATTAGGTCGATTTTCAATTTAGATTTTATTAAGGAGAAATATATGTATTTGACTATCATGGCTTTTCTTACAGAATCCCCATTCCAATGAAACAAAAGATGTGACCTTCAGTTGCAATGTGGACCACTTGCAGGTATTGAACTTTTTTTTATATATAATTTTCAAAATGATCATTATTGATTCAATGATTCTTTTAAATGAAATTTATCCATATGATTTTGAGTTAATGCACTGATTAATCCAAAAAGTAACTATTGAGTATCATATCATAGAGCTAATTTTATAAAAAGAAAACAGACTTGAGTGTTTAATTAGTATGTTTTTTGGACTATAAAATTAGCATTTTGGAATTACAATATTAGCATTTCGGAATCGTCTATATTTTATATACGAAGCTTATGAGGCATAAATGAACAAAGGAATTAACTTGAGTGAATCACTAAAAATGTCTCATTAAAAAAAATGTTTCTCCATTGCAGGACCTAGTGTTGAAACTAAAAGATGCAACAAAATGCATTGAAAGAAATGCTATGTGAATATTTTGCTGTTGAACTTGTTTGATAATCGGGCCAAATCATTAATTAAAGTTATATAATTGCATTGAATAGAAAAGTGAGTGAGACAACTATCATTTTCCATTATTTGTAAAAAGAACCTGTCTAAAAAATAAATATATTTTGTACAATGATTTGTTTAATTTAGTATTTGGTTGTCGATTATTTCAATGATAGCACCTTATGTAATTTGTGGGTGCTTTTAAGGGGCAAATTACATGAGGGTCTTTCAAATCTCTTTTAAACACAGTGTCATGCAGATGATTTTACTTTACATCCTATCGATATGTTGGTTCCAATAGTCACCCTTAAGACAGTAACTATGACAATTAGAATATTTTTAATTCGGTAGTTTCTATTGCAGATTTCTATTGTTCAACTTTATTACTGTGATTTTAGACTGATTTATGCAATCTTAAGAAGTATTTTGAACTAATTTTCAATAAAAATAATATGAATTTTGAAAAATCTAGATCTAAGGTTAAGGATTGTCGAGTTGTAATTTTCTCTAACCGTGAATTGTTTTTTGATGGGGAGACTCTCACTTTAACTCTTATGGAACATTACCAGCAGCAAAAAAAAAGTAAACACTTGCCGGCATCTGAAAGTTCATTGTCTACTTGATTATTTCTGCTGGATATTTTAGTAAACAAGGTGCACTTTTAAGTTCTGAAAATGTAGACAATATTAAATAAGTTCTAGCAATCAACTGATTATATTGCCTATCAACGGACTTTAAAAAAGCTAGGCCTATAGTGATTAGTTGTTAATTGACAAGGGACATTTTATCGACAGCTATATGTTAAAAAAAACCTTTTTTAAACCCTGCACATAGTGCATTTAATAGAAAAATAAACCAAACATGATCACGCTAATATTAAAAACTGAGAGGGAAATTATAGATTAAAAATGGGTCAAACTTGGTCTTTTGATAAATTGTTAAAAAGGTAAGTAACAGTGAGTATCTGCGTCTTCAAATGAACCTTTTCTCAGCAAGGTCTTAGAATACGTTACGAGGGAAAGTGGTCTGACTAGAGTCAGTATTTAAGTAGTTAAAGAATATTTTGAGTTTTATCCTTTTTAAAATGCATGAAAACTTATGACTTTGGAGTGTGTGAGACAAGCGACTAGGGGGCCATCCCCAAGAAATAACTCTCTTATAAGAAGAGGCAAAATTCAGCAAGGATCTGATAGGTATATCCTGGAGTTCCCAAGGCAAGTGCTGCCCTAGATGCTCAAATCTGTAAGCTGCAAAATTTCGCATTCACAGAGAATGTGGGTGACCGATTCGTCCCTGCAAGAGGGATCCTCGTGATGGTAAAAGGTGACTATGAAATAAGCTAATGAAAGGGAAAATTACATGTGCAATTTAACGTCCGTGAGGTAATACAAAACTTTTTCAACAATGCATGTAAATATTTTTTTTATTGACTTAGATGCTTGATTCAAAAATTAATACATTCAAGATACTTGATTAAAAAATAAATTTTTTCAAATCACTTTTCCGTGCTCCCCGTCTGCTGGGGCGGCAGCAGTTTAAACTGGCTGATGCAGGCGACCACCCACATGGCCTGGCTGGTGCAAACCCCGCCCTCGTGGAGGTGTGTATCCCGGGGCGGCCTATCCTGGTACAGGATCACATTGGGGACGTGCTCAAGGGGCGTGCCCACCGCATGGTAGGGGATCTCGCGCTCCTCATCCGACCTACAACACACATGGCAAAGGAAAGGTTGCTTTCTTAACATATGAATAACAGATCTAGACACACTACTATGGAGGGTAAACAATTCTCACAACTTCGGAAAACACTTTATAGATGTCAAGATTTCACGTTATAAAAACATCCGCAAGATTTATTTTGCGCCATCGGGTGACGTGTGACCACACAAAAAAATAAATTATCGTGCAACTATTTTCTATATAGTGTTAAAATTACGTTTAAAGTATTGAAGTTCTTAAATCTAACATAAAATGAACAATTTTTAATGCAGATTAGGATCGTTGCAATTGTAAATAATAAAAGTGGAAGAAAGAAATGCATGCTTGCTGTGAAAATGCACCGGGTTGCTTGATGTAGCGATTTCCCGTTAAATTCACCACCCAAATTTCAACCACCAAAATACACTAATAAAGAAAACTCTTTTGGAAATCTAAAAAACAAAGATTTTTGAAAAGTCGCCAGGCATCCACAAGAAGGGTTCCCCCATTGAAAGTATAACTTTGAATGGCCTTACCCCGTGGGTTGTGGGCGCGGCTCCCTGGAGAGGATGCGCCCGCCCCCGAGGGTGATGAGGTTCCGCAGCTCCTCCCTGCTCGGGGTAGGAGGGGAGAACTGGCCGTGCAGGTAGAACTGGAGCCCGCAGAACAGGCCAGGGAACTGAAACACAGAGCCATACACATACAGCGTGTCTGCAATATAATATTAGGAGAACACAAAGACATTTCAAAAGAAAAACAAGAAGTCACAAAAGAACTAAAATAGCCTACTTTCCTGTTACTTAAATACTTTCTAAAATCGGGAATGATACTTTCTTAAATCTTCTTATCGGGAAACAACTAGGTTCGTAACCGTAAAATTTATACACATTGTCATTAGAATAAATATCACTAAACATAACTCCAGCTATAATTAAAACTTCTTAAAGCAAAAATCAACTTTTTTCATTAATTTTCTATCGCAAATAAAATTAATATTACCTATCGTCTGCATGATTTATTTGTAGTTCTATGAATAATTAAATATTTATTAATCACAAAAAACATGAAACTACTCTAAACTGCACTAAAAACTAATAAACATCTAATCAGAATTATATGCAAAAAATTCGCTTTCTTAAACAAATAATGAACAATCAAATATAATCACATTCATGACTTCATTCCAATCAGATTTATGAACAAAATAAATTTTGCTTCAAATAAAAAAAGTTTTTCATGCCAGTCTTGAGTTGGCAACAGCAATTTAATTGACTTGAACTTGAATTTCAATGCTAATCCAATGGGAAATTGGAAGACATATAGTAGATTTATGTCCGTCCTATCGTACAGACAGATGGACAAAAAGAATGAAAGATAGGTATCTTAGGTCATAACTTTCTAACAAAAAAAGAATTTTTAAGATCCGACAGACAGAACCGATTTTGGTAGGGGGGTACGGACAGACAGACGGACATCATCAGCATGTCAATACCTATTTTTTTCCTTTTTTAAAAATTCTTTCGAATTAAATGAAGGAAAGTAGGCTAATAGCAAAAAACGTACCAGTGTCGTAAGAATCTTATTTTTATATTTCTCTAAGTAAATTATAATATTCATCTTTCTACCTTTTCCTTTTGTTTATCTTGTTTTACTAAGTCATATAATACAAAATTAGTAAATTATTACAAAACTTTTTAAAAAATGTGTTGGCCTCCATGAGTGGAGAAGCCTGAACTGAGACGTATTCTGAATGAGGTACTCTGCTAGGTTTCATGACCTACCAAACAGGGCTTTGTGCCAGTACAACATGGAATGAGAGGAAGAGTACCTTCTGCTGTGTGTTGCACCTTCCCCTCTTGGGCCCCTGGGTGCTGGGCTGGTTCTTGGTGCCCTGCGCCTCAAACGCCTCCTCGTCCACCCGCCGCCCGTACTCCAGGCACACCTCCACCCCTGCACAACAGAATAGAGATGCATCCAATTCAAGACAAGAAATCACTTCCATTCTTGACTCGATCGGTAGACATTTCAAAGTAAGATTGCTACAAAGTTCAGTTGTAACATTTTGACAAATTAGGTAAGACTTTTATCAAACAGCACAGATTGACACAAAAAGGCTTCCCCCACCTTATTTGACAGCTTCATCAGTAATATATAAAAGTTTAGTAGGCTCCCAAATTTTATTACGTGTAAATATTTTTAAGTTTTGAATTTTTTTTTTATAAAACCATTTAATATACAAATTTAAAATGACTTGAATCTCTTGCAGTGAAAAAAGTTTTTGCCAAATAGCTCAGCTGAACGTCGATTTGAACCAAGATGAGACTCATAAATGTAGTTCAAAACGGGATTCACTCATATGTTACGTTAAGCCATTTAAGAGTACCACTAGGTACGTTCTGTTTAACATAGGATTTGAAAATGACACGCATTCTAAGAAACAGCCAACTTGAACTGAAGAGAGGTGTTCTACACACAATTAATGGAATTCATTCAACACAAACAATAATGCGAGTCCACAGAAGGCAAAATAAAATGAGTCATTGTAACACTCCTTGCCAAACATGGGATCATCTCTGTCGAATTATGTTCAGCAGTATTCCGCCACGCGCATTTTCAGTCATTTTATAAAACTCTTCACATCTTTCCATTTAGATAAAATTCAACAATCTTTGTTTTAATCAAAACAACTTTGAGACAGGCGCGCAGCCAGGATTTTTTCAAGGAGGGGGCTGAACTTCAGAAGGGCACTTTTACAGAATTCCTTGTGTGGGGGTCCGGGAACTTTTTGAAATGTGTTAATCTTCCAAAATGCTATTTTTGAAATACATGTAAATATACTAAATTTACAATCATGTTTTACAAACTAGGCTGCTGGGAAAAAACGCTTAAGACAGTGAGTGGCTGATAAAAATTCCCAAATGAAACTAAAATTACTGGAATTCTGAAAATGGCACAAAAATTGTTCTTACACCGGAATTAGAATCCCAGGGGATTTCAACAAAAAAAATTCAAATTTGTGAAAAGGAGTGAAATGTTTTTAAACAATTCTCTGATATCTGTGTCGTGTTTTGACAAATACGATTATGACATTTTTAACAGCGATTCTTTAAAAATATGTCTATAAGTTAGGTTAGTTAAAAATTCTTTCATCTACCTAAAAATCGAATGAATTCCAAAAGCTATGGGATAAAGGAAAATTACTAATTTTTTACACGTTACCATTTCCGTTAATTGTTAAAAAAAACTCGTCCAAAAGGTATATTTAAATTCAAAAGCATGCTTTAAGTTTCAAATTAAATAATTTATGAAAGATAAACAGTTTCTTCTTTTTATTTTTATTATTATTTAACGATAACTAATGATTCAAAATAGAAATGGATATGATACCAGGAACACTCAGTTTCAATTGCTGATGTTGACTTTTGAGATTCGTCAATTCTTTCCCACTTTTTTTCCAAAGATCAACTTCACTCATAATAATTAATTAATCGCTGCTCAAATCACTCGAATAAAATCATGAATCACACAGCCCCACTTATATCATCAAAAGTAGCCTTATTACAGTAATATGGAAGTAAATACTGAAATTTTGATGGAGTAGCCATTCTACCTTCAAACCTTATTATTTGGTCAATGTACGTAATAAATAAAGATATTCCGTAATATGATTCGGAAGTTTCAGCAGATTGGGCTTCCCTAAATTTTTGCCGTTTGACCATTCAGAGAACATTGATTTCAAAATCGTGTTTTAAACTAAGGGCTTCTGCCTTTTTAAAGATAGATGAAAAGTGTTCTAATACCTTTTCGCATATGTCTAAAAAACATGTTTAAAATCTTTCACTAGTTCTACAGCCTGAATAAGTTCTAGAGATTTCAGTTGTAGAAACCTAGAAACAGGCAACTTTTTAAAGCAGTCGTCCGTTTAGTCAGTCGTTTGCAGGGCAATCCGTATCAAATAATTTATTTTGGAAAGCGATTATGAGCAACGTTTTTGGTTCCATTTCTCAAGAATATTGTGCAAATTGGCTTTTTTGCATTAAAATACATTTTTGAGGATGTCAGTTTTCAAAAGTACATAAATTTGGGCAAATGAATTTGGACGAAAGGGCATTTTGTCACAGTCAGGGGGGGGGGGGGGGCTGGAGCCGACCGAGCCCCCACCCTGGCTGCGCGCCTGCTTTGAGACCCGTTTTCAAAGAGGGTTCATTGAAACGAAAGGTATTGATTTGTGTACATCTATGAGTAAAACAAAGCTACAGGCACATATGTAAATATAGAATAGCTCTAACACTGGAAGTTCATGATCCACTTTCCCCCGAGCACTCCAAGCAGCACTTTCATGGTGCGCGTGCAGTTGCCCTCCGCATCACAGCTCGTCACCACGTGGCTCACTGGAAAGAGAGGAAGATTCATTTTTCAGTCATTTTGCAAAGTGACGCACAGATTAATTGAAATAAACTTTATAAGAGCTGCAACTCATTCCTCGACACTCGACTGTGTTCCACTAATGATACATAACAAGCCTAACACAAGGGTCCTGAACATGGACAGCGCCTTTGCTGAATTACAAATTATTAAAGAGCACCATATAAACATAAACAGATTGTAAGATTATCACTCCTTTAAAATAAGTATTGAAAAAAAAATTCAGCAAAATCTTTTGAGGGAACTCTTTGGATATCTCTTGCCATTAAATTTCTCTCTTCTTTATTAAAAGTACATAGGAAGTTGAATATTAATGAATCCCTTCTAAGTTGGGTACTCTACAATGAGGGATTTGTGAACCAATCTTCATTATTCCTAGTGCTGAAATGGCCCCTCTATGGGCTGCCAGAGGAAACAGGCATAACATTACAAGCTGTGAATTCATACTGCATTTTCAAAAAAGTTACAATTAGATTCAATCTTCTTAAACGTTATTACCATGAATATATTATATTTTAAAGAGAAGCATTCATCTTGCAACTTTGGAATGGTATGCGTTTAAAATATGATAGGGTTGGAAGTTTTACAAGACAGAAAATCAGTTAAATTGTACCGATTGGAAAGTTAATCTGTGCAGCATTAAATAAACAATTTTCCTAAAGAGAGCGTAGCCCCACCCAGCACCTGATAGAACATTCCTTTATAATATGCTCAAAATGACAGAAACTAAGTGGCTCCAAAAAAGCCCCCTTTATATGAAAATAAAAAAATTTAAATCACTATACTAATCGTTATCATCGTCCACCTGGACACACCAAAACCCACTTCCCAAACCAGATGAAAACTGAAGACGTGTTTAGCACATCGCAAACAATGGTACAAAAAGGAGGGGGGGGGGGAAGACATAGGGGGACAAGTAGCAAATTTTTAAAAATTAATCCCAGCCGTAGGAACTTATCTTGGAAAGGGATGCACAATATCTTCAAACCAGGACACATGGAGGAAGGGGCAGAGTTAGGGAGAAAAGCATGCATGTTCCACTCATAATAAAGTGTGCTGTGGAGGGGCGCACCTTGTTCTGTGAAGTCTTCTGCTAGGTCCGCTTGGAGGAGGGCGGCGCACTTGGCCAGCTGCTGCTTCTGCCCCTCATCCAGGTTGGAGGGGAGCAGCACCACTTTACTACCCTGAAAAACACAACACAGGGTGAGCACATACACTTAAAAGAACCCGCTCACTCTATTTGGCTGAAGCAGAAATTAGTTTTCACAACAATTTCATTTAAATTTTTATATTATTAATTTATATTTGCTCTAAAACTTTATTTTGATAAGTAGTCAAAGTTTAGAGAGTCAAAGTTGGGTAGTTTGGCAATCAAACTTTAATTTTAAAAATAAAAATTTATAAATTTGGTTAAATAAAGTGTGTTGCTAGAAAACAGGATGTCAAATGACAGGCTTTTATCAGACTGTATCCCTCATGTCATTAAAGACATAAGTATTTTCTTACATTTTAGTTATGTTTTGGAACACATAAACAGAGAAATATTACATATATAATACAAACATTTAAATTAAATAAAGGTTAAATTTGCAAATCAAATTTAAAACATCAAACAGTATACAGCCATTGTGATAATTGAAAAAAGTCCTGTAATCAGTAAAAAAAAACCCATAAATATTTATAGCTAAATCATATTGTTATAATAAATATTATTAACGAAGTAAAATAAAACATTTGAATCCAATACAAATTGCTTGAATAGGGGAACGTTCAGTTGTTTTGAGTTATCTTTAGTGAGCAGGTTAGCTGCTGCCATTGAACCATTTTAGTCATAATAATAAATTCTTTCAATAGGTTGTAGTTATAGTGTTTATATATAGACAAGTAGTCCAAGTCATTTTCGTAGATATGGCATAACTCATAGAGGTAGGAAGGAGGTGTAGAGAGGTCCCCTAATTGAGAGAAATTGAAGCAGGGCTGTCATGTTTTCGAGCTACTGTGCATAACATACTGGCACCGAGGTATCCCAAGATGCACCGCTCTGTAGAGGGCCCCTCTAATTGAGATGATTTAAAGCAGGGCTGTCAGGTTTTTCGAGCTACTGCGCTTAACATACTGGCACCGAGGTATCCCAGGATGCACCGCTCTAGCCTGCTTCATTTGTGCGCTACTGTGCATATACTCCTCTCTATTCTCCTTCCTAGCTCTATGGCATAACTAATCTACCATAAAAAAACTGTAAACTGTAGTACCTACAACAATGCATTTTGTCCTGATATAATGAAGTAATTTAGTACACTTTCTTAAAGATTTTTGTCATTGAGTGCTGACAACAATGGTACAAGCTATTTTTATAGATAGGGAAATGTATACAGCAGTACCACTGCTTAGTACTACAGTCGGGGACAAAAAAAGGGAACAGACCTCACTGTTGAGACACCGAGGCATAATTGTGATACGTCATTTTAACGGAAATAACGTTCCGAGTTGATTGGTCAACACAAAAATTTTGTAAGGGGTCGTCTTCATATTGAAATTAATATAAACTTTAAAATTTCCAATGGCAACACCCATTTTTTTGTATTGGACGACAAAGGCGAGAACAGAACCCTAAAAGGTACCTCCGTGGCATTTCACCCTAACTCATTTTGCCAAGACGGTGCCAGGGCCGGCCCCAGGGTAGGGCGATCGGTGTGGCCTCCCGGAGCGGCAATGATCTAGGGGCGCCAAAATCATGGAAAATGAAAATAAACTGATAAAAAAAATTAAGTTACAGGCTTCAGTGGCGGCACGTGGTCAAAAATGTTGGTGCAGCTGAGGAAACACGACCCCCCACCCCCTTCACCCCACACGAACTTTAGTTAGATGAGCATAAATTGAAAAGCATATAATGGACTTGTTTCAACACTTCGTCAAAGAAAACAAAACAACCAATGAAATCGTAGTTTGGAGCGCATGACGTTATTAAAATAACCAATGAGCTTGTTTCAAGTAGTAGGGAAAGAAAACAAAACAACCAATGAAATCGCATTATTGAGAGCATGACATCATAAGAAATATTCCCATTAGAAAAGTATATAAAATTATAGAAAAAATAGAAAACTTACTTTTAAAAAAAAAAAAACATTTTGTATTACTTTAAGTATATTTTATCATAGCGGGACTCCATTTTGTAAAATAAAGAACAAACAAAATATTAAAACTAAGAAACAAAAGCATTCCGTTAACACAAAAGCATTCCCCGTTGCAAAAGCATTCCGTAATCCGAAAAATAATAAAACGCTTGGTACTGTTTTCCATGTCGACTTTTTGCTGCACCATTTTCATTAACTTTTGACCCTGAATCATTTCTGCAAAAAAATTAATGGGTTTATATTCATATTTTTTTGAATTTTTTTTTTTTTTAAATATTAAATATTTCTTAAATTATGTAAAAGTATTTTAATTTTGTTTGGAAAGTTGTAAAGTAACACAGAAAAAAATATCGTCTGGCTAGGTATATTAAAGGAGATATGATCAAAAGTTTGGAAAAATCTCATTTAACATTATGATCAATAAACTTTCAGTAACCATAAAATTTGGCAGCAAAACTTGATATTTGGGGTATTTTAATGATTCCAAACATTTCTAGACAAAAACAATTGGGTGTTGCCTTTGAAAATGTACAAGTTTGTATTAATTTCAATATGAAGACGACCCCTTACAAAATTTTTGTGTTGACCAATCAACTCAGAACGTTATTTCCCTTAAAATGATGTATCACAATTATGCCTCCGATCAACAGAACCTCAACAGCGAGGTCTGTTCTCTTTTTTTTTTGTTCTCGACTGTACCTTGTTTTGTGTGTGGATAGGGAGTGTGCTTCCCTGGATGAAGGGGGAGCATGCCTCGGCCAGCCGGTTCTTGTCCTCCTCGCTGCGGCACAGGTCCAGCGCAGTGTACCCAAACGACGTCCTGGAACAACAACCCACAACTCAGGACAGAACTCTCATGACATTACGTGGGGCTTTATATACAGATTTTAGTTTTAAGAATAGGCAATAAAATGGGAAATTTAAGTTTCGAATACAAATTTTATGGTTTTAAATCATTTTACATTTTGTGATAATAAAAAGGTTTGAATTAAGTTTGGTAGACCATGGCTTGAATCAACAGCTTTAAAGGGAGTCGGATGGTTCTATCTCCCCCTTTTAGGATCCTTTTTCCCAGGAACTATATGAGATATCATTGTGAATTTTTTTTTATAGTTTGTTCCTTAGCTCTTTGATGCATCGCAGTATAAAAAAATACTTTTGATTTTTTGAAAATATCCTTTTGATGTCCATCCATTCCGGTTTCAAGATGGATTGAAAATGGATGGGATATGTCCGTCAGCATATATTACAAGACATCTCCCTCACCGTGCGTGTGGGTCGGCCCCTTTGGAGACGAGGAGTGCGGCCATGTCCATCTGGTAGTGGTTGAGCAGAGCGTCGTGCAGGGGGGTCACCAGGTCCTTCAGAGAGGGGACGTTGGGCAGGGCACCACGCTCCAGCAGCAGGGACGCCAGCTCCAGGTGGCCGTGGTTGCTGGCCTCGTGCTGCAAACAACAACGGCCATTCAGAGCGACAGGAATAGCACAACTTCGATGTAGAATTCAAGTACTTAGTTCTGGCAGTACAGTTTAGTTTGTTATTCAACTATCACGATATAAAAATTGTGTCAATAGTCTCCAGTTTTTGCAAACAATGTAAATGAAATATAGTTTATGAACATTTAAAATGATGATTGCATATTCAAATCAATGTTAATCACTGAAGCAAATCTAGTCAGGGTACTGCAACTTCCTTGCACAAAAAGATATTCTTGGCACAAAAAGTATGTGCATAAGGAGGGTGAAGCATGCTGAAAATACTGTACTCACGAGGGGCGTCCACCCGTTGTTGTCCTGCGTGTTCACCTCTGCACCCTGGTCCAGCAGCTCCCGTACCCGTGTCATGTCCCCCTGAAACGCACACACAACGATCAAAACATGTTACAATCCGTCATAATTTGTACAATGAATTACCCCATATTTGTGTCTTAGTAGGTCCCGATATTTTGTCAGAACGGGAATTACTCATCTGGTCTGTGACAAGAGGGACATTATTGAATTGATAGTTTCATTCATCTTAATTTTTTTAAAAAAGGGTTATGAAGCATTTGAGAAACCTTCTACTTTATAAACATAGCATTAAAATGCTTCTTTCAGGCTTTGGGATGTTTGGTGTGTTTAACGGAAGGCAATGACTCAAAATTGCCATTTAATGATACATCACAAATTATGGCAACATGATCATCTGTTTATGTAATGTCATACATTACAGCAACCCATAACATCAGCATTTATCCAACTAAATGATTTCCAATTCAGAAATTGTTTACTTCAAACATTGTCTTTATGATTGCTAGTCGGATACTGATATGGATTATCTATAATAGTGAGTTGCCTCATCTTTAAAATGCCAAAATCTTACATATACTGTGACATTCTTTAAAGTGCACGAAACAGCAACTACAAGAAACAGTCTTGGCAAAATGCCAGAAACGAAGACATCACAAAGTCAGGTGATTCAATTTTGTCCATGAAAAGTATGACATTCATAATGTAGTAATTTAAAAAGTGCAAATTTTTTAAAAAAAACTTTTTAAATGACTCGGAATTCCAGGGAGATAAAACTAAAAAAAATACCAGAATTCTGGGGTACCTCCGGAAAAAATTTTCCACAAAAAACAAAAAAATGAGAGCTAAAAATGTTGACATTTTATAATAAAGTAGAATCCTAAAATCTGCATAACTTGTGGATCATGTTACATTAAGGCTGATTCATTTAAATGGCAAGCAATTAGAAAATCCAATTAAAACTTTCACAAGCAAATGTATTTCTTACAATAATATACTTGCAAAAATTAAAATAATGCAGTTGAACCTAATAATAGTGCATTCAGAGAAATTCGGTCAAACCTTAAGGTCTAGGGGTGATTTAAGAGTTTCTATTCCTTTTATGATTGTTACAAACGAGATTTCATCGAAAACAAGGCTTGAATTGTAGATTATATCAGGTATGTTTCAAGAAAGCAGTCCACTTAATGCGAGTTCCCCACCTTAATGACCGTCCTGTGCAGCAGTGTCTCCCCCTTGTGGTTCTTCTTGTTGAGGTGTGGAGTGGAGGGGCTGAGCTTCTTGCGGCCCACACGCCCAACAGGGGTCTGCTGAGAGAGACATTGAACAAATCAGTAAAAATATTAAACAGTTCTGTAAAGTTCAGTTCTAACAGTTGTGTAACCCCGGAAATTTCCGACATCTTGTTATGTACTTAACATTGCCTTCCCTGTTTTACTTCAAACAAATTGGGCGGAAAGTTTTTACAATTTAAAAATGTTCAGATGATGGAAGATTCAACTTTGAACATAGCATAGCAAAAAAAGTCAGGGACCTTCCTCAAAGTCAATGAGAGGATTCCATGTCAAAACACCCAGGCCATGTAACCCACCGACTCAGATTTTCTTGAAACGCATTTGTTCTCCTATTTGATTTAAGAATATACCAAATATTTTTGGTTTCTTATTGGAACTTTTTTTGACATTTAAAAATTGGGTTTTCTCGGAATTCGTTCTCGCCCCGATCGCTGGCCAGAATTGAATCAATTTACTGAAATGTTTGTAACTTCAGTATTTATGGAGCATTTGGCTTCAAATGTTTTTAAAAACTTAATAAAACCTTATAGTTAACTTAGCTATAGCAAGTTAAGGGGTAAAGTAATATTAAAAAATTACAAAAATGTTGATAATTCAACTTTTTTCAATTTTTCGAAAAATAGATGAGTATAGAAATGTGCTAATAACTTTTTTTTACCTCCTCTCAGAAAATCGATTTTGGTGTCTATAGATTCCTTAGGGTTTAGGTTTTAAAATAATAAAAAATCAGAATGGAGTTTTGCCTTAATGGATAGATAATCAAGTTTAAAAACAGAAAACTTATTTTTTGCACAT
This sequence comes from Oedothorax gibbosus, assembly GCA_019343175.1. Classification (NCBI taxonomy): domain Eukaryota; kingdom Metazoa; phylum Arthropoda; class Arachnida; order Araneae; family Linyphiidae; genus Oedothorax; species Oedothorax gibbosus. The sequence goes on from CM033276.1 coordinate 4,922,688, forward strand.
TAACATTCTATCAATGTTACTAAGTCAATTTCTTGCTATTTTTGTGAAAACTTCTTCTCATTATTAATGTATAAATGTACTAGAGCTCTTAAATTATAGATATTTTACAATTTTGAAAAAATATGTGTAAACTGTAACCATGCAACTTACAAAAGTGCTATGTAACTACCCATTTAAGGTTGCAGAAAAAAATAATTTTTATCTTTTCTAAACTAATAATATCATTAATTTATTATCGTATAGCTGTAATTTTTGTAGATGTTCGTATAAGTCATTTATAGTTCAAAAGGCCTAATTATATATTTTTGAAATTTTTCAAATATTTTAGGTAATCTTCCTGATGACACATGAACATACTTAAGTTTAATTTTTTTATAGTTTGTATATTTGGTCAGATCTAATTTATAATTTAAATTATTTTAATTAAAGCATTAGAAGTTTTAAATAAGCTAGCATTGTCTACTAAAAGTGGATGTAATAAAACTTACCAAAACTATTTACACAATTCAACATTTATGGAATTCTTCAAACAGTTAAAATGTAACAAGTTTCAAAAACTTATCTGGCCTAACATCTTTACTTGGACTAGGTACTGAATAAGTAGATTGGTAGCACAAAGCAGGAACATAAAAGATGCAAATGAAAAGAAGCTCATTTGTTTATTTCAAATTAGTAATTCAGAGAGGCCCTTTAAAGGGGACACCTCCGTTGAAGAGTCAAGAGGCTAGGAATGTGGCATACCATGTGCAACCACTTGACTAAACTAAATTTAATTTTTGCTCATCTGCACTCACTTGATCATTAGAAACTGAATAGGAAAGTCAGCTCTTCTCTAGTTAAGTTATTCAGTCTAGTATTAAGTCTATTATTAAGTCTAGTTATTTAAGATTTTCAAAGCCATTTTTGCGAAAAATTTGCTTGAAACACATGGATTTGTACAGCATTGAAAAATTGGGTGAAACATCATGAGATTTCGAAACATACACCTTAGTAAAAACTCTTCAAAGTTTTTCAGCATTGAGTGAAGAGCAGCAAGAATTAATATTACTAAGGTCCGGTGAAAATTGTTCAAAAAGCTAAAACATTTAAACTATAATAATAGTACTAACATCATTAATACTTTTATTTAAAAGCCTATGAAACTCGTCCAAATAAAATTGTTGTGATCCTACTAACATACATAAGCTGCCTGTGAAGAAATCCTTGTGTTCAATACACTTGGCTTCATCTAAATTGTTAAGAAATAAGAACATCTTTGTAAATCCAGGATAAAAGTTAAGCATAACTTATTAACCTGTCGCAAAATTGCTAAACTCAGTACAGTACTGAAGAAAGTGACTTAGAAGATGATCCAGATGTGACATTTCATCTACCCTGACATGTATAAGTATAGAGGATGTGAATAAAAGTTTAGATTCTTTAAGATGTTCTTCAATTAAACTTCATGCTATTCCAAGCTCCAGAAAGGCATCATATGGAAAACGAAAATTAAGAAAAGTTGATAATGTTTTAAAGGAAAAAAAATGACTCAAAAATTAGATATTGATGACAAAATGCTATTATTCAAAGAAAAAGTATCCAAGGTAGGGACATCTGGAAAAATTCAAATTTTAACTTTCCTCCATCTCGGACAAAGAAAAAGAAAGGATTATGTCAGAATTCACAGTTAGTGACTATGTAGTTCGCCAAGCAAAGAAATTTAAAACTCAATCTGGTATATTAGCAAACCCTGAACCAAAAAAGGGCAAAATCATACATGACTACATTGTCAAATTAGTCACCGATTTAACCAAAATGATGAATATTTTCGAATGCTTACTGGAGCTAAAGATAAAGTTAGCGTTAATATCACTGTGTACATGCAAAAGAACTATGTTCCTTAAATGCAACTTAAAAGAAGTTTACTCCTGTTTCCAACTTGAAAATATTCTAATATTAAAATAGGTTTTTGCAAAATTTTGTGAACCAAGACTAAAATGGTGTCTTTTAGCTGGTGCTGCAGGTACACATTCAGTGTGTCTGTTGTCTGCACCAAAATGTAAAGCTCCTCTTAGATGCCTTCAAAATTCAATAAAAGGATATTAAAATAACAGAATTTTGTAACTTAAAATGAACCAAAGTACTATAGAGAAACTTATCTAAGATGTTCATCAGTTATTATAAAATTAAATAATCAGGCAGCTAATGGTTACCTTATTTAAAAAATAAGTTCAATACTTTTTACAAAAAGAGACAGGTGAGTGATTTTGTTACATAGATATAAACTGTAATTTTTTAAAAATTAATCCACTTAATCTATTTTAACCTGTGTTGGTTAATATTTTTCATAATTATTTACTGTCTACAGAATGCTTATTTTTTACAATCCGAAGAATGAAGTACTTAATTTTAAATGTTTTTAAAAACGATAATATTTAATTTTGTAAAAATGTACTTTCCTTTTTATGCGTAGCATAAAATTGGTATTGAAGCATGTTTTTCTATAATATTTTTTAATCTCAGTGTTTTCTATAATAGTTGGATTATTTTCTTATCATACAATGTAGTAAATTAATGCATACCAGAATAATGTAATATAGATTTTAAAATATTAGTTTTATTTTCGGGCGAATATTGACCTTGGGCGAATATATTACCTTGTTTAAGCTAAAAAAAAAGATGCAAATCTTAATTAATTTTTTAAATATATCTTAATTGTGTAGTTCTTCCAGAAAGGTTAAATTGAATCTTTCAGGTATGTAGATATTTAGAAGTATTGAAAGTTTTCTTATAATTGCCGTAATGTTTTTTTTTCTTTAAAAAAAGAATTGTAAAAAATTAATATATAATCCAAGGCATTTAATACAATTAATATCTTAAAAGTAATAAAATGAGTTTTTACAAAAATAGTGAGAAATAAACTGGCCTCGAAACATTAATTGAATGTTGATGTGCAAAAAATCATTTTTCTGTTTTGAAACTTGCTTATCTATCTATTAAGGCAAAACACCATTCTGATTTTTCATTATTTTAAAGCCTAAAACCTAAGGAATCTATAGACACCAAAATCGATTTCCTGAGAGGTAGAAAAAATTTATTAGCACATTTAAATACTCATGTATTTTTTGAAAAATTCAAAAAAATTGAATTATCAACATTTTTGTAATTTTTTAATATAACTTTACCCCTTAACTTGCTATAGCTAAGTTAACTATAAGGTTTCATTAAGTTTTTTAAAAAATTTGAATCCAAATGCTCCATAAATACTGAAGTTATAAGCATTTCAGTAAATTGATTCAATTCTGGCCGGTGATTGGGACGAGAACGAATTCCGAGAAAACCCAATTTTTAAAATTTAATATAAAAAAAAGTTCCAATAAGAAACCAAAAATATTTGGCATATATTCTTAAATGACATAAATACTAAACTAAACTCCTCGGCGCAACATCCCATTACTGGGCCAAGGCCTGCAGTGCCCATTTCAGCTTTCGTGACCTAGGGCTCTGGAGTGCTAGGCATATGTCCCGGTAAGGTGGTCAGCCTCACGCGGAACCCCCAGTGTTTAGTTCCCAAGCATGCTTGGTACCCATTTTATCGACCCACTCAAGGGATGAAAGGATGGGTCAACCTCGCCCAATTCGAGATTCGATCCCCGGACCTGTGACATAGCAATGCGAAGCAGTACCGCTAAGCCACTGGGCCTCCTTAAATGACATAGGAGAACAAATATACAAAGTTTCAAGGAAATCTGAGTCGGTGGGTGACAAATCACCCTATTTTTGGGTGTTTTGACATGGAATGACCCAGGAGCGATTTGGAAAGAGATGGGGTGTCCCTCACCTCACATTTTGGAGTTTGTTTTGAGGTCCTGCCTTTTACGTTACTTTTGGCAAAGACATATCATCCACAGAGGGTTTAAATTAGTTGTGAACTAAGGGTTGAAATAGTTAGAAGATGTCCAAAAATTTAACTTTGTTTTGAGAAATTCATAAAATAAATTCATATGGGTAAAGAGAGTAGAGGACCCATTTCCAGTAAATGTATAAATTGAGAATAATGACACATTTTAAACGAGACAAAAATATTAAGAAAAAAATTGTCAGATATTTAAAATCTCAATGCCTATCATGTCTAGGATACTCTCGGGAACAAGCTAGAAGATCAGTAACTGGAAATCAAAGGAAGTGAAGCTGCTTGGCAACAAGCCGAGTCTTGCACTGGGCTGTAAGGGGAACTCTGCCTCACCTGTTGCTTCTTGCTGGGGGTGAAGGTGGGCAGAGTCCTGGCCGGCCTCCCTGGCTTTGGGGTAGAAGTGAGGGTGGGCGGCCTCTGATCCTCTTCTCCGGCAGGATCTTTTCCTGAAACACAGGGATTAGTTTGGCACATTATCTAGTGGCAGCATTAGCGGCGTTTCATTGAAAGAGATCATAGATGTGTGGAACATATTTTTTAAGGTTTTACCAGGGTTTTAATTTTGACCTGAACACTGATTAAAAGTGGTTTTAACCATCCAAAAAACACTGTTCAAAATTATGTTTTTAACTGCATTGTAAATTTTCAACTGCAACTCATGCAGGGTTTGCCAGTCAAATTTAGGAAAAAAATAGTCGCTTTAGTTGCCTGGAATTTCAAAAATAGTTGCAAAAATAGTCTCCTTATTATCAAAATAGTAGCAAAAATAGTTGCAACAAATTTAAATACTATATGCCAAATCAAAACTCTCCAAAAAACTTTAAATTTTGCAAAGAGAATTTAAGTCTAGTATTTTCATTTATTTTTAAAAATAAATGAAATTATGTCTTAATTCATCTTGGAATTACCTTAAATAATTTTATATTTAAAAGAGCTATTTTGAATTTTTAGTTTGAATTTTTTTTATACTTCTCCATCAAAAACAGTTAACAAAAATAATCTAGATTTGTTCCCTTTTTTATAAATATGAAAATATTATATTAGGTATTTCTTTTCATTAGCACAGAATATAAACATCAATGAGCATTTTAGCAATTTCCAAAAGTTCATAAAGTAATGTATTATTTAAAAACAAGTCTCAGAAAAATTTTACTATTATAATTTCATTTTTTTACAATGGAATACTCAATAAAGTAATAAATACCAGGTTAAATTAATCAAACATTGAAAAATATTTGAGTTTTAAGTGATTGTATTAATTTATTATTTCAATCAAAAGAACAAGGAATATCATAAAATTTTGAATAATCACTACAATGTGAGTTAAAGAGTTATGAAATAGGCTTATTTGAAAGTTAATTTTATTACCTTTTCACACAAAAAAAACATTAAAAAAAAAGTTTTAAACTTGATTTTTTTTACACATTAAGTTTTCTTGCTAAGTGTTTGTTATACTCTGTAAGTTCCACATTAATAAATTAAATATTTTGATTAACGAGTTAAAAAAACTAAAGCAATTGTTTGAAAAACGAATGAAAAGCTTATGGTACAATGAAATATTACATGGTTTATTTGTCAAGCTAATTATGCTACATTAATGTTTAATTATGTATCTTGTCTATATGTACATAAAAGTTAATGAAGTTTGCTTTTAAATATCTATTATAAAAATTTCAAATTCACATTTAATATTTTTTCGAATAACTAACAAGAGTTATAATTGTTTCCACAAAACAATTCATTTCTGTGAGTCATCATAAACATAGTAAATATCAGTCGTTAAGACAGTTTCGTAGAAAAAAAAATTAAAATGGGTATTTTTGAGATGAGAAGTTTGAAATAAGCTTATTCTTGAATTATCTTGTAAAACCATAGATCAGTTTAATCAGAAAAAAGCAGTAATTTTGTATTGACAGGTAAAATAATTTTTGGCATAGAGCTGTTTACATGCTTAAAAGTATAGAAAAATTCTACATTTTTTAAATTTTTATTTTCAAAATAAGTTTTTTTAAAACTATTGTGTTTTTTTATAGTCAATTGGACTAGTGTCACTAATTTACTAAGAATTATGCTCTTCGGAGACGTGGCAAAGTTCAAACAGATAAAAAATATTAATTCTTATTATCAGAAAACTACTTTATCCACGTAATCGCGCAAGTCTCTGACGATTCTATTATCCCGAACCACAGGTGATCCTTCAATCCCGAAACTCTGGCTATCCCACTGCCCCGAAACTCTGGCGATCCCACTGCCCCGAAACTCTGGCGATCTCACTGTCCCGAAACTCCGGCGATGCTACTATTCCGAAACTCAGGTGATACTAACTATCACGAAAATTGGTTAGGCTATTCTATATTCTGGCGATTTTATGACACGAGAATTTTGGCGATTCTGGGATTGTAAAATGTGGCGTTCCAGCGATTTAAGGGGGGAAATACCGAAATAAAGGATATCAATGATCGTGTGAAAACATTTGAAAAAGTCGCTTTGAAAATAGTTGACATCTTTGAAAATAGTTGACAAAATGCTCAAAATAGTTGCTTTTGGCTTGATTTTGTCTAAAAAAGTCGCCGGGGCTCGAAAATAGTAGCAAATAGTCTCCTTTTAGTCGCCACTGGCAACCCTGCTCATGGCTTTTATTTTTAATTGCAACTGCTGGTTTTATCGTTTTGATTAAAAAAGTTAAGATAAAAATAACTCAAATTAAAAACTTAAAATTTTGAAAATGGTGTGAAAACCAGTCAAAACCTCAACTTGTCGAACATGCAACTCATGGGTTTTATTTTAACTACAGCTACTGGTTTTAAGAAGATTAAAGGCATTGATATAAAATTTGCTGAATTCACATTACATCTAATGAACTGTTGTGCCAGAACTTCCTTAATTGAAATATAGTTTTCAAAGTTTGAACGAATCCAAAACAAATTAAATTAGCTTAAAATTAGAGACAACAGCGAAACTCATTGCATGTAATCTTTTTTGTTAATACAATGCGAATTTTTGAATACAAACAAGCTTAGAAAATAAATTACCAAAAAATAATTAAAACAACCATTAGATCTTGGTGTTATTTTTCTGGGTTTGAATTTTCTATATTCGGTGTTTGCTGATATTTATTTAGTACTAAATAAATTGAATCTTAAATTTCAGTGTTGAAAACAACTGGCCAAAATTATAATGGGCAGTTAAAACCAATGCAATCCTGTAAGTTACCCACTTAGCACACAGACACAGGAGCACACAGACTTAAAATGAAAGGTTTGAAAAGGATAGGAATTTGGCAATACTTTCTTTTAATTGATTGTACTTTTGATGGAAGGCGTTTCTTCAATTATAAATTTAAAATGTATAGGTTCTGAGTTGTGAAAGCTGAGGCAGTAAAAGTTTAAAAGTCATGAAGTTTTCTTATAGTTCTGGTTTTCTTTATACTTGTTCAAATAAATAAAAAAAACAGGCAGACCGCATTAAATGAGTTGCAGATATTGGAAAATAATGCACATGTGTTAACGATTTTATGTTAATTTACAATAAATAAAAACACTCTTTTAATCAAACACATTCAATATTCCTTCCAAATTCAATCTCAACTAGTTGAAGTGAGGTTTGTATCTGACGACAGCACCTTGTACCAAGCATCTGTTGCATACATTTGGCACTTACGTGATGCTGATAAGTAAAGTTCACTTTGAGTCCATCAGGATCAGATTTGCAAAATTTCAAAATGAATGTTACAAAAACAAAAAGATAATCAATCCAGCAAATACCATAAAGAAGTGAATGGGGCACTCGACCTCACCGTAGAGCGGGTCCCGAAACTCCAAGATACGGTTCCTGAAATAGAGGCACACCTCCTCGAGGCCGAGGAAGAAGGCGGCCGCCGCACACTCACCCTCCTGCACCAGGTGCCTGAGCAGCTGCAGCTGGACGATCAGCTCTCGCAGCGGCCGGTCGTCCAGGGCGTCGCGCGTCGTCACCGGGATGTCGCACACCGGGCAGCTGCTGCTCTTGTGACGCACAGAGCACTGCCTGCGAAAAGAGAGGGCCATTACAAGGAAGGTCAGGCAACCAGGGTTCCAAATTCACAGTTGCTAGTCGCAAAATGTGATCAGTTTTTTTGATTTTGAAACAACAATATAGGAAATTTAGTCACAATAATCCCGACTATAGTTTTTACAAAAAATACAAACTTTTTTTATATCGTTGTCTACAAGAATCTTGCCAAAAACAATTATCTTAAGATCAGATATCTTTACCGATCGTAAATTTTTAGTTTCCCATGGGGGAATGATGGGTCAAAAAACAACAAAATCCTTATTTTTTTCTAAAGTATGAAAGATAAAAAGATTTAATTTGGCATGGAGTAAGCTTAAATAATTTTTAAAAAATTTAAATAATCACTTTACCAAAAATTTCATTATTATTAATTTTATTTTAATTATTGAGTGACCACTCCAGGATTTACTTCAGATTTCGGCAATTATGGGTCACCCTTTTTTTTATAGCAATGCATGTCAAAACTAAATAAATATTCCAAATTATCATTTTTTATCACCTAAAAAGATTGTTTAATTATCTGATGCATTGTTTTTAAGAAAAAGGAAATTTATTTATATGGTAGGATTTATTCTTTTAGCCTGTTACACTCTTTCTCTACTCTAAGCCCACAATTCCGAGCAGAATTTCTTGTATGTAGAATTTCTTTCTTACATTTGTATGCTATGTTTATTTTATTATTATCTACAGTAAAGGGATTATTTCCATGTAAATTAACAGGTCTATAGAAAATGTACTTTTTGGAATTACTTCCAAAATGTCTCGTTGGAATTACTCTCCAAAATGTACTGCTCCTTGCTCCAGAAATTTCATTTCTACATTTTCTGGGTCCAAAATATTGGTTATTTTACCAATGTAGAAGGCTTCATTGTCGTAATATTCAGCAAAATATTTCTGCTCTTTAATTACAGAATAAATTCCTTGCAGCACCTTCTTGGCATCTTCAAAGGAGGAAATTTTTTGCAACTGTTTTATAGAAACTAATTCCTTTTCATTCGATTGTTCTTGGTCACTAAGTTCCAAATTGGCTCGTTTTAGAGGACTGTCAATACCATCTTGGGTAGCTTTTATTCTTTTGCGAGAAAGGTTCTTGCTCTTTGCTTTTTCGTCGATTTCTCTTGCAGCTACCAGGTCCAAGAAAGTTTGATTTGTAATTACTGCTGAGTTAAATTTGTCGTCTTATTTCTGAATACATCACTCTACGTGTGCGTCTCAATCAGTGTGTAAAATAAGCGGTATCGCATCGCGAAACGCGACACCAAAATGAAAACTTGCGATAGCGATTTAGCTTGTTATCGCATTTAGTTGCGATACTCACAAAGCATCTCCGTTTGACATAACCATGGTGTTTTTGCAAACGATTCGAAGTCAGATCGCTTCAGTTCAGTTGTCTAAGTCATAGAGCTCAATCTCAATTCGAATCCGTTGGCCGCTTTTCGTTCGGACAGGGAAACATCTCAACTCCATACCAGACTGGAAGTGAGTAGAGAAAAGTGTAAAAAAAACGCCGATAATCGCGCCAGAACAGAAAGATTTAGCGAGATTTCCAATTTGTTATAATTTGTGTTGCGAAAATCAACGAAAGTAAAATATGGCGGTTCAGTTACGAGCTGTTAAAAACCGGATCACGTCGTTGGATCCGAATAATTAGTGGCTGAAGTACGAATCTAACGGTAACGTTGTTACTAAAATAACGTGCGCTTTATGTGCAAAGCATGTAGATAACTTAAAATGTTTTTAAAAATAAAATTCAAATATAATTTTAAAAATTCTTACTTTTTAGTATAGTATAGCCTTCATTATGTAATATTCTAAATTTATCCAGTAATGTTTTTAAAACTATATGCAGCGGTTTTTTAATGTAATGTGTGTGTAAATATTATTCGCAAGAAATAATGAAACGGGAAGGGGGATATTTCTCAATATTAACATTTCCCCAAAAAACAATTAAAGATACTGCGACTGGAAGAGTCCATAATTTTTTTCAAAAGTGCTATGCATTAATTAAAAATTGCTACACACAAATACTTTGGTGTAGCAGAACTGCTATACATACAAAAAAAAGTATTTTACACGCTGGTCTCAATTGCTGACTGAGTCAAAGCTGGAATTAACTTGTGAGCCTGAAGGGGGTGATAATTCAGCAGGGGATGATCTCCAGTATTCCAAATATTGGAGATGATGTACCAGTATTCCAAAATATTATTTAAAGTTAGTTAAAGTAAATACAAATATTATTTACACAGGAAAAATAAATAAAACACATGAAAAATCAAAAAATATCACTGATCAAGAATTACTCTAGTAAAATGGGGGATAAATCACTATACTTTTAAAATTATTAAAAAAAAATAATACTGAAAAAATATATATAGGAATGAAAAGCTTAGACCATTTTCTATTGAAAAATAGCACCAACAAAATAGTTTGTTCAAATATGTTTCTCTAGTATGGATCTTTAAATCCTGTTTTTCAAAGACAATCTTTTTTGAAGATGTTTTTATACTAAAAAGTATTTTTTTCTATTATTTGCTGCAGAGTTACATTGTTTTTGAACTTGATATAAGAAAACAGAATGTATAAGGATGACTAGGTATAATTTAGTTGTTTTGTAAAAACCAGTTTTAATTCTTAAAAGTGAGTGACCATTATTTACCCCGAAAAAAGAGTGACCCATCATTCCCCCAAGTGACCCTACATTTCGAAAACATGAGCAAGCAACGATGCACACTCCTGGATTCCAAGGGAAGCCAACCACATACAAGAAAAGTATTTTCAAAGTTCAGCCCATGTCACAGGGCACCTCAGAAAAATGTAACCCATTGCAACTGAAGAAACATGATACAACAGGAAATGAACACATAAAAAGATGGAAATGGCATAATTTACTGTACGGTCACCCTTAGCGCAATTTTTTTTTACATTTGGCGATAAATAATTTTTTCTGACAACCAACAGAGTTGGCGCAATAAGGATAAAAGAATTTATTTATTATTTACGATTCCAGGGATTTTTTTTTATCCATTTCCTCATCAAGTCAACTTTTTAAAAACGCCCTTTTCTTTTAATCGTGGTTGTTTAAAAAGTCGCCAAAATATCAACCTTGGTAAACCTGAAGAAGCGTGTCCGGCAATTTTACGCCAAATCTGGTAACCCTGACAAATTGGTATTATGGCAACCGTTGGAGAAATTAGCCATTGCCAATTTCTAAATGTTAATCCATTTAAATCTTAAATGCATGTAATTTATTTTGAAGCTTTTTTATACCAATCTTTTATTAATTATATGCAGAACAATTTTAAATAATTATTAACTTTTTATAATCAATCAATTTTTCGGCATTTTAACCGTTTGTGCATGATATTTATAATTCTTTTACACTTTTTCAAGCCATGCCTGAAAATACACTTTTTCATTTTGGTTGTTTTCAGTCAGCCGTTTTAAAATTAGGTAGTATTTTTGGTCATATTGGCCAGTGCCGGGGTTTGTTGTCACTTCAACTTGGCGACATTTTTTAAAAGTTGCCAAATCCGGGCACAGTCCTCTTACTTTTGGCGAGATTTTAGAAAATTCACCTCGGGTACCGTACAGTAAATTTTTACCGGCATCCGAATTTGGTCTTACTTGCAGGAAGAGTGCCCACATTTCTGGATAACAACTGGATCCTTTAATAAGTTGGAGCTAGAATAAAAACAAAATTATTCTGTCTATATTTTAAAAATATGATAATTTTTCAATATATATTATAATAAATGTCTATAATTTAAAAATTGTACTCTCTCTGGCAGTAAAATAATAAATCGGTCAAGAACTAGGAACATGCACATTACAATGCATGTATTGATATCTATGTATGGAATCTTGTTGCTTTGAAGAAATTTATCTTTATCTTAAGCATGAACTAAGCTACTTTACCCTCGAAAATTTTAAATTTAAAGAATTAAAGTTCTTAATCTTCAGAAATCTTTCGACTCCCTCCGGGCCATCGATTGTGGCCACTCGAGCCGTGATATCCTTAAAAAAACCGCTGGTACACCCTCTGGGCCGTCGATTGTGGCTACTCGGCAATCCTCCGGGCCGTCGATTATGGCCACTCGAGCCGTGATATCCTTAAAAAAAACGTTGGTACCCCTCCGGGCCGTCGATTGTGGCTACTCGGCAATCCTCCGGGCCGTCGATTGTGGCCACTCGAGCCGTTATATCCTTTAAAAGACCGCTGGTGTCGATTGCTGCAACTAGATATGTGAAACTACGTTGTGATTATAATTTATTTAATCAAAAGTTGTTAATAAGTTAAATTATTATCGGCCTGTGGCTGATTATAATAAAATCTAAACCAAACCTTACACACCTTTCGAGCAAATACTCACCTGCACAAAAACCGGAATTTTCAAAATAAACCCATTTCACGCTTTACTATTGTTTACATAATTCTTGTATGCTGTATTTTCAACCAAACCAATTTAAAAGTAAATTAGTTTGCAAGATTTGGCAACAAGATTGATGTAAACATCCATTGAGTTGAAAGTTGAACTGGAATGTTTACCAAATTAAGCACGTTTTCGCTACTTGGCTGCAAAAGTTAAGCCGCCAAATCGAGACCGGCCTGAATACACTAGCAATACCGAACTAGGAACTTGTTTAAAACTAGGAACTGTTCTTACAAATCTACGCAAACTGTATTACCGAAATACTATGGAATTGTTATTACAAGATGTATATCTTGTATGGAATCTGTGCTTTGAAGAAATTTATCTTTATCTTAAGCATAAACTAAGCTACCTTACCCTCGAAAATTTTTAATTTAAAGAATTAAAACTTACCATATTTTGCATTTCAAAGCCTCTTCTAAGGATTGTATTCTTTCTAGAATGACATCTTTAGTGGATGGATCCATTTACAAACCTCGGAAAAAAAGTAAAGTTTGAATTTGTTTCGTATTTCTTCGTAATATAGATGGGAAAACTAAACGTTACAAAAATTACTATTTAAAGAAATACTCGAAGAATTATTTCTTCAATTGAAAAATAAGTTTGTTTACTTTCCACAAAATTCGCGCGTAAACAAACTTGCCAGATCTTAGAAATTCTTTATTAAATAATAATTGGTATTTGGTATGTCTACATTGGGACAATTTCTGTTTTACAGAAACTAGCATTGGATGCGCATGCATTACCGAAAACCTTGCATGGCTTTCAAATTTCCTCATATAACAAGGACGGTTAATCAGTTTATTGGGACGCATGCCTCAAAAGTAATGTAATGTTAAGTGGCGAGCAGCAACCCGGATATAGTATTGGCTTGTTTCACGTCCCGTGTTTTTTTATCCCTGGAAAACGCTTAATGAAAATAAATTCTTCCTAAAATGGTGAAACTACCTGACTGAAACTACCCAATTAATTTTTTTTAATGTAGAAATGGACGGAGGAAGTAATTTTTAAAATAAGATTTAGTAAACAAGAAATGGCAATGCTTACGCTTGCAAAACAAATGTCAATAATAATGGGAAAGCACAGCGACGTGTCGAAGTTTGTGTTTTTTACGATTAATGTTTTGATCCTTTTAACTCAGGTAAAACTTGAAATCATTTCTGACACAATTTATAAAAATGTCATGTTCTTATAGCCTAATAGTTATTTTTGTATCTAGCTATTCATGCGCATTTTGTAACTGTACTTAAAGTTGGCACCTTTGTTTGTTAAGAACAAAACTATTTTCATTTGTATTTTTTCTCTATTAAAGAAAAAAATATGTATGTAAAATATTTTGTAATTTCGAACTCGCATCCAATATTGTCTAGGCTTAGATCGTGTGGTTTCGTTTTCCAACGAGTCGATACAAAGCATTCAATCATCATCCGTCTTTCGATAAAACTTCAATAGTTGCACAACCCAACCTGAATGCCCCTTTATTTCTTAGTATATAGATTGAATCAACAGCTAGCTACTCATTTACAGTAATAATAAATCGCTGATATAGAAAATGTGAGGCATTCATAGTTCTACAAATTGAACCTGAATTATTTTTAGTCGGACAACAAATTATTTTTTGATTTCGAATATTAAAGTTGTTAAAGTTTAAATATTTGAAAAAGTTAACAAGGAAATATTGAATTAAAGTTTTTGTAACGCAAATGTGTAGGTATGTTACTATGGTCACTGTAAAAAAATTATTAAAAACCTAAAATATACTGTGTTTATTAGCAGATAAAATAGAAATAAAAAACATCTATAATCAATGCTTTCATTTTATTTCAGGTGTCTGCATACTACTGTAATCATGATTTGTAAGTATTTCCTGTTAATATTATAACTGTACAAATCCTAAATTTGAAATGAATTATTTAAAATTCTGACTGAGTTATTAACTTTTAAATTCAGGCTTTAAATGGCGATAGAGGTAACACCTTTTAATGTGCATTCATTTGTGTAGGTGCCGCGAAGACCAGTACTGCTGCGGAGACAACCTGTGCTGCGACTACGTCTACTCCCCTTGGTACTTCTGGTGAGAAATGCACAAATTGTGTACCTCAATTTAGAATATCACTTTTAAATCCAGTATTAGAAAAACAGATTAATCATTGTTGAGATATGAATGCATTCATACTTTTGGGTTTGGTGAACTTTTAAATAACGACAAGAATCATGAGATTACAAAAGAATTATTCAAATAGGTATTCAAGCTGTCTTGCATCCGTTTTAATTTTGACAGACATAAAGTCAATAAGACATAAAGTAATAAAGACATAAAGTCAATCTTACAAAGCCATTGAATGGCTTCATTTGCAGGTTTGTACTAGGATTTTTATTTAAAAAAACAATTTTATTTTTCTTAAAACTGTAAAGAGATAACAGAATGATGCATGAATGATTTAGCTGTTTGTGTGTGTTGTTTCAGGGCGGGCGTGGTGTTCATGGTGGTGATGCTGAGTGCGTGTGGGGGCCTGTTCCGCTACTGCTACGACGGAAAGGCCTACGTGGTGCTGCACCACACACCCACATCTAAAGGAGAACTGGGCAGCGTAAGGACACAATTTTTGAAACCTACTCAGCATCCAGGATTGTTTGCTTTGCTTTATATTGACTTTTTTTCAATGGCATGCTAGTTTAGAAAATTCAAATCATTTTTATTTTTGAATGGATCTCTCTCAAAAACATTTCCTAATAAAAAAAAAATGGAACATCCATAACTTTTTATTATAAAATTTTGAAATGTCTGGGCGACAGATGTATAAAATACCGAAAAATCCAGGTCTAATTCCAGCCAGAAATCCACTCATATTAAATGCCCACAGGATGAAATGATTCGTTGCTTTCTGCAAAGAACATGAGGGTTGAAAATAATTGAATTTGCAATTTTAAAAATGGCCATTCGTGTTGATATTGTTGTAAATTATGTAGAAAGCTCTTTTATTGACACTTTAGTTTGCTTGCAATTCTGAATCACATAAACTCCTGGCACAAGACTGTTTCCCCAAGTATCCTCCACTGTATTCCCCTTTTTTTACCTTTTAAGGAAATGATACTTGGTTTAACTTTAAAATAACATCTTTTGTCCGTAACCCAAGTTCCAGTACGTTTTCATTTTATTTGCAAATTGTAAGCGTACATGACCAACAGTTCTACCTACGCCAGGCATGACTGCCTATCACGGGCGTTCACACACAAAGTTGCAGAGCAGAATGAGGACGCACTCATGTCATACAAAGTGGGCAATCTGGAAAGTCTGCCAAACCAAATGGGTGGAGGTGCTTTCTAAGGTAGTCATGACCTTTTTTTCACTCTGAAGTGAGCGACAGATCTAGGTGGGGGATGGGTTTATCCATTAAGGTACCCCAAATCTTCCCCTCTGTAGCATTCCCAATAGTTTTACAATTTTTGTTTCCCAATTTTTTCACTATGTACACTATGTTTCACTATGTACACTTTTTCAATGTACACTATGTATCCTTTGCAGGTGGTGGTGGGTGAGGCTCCCCCAGCCTACACGGTGGCCCAGTACTCTGACACGCCCCCCTCCTTCTACCACCAGGACAAGCACACCGGCCTGTGAGATGGAGACACCTTTTTATGGATGTGCGGGGGTTGCCACTCCACTCCAAAATTGTGGGACGGAAGGGCTCGCCGTGTTTTGGTGAACCCTCTTTTCAGCCTTCAGAAATGGGCCTATTTTTTGTTATATTTCATGAAATAGGTTGTCATAGAAACGTGACGCTTAAGATAAGTTTACAATCGTAAGTGTATCCAGAATGTCCATTTTCAATGATCTGATGTAACCTAAGTTTTATCCTTTGTGTGTCATGTGGGGGAGGACGGCAAACCTGTTGGGTGTCCAACCAGACACTACTCCATGGCTGGTTCTATTGGTTAAATGGGGGCTGAGGAATGGTGGAAGATTATTTATTATAAAATATTTTTAAAAAATCTAGCCAACTGTTTCAAATAAACTTAAGTATTACAGATGCCAAAATGACTGCTACACATTTGATGATTCTCTGACACACAGCCTTTAGTGGTTACTTTAAGTGTTACAAGCAGTGACTCTACTGTTTAGTAATTTACAATTAAACCATTGCACAATTCCATAATCATTATTATCTTGAAGGGTCGATCTCATCAAGTACTCGGAAATTCATTTTTATAAAGCCCCAGTAATAAAGCAACTTTCAATAAGTTTGGCAATTATTTATTCCCTTTGCTTGAAACACACGAACACAAATAAACCTTTAAACTATTATGGTTTAGCTCATTTTGATGTATAAAAGAGCATGTATTAAAATACATCATTTAACTACTTGCTACATTCCTAATTTGGATTGAAAGAAAAAGGGGATTTTATATGTCAAGTGAATGGACATGTGTCAAATAAATGGACTCTTCTACTGGCGAGTGGAAGTTCACATATGAGTCAAGTTACTTTTTAAGCTCAAACAATAATACTGTATGGGAATTTTAATTTTGTTGTGATTTTTTTTGGTTTAAATATATAGGTACACAATTTAAAAATGTTTGTAAAAAAATCACTTATATGATGTTTAATCCCACCTCTATTATTCTAAATGTTATGCGCCTGTGATCTTACTTTAACGTTTTATGTTTAAGATGGTTTTGGATTTTTAAAAACCATTATATGATTGGAAACACATTAATGAGTGCCACAAATGTCCAAAGCAATCCCAACAATAATTAAGTTACTTTTATTTTTGCTGCCATCAAATTAGATGAGTGCAAAATAAAACACAGAAAAATGTTTTAGAAGCCACTAATAATACAATTTTAGTTGAATTCTAAAAATACATCTAATTTTCTGTTGGAGTATCTAAACAATGTTACTATCAGTATTAAACTATAATTTAAAGTTCTACTTAAAAAGATATGTCAATGAAAGAGAATTTTCCAAAACATCGATCCAATTTACAAATTTTTTCCAAAGCATCATCTAAATCGGCTTCAAGTTTAGCCTGTTAATTTTCCTTGTATTTGGACTTTTAATGCTAAGCAAATGTAATGAAAACCTCCTCAAAACTGAACCATTTTAAGGTGCTCATTTATTTCATATAATGGCTTAAGAAAAATGTATACAATTTTGTAATCTAGAGCATTACTGAAAAATTGTAGTTGTCTAACTTATTTTATCTACTGCAACGGTCCAAAATATTCTATTTGTTGGCAGGAGAATATCCAATTCTTCAAATTATGGTTAGCGTATCTTGTTGTGGAAAAAGAAAGGAAATCATAATCAGCTTTTAGCAATAAAATTACTTGAGTTTTCAAATGTTTTTTTGCTCAACAATAAAATTAAGTAGCTTAAAGTTCCATTTTTAGAATAGAATTAACAATCTGAGCTTCCATCATCAAAGTTTTAACAATCAAAGTGTTTATCAAATTGCTTTTAAATTTATTTCGTAGGATACTTACAGAAAGACTCCTTTAAAATGATTGTTTTTTTTCCCTTTCTTTAAACATTTTAGTATTAGTTTTATTAAAATGCAACTCATTCTTTTTTTGGTACACCTATTATAGTTAAGAAGCAAAGTTTTTTTAAAACATTTTTTATTGGGATTAATATTTTAAATGTAAAAATAACAAATGAGCTACATAGGTCTGCAATACGAATTTTGAATCTCATTTTTTTTAAAATCTGAAATTGAGTTTTTGTGTTACTTTAAAAGAGTAGTTCTTGTTGCTAGTGACCCTCCCTATTTTTGATAACAAATTTGAAATTTAATTCATACTTTTACTAAGAAGCTGTTATTTGTGATTTTTTTAATAATCCATTTTAGTTTTTTTTACAAGAACATCACCCCCCTTAGAAACATTTACTAATGTGATTTGTATTAGTCAAAATTATGTATTAAAAAAGGTTTTATGGTGGTGTTACAATTCGACTACGGCGGTAAATGTCTCAATTTTGTTACTTGTGCACCATCTGAAAGAGACCCAGTTTCCATGGAAACAAGACTCGGCTGAAATGTTCATATGTCCCCCAATGAGTGTTTGGCACACTCTGTATGCCTCTTTGTTGACCAACTAAATCTTGTATGTAAATAACACATGATTAAGTGTGAATATTTCAACGTTCATTTTCTTTGACGCTTCCAATCGGTTCTTGCTTGAAGCATCCACTTCTGTTTGGTTGAAATGTATTTCTAAAGAATGTATTGACCGTTGGAACCAATGTTTGAAATATATTTTTACTGGAAACATCTGTATAAACTTGCGTTCAACTATGTCCTGACTATTGATGCTATATTTTTCTCTGAAGTGGTGTATTTTAATTGTACATTCAAATGTTGCTTTATATTTGATAGAACTTGGATGGTTATGTAAATAGTTAAATGTAACAGACAATAAAGCAGCAATTTTTAAAAGATGTGTTGTCGATTATTCGCAAAGTCATCTCAATTTTTCTTTTTTAAGCTTCATTGTTTATAAGACCACCGATTTATATATGCATATTATACAATAGAGATCGTTTTCTGTTAGATAGACTTCCTTAATTCCTTTGTAAAATCATAATAGAATTAATTTATTATATAAAATTTAAAGGAAATATAATTTTGAATATACTCTACGAGTTGTAATACTTATTCGAAATAGTGTTTTTATTTTATAAATGCTCACATTTCCGGCACTGAAAAAGGCGGAACAAATGCTCCATTTATAAATGACCACTGGCGGCCGACCTACATCACTACATTTAATCTACCCGCAAAATAATTAGGTTGGGCGCTCAGTCAGCTATACTTGAAATTATAAATTTTTTGTGCAGAATGAATGTAAATCATACTTGTATAATTTGAAATATTTTTAATATGTGTTAAGAAAATATGCTATTATCAAATGTTGATCCAGGAAGAGAAAACCCAGGGTTGTCACTCTAATTGAGCAACAAAATTACCGAACTTTTTCAGAGAATTGTCGAAAAATGTCAAACATATACATCCACATACGGTCCGACATGGCAAATGAGCATAATGTGTGTTTTTATTGATTTGAATGCTGGTTGGTTGTTAAGCGCTATAGAGATATCTATTACTGTATTCTAAGCCGCGTGTGCCAAGCTTTTTTTCTCCAAGTATGCCGGGAAAAAAACTAAGTTATTGCAAAATCAGCAAAATGTGTTGAATATATAATTAAGTTTTTGACTCTTTTGGCTGTCATAGAGACAGCCTAAGAGGCTGTCTCTATGACGTTTCTAATTATTTCATCTATGTCCCCAAGTTCACCAAAGTAGCCAAATTAATGAAATGTTATTTTTATGTTTTATTTGTGGGTGGTTGTTTTGAAGTAATCACTCTACAGTGATAAAAATGCATTGAATAGTTTAAAGAATATTTTTCAAAGCATTTTAATATGAATGCTTGATATTTCTGGTTGCCTTACATGGGGAAAATGAGGAGTGTCCAAGTAGTTGTTCACAATGACATATATTTATTTGAATACAATTTGAACTTTACTTTTTTTTAGCCCGTGCGAAAAATTGGTATTAATTTGCTAGTATATTACACAAAGTAGAACAAAAAAATCAGAACGAAAACCGAATTTAAAAAACCTATACCAATGCGTGATGTAGCGGCAGACGACAAGAACAAAAATGACTTGAAAATGCTTAAAAATCATCAGAAGTCCTACGAGGAAACGGAAAAAGATTCCACAGTGTTTATTTCTTATGAATTGGTACACAAAGTATTTTATACTAAGAACAATGAGAAATTATAAATACACCCTTTGACAAAATGAGTACAAATAAATATATTATATAAACTCCTTAAATGTAAAAACATCAAAAAATACTTTGCATAAATATTTACAAATTCTAATTGGTCATATCAAATGTTAAAAAAATGACTAATTCAAAATCATTCTAATAATAGTGCATAAATGCTTTATGCACTGTTCATGTTTTATGCAGTTCAATGTTCTTCTGACATACATAAAAAAAATAGAAACATGATTGGAACTTTTAAATCAAAGTAATAAATACCATGTTTAAAGTACTATTCCATACTACAATGCAAAAGGTTTTAAATCTGTTCCCAATATCTTACACAAAAATAAGTGCTAACTATGAAAATGGACGATTTTTTCTTTATGACTTGTTCATCGAAAGCTAAGCATTCTATCCAAGGACTAATAAGAGTCACAATAAAAAGTACACACATATCAAAGCAAAATTAAGTACCCCTACAATGTAACACAGAAAAATTTATCACTTGAAAAGTAGAAGGATATTTTATGAAAAATGTCAATCGAATTTAAGGGATTAAAATATTACATAAAGTATTCAAACAAAAATACTAAGAATTATCAAAATAAATATTATATGCCATACAAATTTGAAAGATGCTCAAGTACAAAAAAAAGTACTTTGTAATTGCTCGAGTTCTATTTTGAAATCATTTGTAATGCAATAAATCTGATAATTAAGAAAATACTGTGTTTGTAAGAACGTATTACGAAACTGCGAACGACACCAATTGACTGTTCAGATATGTAATAACCAGAATATATATTCTTGCTTGGGTTTGATGTGGTTTCTTTTCCAAACACGTTCTTTATGGATGGCACCACATTTTTTAGCTCATATTTAAACTAGTTATTTAATATGTCTAAACAGGCGACCAGTGACATGTCTACATTTTAATTTTGAAACGCCCTATTAAATATGCCTTAAAATATAGTATTACATAGATTAAAGTTGTATGTAAAAAAAAAAACTTTAAAAATTATTAACTATTTTCAAATAAGTATTGACTTTAGTAATGTTAATAAAATTAAGTAAAACAAAATTTTTAATACAAAAAATGCTCAACATAAAAAAAATCCCAACAAAATCTTAGTTAAGAAAAAAAATATAAAATTTAAAATTCTAACAGAGTTGAATCTAACATATGGAAATGTTTAACCTCATGGATCTGGTTTAGTTCCACTAGACCGGGATTAGTCACACCATAATTTATAACTCTTAGAATGCTTACATAGTCGTATTTAAAAGCCCATCTGTTGGATATTATTTTTAAAAAAGTACATACAAAAAAAAACAGAAACAAACTATATGAAAATAAGCCTCACAAATACAAAGGCATATAAAATTTAATTTAAAAAAGTGCCACTTCATAATAGTAGTATACATTTCTTTTACATAAAATACTATAACACATTATTAATATAACATTTCAGTTAAATGTTTTTCTCTATTGATAACACAAGTTTTGAACAAGTAAATATCACATGTCTATTTATACGATAACAAAATTAAAGCATTCGTTCATTCCTATCGTATGAAAATCACAAAATTGTCCACATTTCTATAAAATATAAAAGTTTAACAAGTTACTAAAATCTAAATGCTTTCAATTATTTAAAATGAGCGATAGTAATTATCAAAATCACAAGATATTAAAACATATGAAAAATAAAGAAATCCCCTTTCTTTACATGTTAAGGCTCATTTTCCTACATTTAACCTTAAATTAGGAATCGTCGCATCTTGGTAGTTTGAATATTTACAGCTAACTTACTGGAATAATGAAGAGGTAAAAATAAGTAAGGGATACAAAGGAAGATATAACTAAAGTTTACCATATTTGACTTGGCTTTTAAATGTACTAATCGAAGATATTCAAGGAAAAGTTAAGTAGAATTTGTTCAATCGATTCATGAATTGTGCAGATGAAAACAGTCAATAAATATGATTGTTAAAATGGACCTCTTGAAACACTTTTAAAAATGAAAAAGTTATTCACTTTTTTTTAAGTTAATTTTTAGTGATAATACTTATCTAATGTATCTTATCTAATATTATCAAATCACTAATGTGAATTCCAGAAGTAAAAAATTCATATTATTAAACACTTTAAGAACCTAATAAATAATAACCTTTCGGCAACAGTTCTCTTGCAAAGTATTCTTAAGTGTCACACAATCGCTCCAGGTATTTATTATGGCAACCAAGAGTAAATTCACAGAAAATGACAGTCATTAAAATATATATAATCTCATCTGAACTCATAAAATGAAACAAGAACTTACCAAATGCACAGAAGAGTTCAAGGAAAGTCAAACTTCACATAACAAAATAATCAGTTACTGCAGAAATTCCCCAATCTTTCAAATAAAAGTTTCTTCTATAATTACACACACAATTTAAAACGTTTTTATGGTATATTAGAATACAGAACAATCTAACTGGAATATTTTTCGAAATAATTCTTAAAAATAGTTAGGCTAGTTCTTAATATTTATTGTATTTTTAAAATGTTGACAATGAATGGAAGGATATTAATTAAAAACATTATTAAGTTCATATTAAAATTCCACTGTAGCATAAAAGTTAAAATTCATATTAAAAAACTAAGCTATTTTCAACATTTTTCTTAGCACATCAGAAAGCTTAGTTCAGAATGATCCTCCATAAAATCAAGAGGAATCATTTCCATTAATTACCCAGAGACCCACGAATAGAATATAAAAAGTGTAAAAGTGCAATAAATAGGGCATACAAAAGTGACTATAAGACACACCCACCACAAAATGTACATTTGATATAAGTCATGGCACACACACTTTAAAAGAACAGCACAATTTTTATTTTGTGATGTTCTTAAGTAAAAAAATATAAAAAAGTATTTAATGCATCAAATTGGAGAACAATTTAGGTAAAGGACATAACTGGGAACCTCAACGCATTTTGGCAACAATTTTTTGACGAGGAATGCTAGTGTTTTTTAATTATTTTACTTTGCGTAACATGTTGTCCAGAAAACCTTAAAATCCCGAGGGGTTTAATAACCCCCACAAAAGTAAGCTGGGAGAAACCTACAACGCTTCTTAGCTAAACGTACAAATGTATTATTCAGTAAGAGGAAGACATGGATTCAAATCTTTTCCCCGCCAGAAATGAGAAAGATTTTAAGAATTTTTTCCAGCTAGCAAGATTCCAGTTCTTGAGCAAGAATATACACATTCAAATTGCAATGCAGGGTGAAGCATCGCAAAAGCATAAGAAAAGCATTTCCATAATTCCATTTAAAATGCCACAATTTAAAAACAAGAAGTATTTTAAAAAGAATGGATAACTTACGTTGTTACATAATATTCTAAACAGACCGCTAAACGCTTTTTTGAGGAACTGAGGTAAGTGTAATAAAAATAACTTTTATAGGATCGCTTATTGTGAAATGATGAGATCTTTCAGAAATTCAATGTTACAATAATGTGTTGATCACACACACAAAACATCTCCCATAAAAAGATGACACAGAAAAACATGTCAGGTCGATTTGTTCTACAGTACATAAATGCAAAACACTCGAAAAATATGTATACAAATGCATGTTGCCGCACTGGCTTGATTCTGGTTGTTTGTCAGCAGCATTTGTTTTTGCTTGGAGTAGCTAACGGAAGTAAGCAAAAGAGCCTTTCATTACTTGGCTACACATCCCGATTCCTGACAACATTCTGGCTGCATGGTCACTGGGGGATACTACCTTCCTTTAAGGGTCATCCGAGTCCACACTTTTTGCTCTCTTTTAATTTGGTGGTAAACCTGTTTCTAATTACAACCTGTAGAGAGATGACAGCAGGTTTTCATGCCAAAGTGACCCCTTAAGTTGGCCAGACACGGAGGTCATCGAGCCCACCGTGATGTTAACCAGCAGTATTTTTATGCATACAAATACTAACATATACATGAAAAAAATAGGGGCGGAGTGTTGTGTGGGCGCAAAATAGGGGACAATTTATCGGACCCTCTGTGTATGGTCAGCACACTCCGAAGAACTGATAAATAGGGCGCCCCCCAGAATTTAAATTGAGGAACATTGTATTTTTGGACAAGAAATAAAGAATGCAACACCTTAAGTGGAACGATAGAAATAAATTATTTTTTCCTATTTTTAAGTTCTAGAAGTTTACTTTGATGAGCCCAAAAGACAAACTCTGCTGAACCAGGCAGGGTATCAGAGTGCGCCCTCCTCCATTAGGGTGTGCATGTCCTGGACGATGCGTGCGAGGAGGGGCGCGTGGGGGGCGGCCCGCCCGAAGGTGGCGTCCAGCAGGGCGGGGCGCGAGAAGAAGCCGAACACGCACTCCACGCGCCCCAGGGACTTGTCCGTCAGGTGGCGCTGCACCAGGGAGCGCAGGAGGGCGCCACACTCTCCAAGGGCGCACAGCAAGAAGGGCCGGTCGTACGAGAACTCCACCTGCGCACAAGAGGAAAGCATATAGGAAAAACAGATAGAGGCTAAACAGCAAATTCTTGGATTTGGGGTGAATATAAACCATACACTAGAGGGTCACTTAGTTTTAAAAGATCAGGGTTTGACAGTTTAAACCATTTGTTTGATTTTAATTATTTTCTGGCATAAATTTAAAAGATTACTTTGTTGCCGAAAACTACTAAACTGAAACTCAGAATGACTACAATTCAACTCAGTGCTTAAAATATATCATGTTGTAGCTTTTTTATTTTAAAATTCTTAAGGTTCTTGATACTTTTATCCCTTGACAGTTTTTTTTTTAAAGACCGTTTTTACTTCAACACTCTTATCCCATTTGCTTCTCACGACATGCCCATATTAAAATAATCAGTTATACAAGAACTCAAATATCCAAACAACCCATTTTTGGTGTTCTGAAATACTCTCTGCCCCATTAGAAATACCTCGTGGAATGAGACGATGGCCATGGCGGTGGAGTGGAACTTGCGGCGGAAGTGGTCGGCCGTGCGCAGCTCCTCCGCGTTGAACTGGTCGTTGCGGTACAGGATGCCGATCTTGATCACAATCTGCACAAACAAAACACTCTTAAAGGCATTTTTTTTTGGCTTGATACAAAAATTTGGTATTTGTATAAATATAAACAAAAATTAAATTTAAAAAAGTAATTTTCTCAACCCATTGAGACTTTTTCCTAAAGAAGAAAAAATTGATGTGGACCAATTCTTACAAAAAAAATTAAGTAATGCATCTGTTTCTTTAAGGCATTCATGTAAAATTTGATATTCAATGACATTTGAATTCAAAACAATCTATGTACTGCAATAATTCACATTAGCCTTTTTCTCTAGGGTCCGTCCATTTAGCCAAAAAATCCTATATACTTAGAATTTTTTAAAAAGGGGTTTCAAAAAAAGTTTGAAGGGTAGGGAGAGGGTGTTTCTGAAAGGGTGTTGGCGGAATGCTATTGTGGTGTTCGTTCGTTGAAAATTTTTGTGTGTTTCCGTTTAATTTTCTTTTAAATACAAATAAAATGTTTTAAGTAAATGACAACAATGAGCAGTGAATAGAGAGGAAAGGAAGATGACCTTGATGATGTTCTTGATGACCTTGTCTGCCTCCTTCTTGGTGGCGTGCGCCCGGGCCAGCCGGTGCAGGTTGTCCAGCAGGGAGGCCGTCGCGTCGTCAATGAACACCTGCAACACACACTCAAGTAAGAAAAGCAGCATTTGAAACCAGTCAAGAGGATTACATCAAATGATGCTTACTTTTACACCCTAATTTCGCTTTAGAGATGGGTTAGGTTTTTTTTTAACTTACTTTCTTGAAAGTAAGAGTTTTTTCAAGCACTACATTTTCACTGTGACAAAGAATAGAACACAAACACTCTCTGCAATATTAATGAATCCATGTTTTAAAAGGAAAATTTTGCTCTTGCTTTATGAAGAGCTTGACAAAAAAAAAAACCTCAACAATTAAAAGTTTTGAAATGAAGTTTGGATCCATTTTTTCAATGGGATAAAAATCTTACTAGAGCTAAACTGAGCATTTTAAAACTGGCTGTGAAGGCTTTTTAAGTCAAGTAATGAGCATACTCTTGACAGTGGCGGATTAATACAATTTTGTCGGAAGGGGCGGTCAGCAAAACCAGAAGGGGGGGGGATTTTCTTAAAACTGTTCATTTTCCCTTAGACGGGCCCTCACATAAATTAGATTTAGCAGCCTATCATTTATATTATTAATTATTCTAGGATAATCATAATTTATACCAGTAAAACATTAATTACTAGTTGTGGATTAATTTAAATACTAAATAAATTTAATTACTAGTTAAAAAATATTAATTACTAATTTGACTAATAACCTTACATTTATTTAATTTAGAACTAAATTTCAAATGTAAGCATTCTTTTTTTTTAAATATACATAAGCTTACAAATTATTGACATTCTCACACTTCCTAGAACAAATTGAATTTTTGTCTACTAAAGATTAATAGAACACTTTCGCCGCCGATGATTTTTGTTCTCAATGGAATGGGTATATTAAAATATGCAATCTTTAGTAAACTGTTTAATTTTATCAATTCGCTTATGTGAGAAAGAGCTTTTTCATGACTTACTTTATTCTTCAATATATTGTCTTCTGGCTCCTGATCACAACTTATTTTCGTTTCTCACTCATTTCGTTACTGTCAAAATCACGCAAAGCAGTTAAATTAAAATTGCAAGCAGTCTCTTTTACAAGTGACGCTTTTTGACAAAAATCTGCACGTGATGTGCACCTGGCCGAACACATTTTAGCACACACCAAGTTTTCTATGGTCATTCTTATTTTTTAATGCATTCGTTGTTCTTATAATGCATTCTTCGGTCTTAAAATGTATTTATCGTTTTTGAATGTGTTCAAAGGGATTCGTTGTTCTTGGAATACATTCTTCCAACAAGTTTTGAAACAAATAAATTTCATTTGTCTGCGTTTAGTTAAATTATTATTTTTGCAGGGGGGAAAGGGTGACAGGGGCCCTCGGATAATCCACCCGCGGATTATCGGGAGTTTACTGTATATCTTTAAAATATACTACATCCAAAACTTATTCAAGAAAAAACTCGTTAACAAAATAAATTCATTTAAAATAATAGCTCAGGTAACTAAGCTTGTTTTTCTTATTCAATTATGTATTTTACATAGACAAAAAGCAGTATTACAGAAGTATTAGTAGTTTTAAGTCATAAAAATAGTATTAAGATCATACATGGATAAGGGCCGTGTGGTAACTCCACAATCAGCATATGTAATCTCTGTATAGTACATGATAGACATTTTTAAAAAAGTTTTATAATGAAATTGAACAATAATATAATATTCAATATTAAGTTTTGAAGTTTAAATGACTTATTTTATGTATTACAAATTAGGGTGTTTTTTACTAATAATGAAATTTAACAATTTCATATGTGCAGAATTTTCATTCATCAATTTCAAAATGCCCGTTGTATAAAAAAATATGTATTGTGTTCAAAATGTATACACGAATATGGTTTTGGAGATTCTGAAAAGAAATTTAAGTTTTCGACTTTAAAAAATGCGTAGAAACAAATCTGACGAAAAAAATACCATAACCAAATTATGTGGCATTTTTTTCTTAGAATTATACAAGCTCACATTTTTCGAAGTATCTAACCTCATATTCATATTTAGGACCTTCGAAAACATACATATAGACTTCTCAGAAAAAAATCAATTTTTACTAGAAGTTTTAATCGCATATTCGGATTTTGCTATTTTTTGCACACAAAAAGAATGAAGGGTCACGCGGATATATCCTTACATCAAATTTCCGCTCTTATATCTTCTTTTGCCTTTTTCCTTCCCATAATAAAAGATTTAGAAGAGTTAACAATCTTTGTTTTAACCCTCTTTTGAATATAAGAAAGTATAATTGGACATGGTCATGCTGCATGGACTAAACCATTTTCCCATTCTTTAAAAAGTATCAATATGTTTCTTAACCCAGTTTAAGCGTCTGAAGTATATTATATTATTATTACTTTTTTAAAATCACCTTTATTTCGAAGATCGGACAAATTATTAAGTGAAAAGGATTTCCATCAAGGGGTCAAGAATAAAATACATTGACGATATAGGGTTTTCGTTGGGACCATTTGAAAGGAGAGCAAAAAACGGAGAATCGTTATACCCGGGATTCAATAGAGGGGTTCAACATGTAAAATGACACGTTTAAATATGGAAGTTTATGGAGTAACGTTACACTTCAAAGTTGGTGTAAACTTGCACCAAACGGGAGTAAAACTAGAATGAAATTCTGAAAAATTAGTTAGATTTTTCAGAATTGTTGTAATGTTATAAGAAAAAATCATGGTATCGTTACACAATTTTGTTGGCAGTGCTTAATCCAATTTTATCGCACGAATAACGCCACCCCCCCCCCCTAGAAAAAAAAAACCTCCCCCCCCCCAATCCGAAGTACTGAAATCGAGGGAAAACTTTTTCCAAGAACATTCAAAACATCAACGCCCGCCGAGTAGAAGTAAATACTTCCCAATTCCCCGTGTCTGTTTAAATTCTCCCTTTCGGAGGACCGAATTCCAGCAGACGATGAGGAAGAAAAGGGCACATTTCACTGACATTGGTTGGAATTTTTATTAAGGGGGAGGGGGGGAGTCTTAATTTTTTGATGAGGGGGGGGGGGGGGCGGCGTCTTTTAATAACGTGAAAATTTTTTGACCACTCTCCTCCCCTGGTGATATTTCGTGATATGTAGCTTGATATATTACGCATTAAAAAATCTCGTGTCTCGGGAGGGGCGGTCGCCCCCCCCTCTAATCCGCCCTTGACTCTTGAGGTGTGTTCTTAACTGTAGTCAAGATCTCAAGAGTGACAACATTTGACTCAATACAAATGTACTGAAAAGTACTAACGCACTGAAAAGTGGATGAAACTTTAAAGTGCAAATTTTAATTAAGGAAAAAAAATATTTAAATACTCCATTTGAATGGGTGTCTCTCTTATGCTTAGGTTATATAATTGTTAATATGCTTAGGTTAATAATGAGAATATTTCTTATGATGTCACGCTCTCCGAACTGCAATTTCATTGGTTGTTTAAGTGTTGAAACAAGCAGGGGTGAAACTGCCCACCACTGAAAAACCCTGAAACCAAAAAGGAGTGTTATGGGGGGGGAGGGGGGTAAGTGACAAAATAAAAAAATTGAAGATAACTAGGGCAGGGGTAAAGTGAGAAATTAAGATATCGCAATATTTTACGGCATAGTTTTTTTTTTTAGTTTCACATGGTTCATAAAATTATTAAGAAAGAAAATATATTCAAGTACTTTTCCAGAAAAATTCAAGGAATAGAAATTGCTGAAATCGTAAAATCGGAATAGATAAAGCGTTATAGCCGAACCTCAATTCTTTTAGTTGAAACTAAAACCTGTATAAAATCCGAAACCCCAGCACAGTAAAAAAAAATGTCTAATAAAAGCTTGACACAGATTTTTTTCATTCAAGCTTTTCTTGCCATCACAAGGTCACGACTCACGGACCCTTGATTAGAACCAATCGAACAAATATTCTGGTTGAACCAACTTAACCTGAACCGGAGCTACAAAAGTAATAAGACACTTTTCCGATAATGCAGAACTGGCAATCATTATGAGGCGTGTGACATCAACGGTGGATTTCGTGAAAATTACTAGGCTGCAAAATAAGGGAATCGGAATAGTTGGATTGCACTGGGAGTTGGGTTAGCCGATATGTGAAGAGATCAAGGTGTAATCGAATCTTAATTAATCTTCAAATTTTAATTAAATTTTTCATCTTTATTACATAAATTCATTATTTAAGCTTGTTTTTCATTGAAATTTAAGTTTAGTTTTCATTGATATGGACCGAGAAAGGTGGAGTTGAATCCTCGTCGCACTAGAGCTACACGAAAGCTATTGGCGATGTACTTAAAGCAATCAATTGAATTTTTGTCTTTGATTATAAGGATTATTAAGAAATGTTGAGAAAAAATGCCTTTGTTATCTATAATCAATAGAAGTTAAGGATATTCCATAAATCACCACGTGCTTCATTTAGTGCGGTGTCGGCAAGGCAGCGAAAACGAAAGAGGATTAAAAAGTAGTAACTCAAATACTCAACGGTTGCTATGGTGATTATTGTCTTCGGATTAGAGTAGTAATAGTGAGATATTGACGATTAAGCTTATGTTTGGCGCGAAATGGCACCTTTGTAAATTTTCACTGATTTTTCAAAAAAATCACGACTTTTCCCTGATATCATGGTTCTGCCGCCACCCTGTATCGTCACAAAGTAGACGTAGAAAGACGTAGACGTCACAAAGTCTCGAGATCTTGTCCGAACTCCGTGAAAAGTGCGGCGCTGATCCTAAAGTGACTTAAAAGATAGAAACTTAAAATTTTTTAAACATTTAAACAATTTTTTTATTCAAAAATAAAACCCGGAATTCCGGGTGAAGAATATTAAAAAAACCCGGAATTCCGGGGTACCCCCGGAAAAGTTTCACCCCTGAACAAGCCCATTGTTTCAAACACATTTATGTCCACCCTCCAGACCCTCGAAGCTGGCCTTTGTGATGCATATTAGGGCGTACCTTGGCGATGCCCTTGGTGGCCATGCGGCTGAGCAGCTTCTTCTGGGCCCGGAACCCCACGTCCTTTGCACGGAAGTCACCCACTGCAACACAGAGAGGGGATGATAAAAAATAGGAGTCATTCATTTTGGAGGAGTCAAAAACGATGTGTCACTTTCAAAAAAGCACAAATGATTTGACAACATTCACACATCATAAAAAATATATATACAAGATATACAGTCGGACATTTCACTGTGTTACACGTCACTGTTGACCAAATTTGGTACACGAGTTCCCGTTACCTGTCAGACGAAGGTTTTCGAGAAAAACACGCAAGTGAAACTGGTAGCGCCAGCTAACTTTTTAGGTTTTTAAATTATTGAAATTACATTAGAGGATATTAAATTATTTTTAAATGTATTGGTTTATGGATGGGCCATTGAAAGTAATTTGTTATTAGTCAGTGATACCAACATCCAGTGTTTCACATCCATGGTTTTTTAATCACCTCAATTATTATGATAACGTGTGGGGAAAGAGGTAGCTTCTTGCTGCCTAGTTATTTCTTTTGCTACTTGTAAGTTCGTTGAAAATGCCATTACCTAATATATATATTACCTCATGGAGAGCCAAAGATTGTATCTCCACCATCGGGTCCCACTCACATTAGCGTTCAGGGAAGTAGCTATTCAAAACATACCATACAATAAATAGTTAGGCACTATACTTACTTATGGCACTTGGAGTTTGAAACGTTGTAGCCTAAAATATAAAGTAAAGCATGAATTAATAAATGAACCCAACAATTCACTTTACATTTCTGGGTTAAATGAGGAAATTAATGGAAAGCAGATAAACATTATATATTTCTATATTCTCATACTGAGAAGGGCTTTTTGAAATTGGCTTATACTTTGTGTACACGATTTCACCATAAAGTAAGTGACGTATCCGGAAGATTTGATTTCCGGCGAACGAAGAATCAAGTTTTAAAATGCGTGACAAAATGGTAAAATATTAAACAAACATTTTGCTGCTAGCATTTAAAAACCAAAAAAAATTATAAATACTAAGAGATTGCTATAGATAAAAGATGTATTGTTATGTACTAAAAATACAATAGATCACTTACAAATTTTACATTCAATTTCTAGAAAACACTTTAGAGAGAAATTTTGAGAAAACTGAAGCAAATTATTAAACTAGATTGAACAAACGGCTATTAAAACGTTATTTTAATTGCAGCACATAACCAAAACTGACGAAAAAGGAATACATCCTGAAGCTAAATATCAAAAGGGGTAGGGTAGGGTACATATATATTCCGGCTTGTGTGCTTGATCAGAGACCCGCTTATAAGACTTCGTGAAGTAAGACAAGAATTTTTACTGTCACAGAGAAAGGAAGTACACCCATTGCACAGGCGGGAATTGACCCCGCACCCGTTACAGCGCGCAGACAAATATACCTAGTTTAATGGTTAAAACCACTTGGCCATTCGAGCCCCCTAAATATCAAAATAAATAAAGTTTAGTTCAGTTGGGGATTACTCTGGTTTATTGCTTCGAAACTGATAGATATTTAGGATTTGGGCAGGACTCACGTCGTGAGTGGCAACAGTTCCAGCGATATTTGTTTTCACTTTTGGGTCTTTCTGGAATTACATTTTTAAAAAAAAATAATACAATATTTTCCCATCTAAACCGAAGTTTGTCAACAACATTTACGTTATTGGTAATGATTTATATACTTGAAATTTAATCGAATTAAAACCGACATGTTGCACGAAAAGAACTCTAAAATAGACAGAGCAGATGACAGAAAACAGAACAATCATTTTGTTAAACTGAAAAAACAAGCCTTGTAATTTTTAGAAACCCTGTCCAAGTGACCAGAACAACACTTGAGCGGGTATCTAACGTAACTTTAAGGGCGACATCGTGTGTTCGCCGGACTTTTTTAGACTGCACAGGTGGCAGTTTTTCTAGCAATGTCGAGACTCGAGCTTTCGCAGGCATCAAAGCTAATGTGGGAGAACAACTGATAAGGCACCATTATCTGACAATGCGCACTAAAGCTGTGCAGAGGCAAAAGTGATGAAACGTCAAATCATGCGAATCGGAATAATACTTATAGGTGGCGCCCATAAATTACGTGTTGCGATTTCAAAGATTTTTTGACTCCCCCAGATTGTTTGATTTGTTTGATAATGTCAAATGTGTTGTATTAGATAAAAAGCTATACCAAGGGAAACATTTTTATGCATCAAGAATTGAGGGAATGATTTGGAAGCCGTTTTTGATTGGATCACGTGCCCGGCTATTTTTTTTATTGATTTAAAAAATAATATAATTACATAAATTTTGAGCGGAATTTTTACCAATTATTTAGATTCCGATAGCTTTTGCTGTAAAGAAAACCTTTTAAAAGAAAAAATAATAATAGCTCGTAATTCAGCAGCGCAAATTGCTCCTAAATTTCTTTACTCAATCTCACTATCACTGGCCACGATATTATCATGTAAGATTGTGCCAAATTTAAGTCCAGGAAAATTTTTCACTGTAATTTAACTTAACTAGGGGGCACGCCCCCTTCTCGAATAATTATCAGTACATAGTTTAGTTTTTTTCTATGTATTCTGTTTGCATTAGAGAATTTATTTTGCTACTTTCGACTGGCGCCAAATCCGGACAAGGTCCTTTAAGTTAACCCCCTTTAGTATCCTTTAAAAAATATATATATTTATAAATTAATGGTTATTATTGCGAAAATATTTCGCTGCTTGACTAAGATCCATTTGTAAATAAATTGGAAACCGTGGTAGCCGTCAACGCTTAGAAACTATATTTAAATACAATTTGAATTTTTCTTTATCAACTATGAAATAACGTGAACAAATGTATTCGCGTAACTGGATTTTAGCAAACCCCGTGAATTAATCGCGTTTTTTATTAATTTTAGTCGATCGAAATTATAAATTAAAATTTCATACATTAACGTTCCGCTCAACCTTTGGCGAAATTAGAAAATGCATTCCCAATTTCTAAATGTTAATCCATTTAAATCTTAAATGCATATAATTTATTATGAAGATTTTTTTATACCAATCTTTTATTAATTATATTCTTAACGATTTTAAATAATTATTTACTTTTTTAAATCAATTCTTCGGCATTTTAACGTTCCACTTTTTTTTTTTTATAAACCGTTGTGTTTTTATTCAAAAAACTGTTTTACTGCCGTATCGAATAATGTTTTGCACAGAATATTTATGGTTGTTTTTTATTTGTTGGTCTTATTGCAGCCATTCCCGAAATTGTCAATCCTTGTGTTATTTCGTAGTGCTTTTCTCAAAAAAATACATTCAATGTTTTTCTGCCGTATCGAACTATGTTTTGTGCATAATATTTATAGTTATTTTTCCCTTTTTCAAGCCATTCCTGAAGAAACACTTTTTTGTTGTTTTCAGTCGGCCATTTTGAAATTAGTAGTATTTTTGTTCATTTCGATTCATTTCGATTGTTGCCATTCCAGAGATAGAAATATAAGGAAATTTGGGCGCCGTATAAGAGTATTATATATAGAGAGTTTTTCGTAATTTTAGATTAATTTTTTGTGGGGAAAAATGACGTGACATTTGACGAGAAACTGCGTTTGACGTCAACTTTAACCTTCTGCGACCTGGGGTCCCCCTTCGGGAACATTTTTTAAAATCACCCCACAAACAATTTACATGTTAATTAGTTTCGAAATTGACCTGGTCCGATAGAAGAAGATCCGAAAATCAATTTTCAGCCTTTAATTACAGGTCTCAGTCATTTATTTCTATAAAATATGTAGCTGAACGAGGTCAATACGATATTCTTTAAAAAATAACTTTTAAACTAGTTCTTTCTTTTTTTTCCCCGTTTCGGGGAGGGAAGGTTGGAGAGGGCAGCGGGAGTGAAGCAGGCATACGAAGCATTCAAAATAGAATAACCGCTTGTTCCTGTGTGAATTCCTGTGTGTTGGACAGCGCACAGATATCCCGTAAAACTTTTCAAAAAGTTCTTTTAGTTTTTATAGGCATTTTGCATTAACAGTTTATTTTAACATTGTTTTTAACTACAAATAAGTGATACGGCCTTTCTTTTTGCATTTATAGCACAAAAAATGTGTATTTTTAAAGCTTAAAGCTCTCAGTAACTATTAAACATAATTTTTAAAAAAAAATATTTGCAAAACATACTTTTTAGTATATATTTGTATGAAAAGTATGCTTAAATGAAGAATATACGTGTAGGATTTGGCTGAGGTCTTAAGAGGATAATGACCTTTAAACTGTTTTATAGTGTTTTTCATGATTTTTAGTATACTCTCTCTTTTTATTTTTAAAAAATAAAATAAAAAATAATATTATATATTTTATTTTCTAAAAATAAAATAAAGGTAAAATTTTTTTTTAGTTCGAGTTGAAGAATAACGACCGTCTGTCAGACAGACGGACCCTAATGTTTCCTCCGGATTCCATCTCAATACTTTCATGACCTTATATTTCGGTCGTGGAAAGGAACCAACATCGGGAGAGGAGTCGCCTTTCGTGGCAACCCGGCCCCGGAGAAGAAGGAGACGCGCGAGAGGAGAAGATTATTCCGTCCGAGAAGTCGATCAAGGATATTTGTGTGTTCCACGCAGAGTCCAGAGTGACCGATCACCCGTGGCCCCCTGGATCTGTAAAGGGGTCTTTCCCCCCCGGAGTCGTCCCGGGTCAGCTGACATTGGCAGAGGTGAGTTGTGTTTATTAATAGCGGAGTGACGATTCCGGAGTATTTTTAGGAGCGGTGTGGGGGAGGAGGGAGCACCGATTGTTCCATCGCGTATGGGGCATCATTTAAAATAGATTTTTCGAATCTTGTGACTTGAATCTCTATTTTATAAATTGTGAGCTTTGAACATTTGATTTTATTTGTTGACATTATTTTGACAAAATGTTCCACAAAAGTTTTTTTTTTTCATTTCGAATTTTCCTTGGATTCAAAGAAGAATGGTTTGCATGATGTTTTTGCAAATTATTTTTAGACTATGTTGGGCTGCCTGTTTGGACAATTTTGTTTACTTATTATAGTTTGCTCTTAAATCTTTTGTTTAAAGTATAATTTCGTTTGGCAGTGTGTTTCTAGTCAGTCCATAGTTGCACAAAAGATCGCCTGAATATGTTTTTTAAAACGGTAAGTTTTTAAAATAGAATGAGTCACACATCTTTTTGAATGATTTTATGGTGATGCTGATAAAATGTGTTTCTTTTATTATTGTCATTAATTGCATAAACCCACCTAAAATAATGCAAAATATTTTTTTAAAAAATATATGTATTGCTAAGCTATTAGTATTGAAAAAAAGTAGTAAGATATTTTTATTGCCATTGTTGGAAGTTATTTTAGTGAATAAATATCATATTTGATAGATATTCTAAGTATTATTTTGGTAGTACAAGCACAATTCCTTTCAAATTTTAACTATTAAAGTAATATGTAATAATATATAATAAATGGTAATATGTAAACTCTTTTAAAGAGGCAATTAAGTATGAAAGTAATCTTTTAAGTTGCTAATTTCAATGTTCCTTCACATTTTGCTTATTATTCGTGAATCGATCATAAATTCGCAATAACCCAGAAAATTAAAAATATTACGTTTTTAAGTTCGTTAAAATAGAGTTTTAAAAATCAACTAACAAGTTTTTTAAAAAAAAATGAACGTCCCCACACGGTCAATAGGTGCTGGTTCGAGAAATATTTAAGACGATTGAGTCCAGAGGACGGCCGAAGAGAGCCCCCCAAGCCATAAGTGCCATTGCAATTCGCTCAAACTCATTTGACATCAAGTTGCAAAGATGAATCATGTTATTTTCTATATCCAGTTTATTTTCCTTGGAATACGTCAGTGTCATTAAGAGAATAGCATTGCGTCCGGCTGACCTCTCCATCGATTCCGGTGTTTGTTGCCTCGCTATTTCCGTCTTGGCCCTCCTCCTACGACTCTCTTTCTTCTTTCGCAATTCCGGAGGAGAACATTTCGAATCATGCCTTTTCTCCCAAGCAAATCATTTTTCAATATTCGGAATTCTTAGATGAAACTCCCGTTCGGACACACAACTTTTTGTTCTTGGTTGACGAGAAAAGAAACCCTTGATGCTATGGCGATGTGTGTTGGAGATTGTGTTTCATTATATGTTTCTCACCAACTACTAATGAAGATATTTTTCGATTCACTACCCTTAAAACTGCGATTCACTAACACCCTCATACTGATAAAACTGTTGCGTTCTGATCTTCTCTGAACAAACCTAATAAAAACGAAATTCGATCTCCTGGAAAAAATAAACTTTAAAAAAATCCCCATTTACATTTTCTATCCATTGCAGTGGTCAGCGATATAGTTAACCTTGTGTGAAACACACATTTGCATTTCAATTTGGGTTGTCACGTTTGACCCTCCAAAGCTGAGACATTTTAAACAAAAAAAACCCATACACTACATTTTTTCGATACACAAACATAAAATTATTTCACACAACAAGCAGTTCCCCAGAGCCGTAGCATAGATATTTCAGAAGCAGAAAGGAACACCGCGGTCTCCTTTCTGCGTTCGCCCTTTCAAACAGAGGTAAAATAGCAAAAAAGTAAAAATCTCCAAAGGATCTTGACACGAATCATCTCGCAAGGTGGAAGATGCGGACCCAAGTACGGGGAACCCACTCCACAGAGAGGAATGTGAGAGAGGGAGCCAGGTGACGACTGGGGTGCGAAAACAGCTGTTATTGACAAGGGGCGCCAAACTTGGCGCGGAACAGAGGGGGTTGCCGACACACGTGGGACGGCCTGGAACGATGCCAACATCCCCCCCCCCCCTACTTCAGTGACGAGAGGATGCAAAAATATCCAAGAGTGCTCCTCTGCGGGGAAGAGCAGGTCTTCTCTATTCCCGGGTGTTCTTCCAATCATTCCCGGGAGTGAAACAGGTGTGATGTCATCACAACACAAGACGTCACGAGCCGCAAGTACGGTGCTCATCACTGATCACGAATGCGATACAGAATTTTAAAACTAACTAAAGGCTAGATCTAACGTGTTTTTTTCCTTTTTTTAACTTTCTGGGTAAATGGATGCATTGGTAAAAATATAGTAAAAGAACTAACTATAATTTGAGAACTATATTACCAGGAAAATCTATTTAAATGACACTTGGCATGTTTTTAGCATAACATAGATGGAAGTGTGTAGTTTAGATAAAGAGCATATTTTAGTGGAGAATTTTCATTTGCACTCTACGCCAATGGAGTTTAAATGAGGTATTGAAGACGCCCTAAGACTTATTTACTCAAGTTGTCAGACATTTTTTCACTTTTATGAGCATAAGTACTATGATCATTTTCAGTATCCGGAGTAAAATATAAAAAAAAAAAATATCCACCAAACAAAATGAGGTATCCACCACTGTCTCTCACTAAGAATTGTTGCTTTCCCCGCCGATGCTCGGGGCTGGGGAGGGGGGGGGGGGGGGCAGGAATTAGGGGCTTCGAAACCTTGATGGGAAACGGAATGGAGAACTTGGTTTTAAAAAAATGATTCCGGAAAAGTCTTCTCAATCAGGCAAATGAATGAACTTGGAATATTTCAATATCATTCACAAAATGTATTTGGTCACTGATAGATATCATTTGCGCTAAAAGCACGATAAAATTATTTACATTGGTCTCACTTTAAAGACATTTTAAAACTTTTAAGCTATTTTTATAAATTTAAAACGTTTTATTAATATGAAATAGGAGGCAATTAAAGTCTTGAGATGGGGTCGAAAATCCGAAATGGAGAATTTCATATTTTCTAAACGTTTTAAAAGGTTTTGATTCTAAAAAAAGTTGTTTTTGAACATTGTTCCATCTGTCCATTTTAAAGCTCACACTAAAAGAGCTACGGACTTCAAATTTGGTACCCGAGTACCCAGTACCTGTCGAACGTTAAGGTTTCAAGTTCCGAGTGAAACGACTCGCTTTGTCGGGACACGTAATAGCAACATCAAAATTAGTCAACACGTCACCTAAAATCTGCCGAAACGGATGGACATTGAATACAAAAACTAATATCTATCTGTGAAATGTGTGCGTGACCAATTTCCTTTGCCTCCTTCCAATGTTGTTTCTCCTTGAGGATCGACTCTCGGCGGGGAAAGCGGGGAACACGAACATCATTCATAGGCGGGTTTTTGAAATACGAATGTTTGATTGTCGGGCATCTTGCTTATGGGAACATAAGAGAAAAGCGACTGCGGCTTCCTGATCGCCACAGTTCCTTTAGAAATGGGAACAATGAGGGGGATCCCGAATGCGCGCTCGTACCCCCCCCCCCCCCCCCTGCTACTTAGTAAACATCATTTTTTCAAAGTTTGGTAAAAGTATGAGATTATAAGAATGGATGTTCTTTATCGCAAATTTTATTAACACATATTTTTAGGGAGTATTTTTACGAAATACCTTATACAATAATTAAATTGAAAATTTTTTCCTTACAGTGCAACTCTGGGAGACTTTTTTTGACAAGTAGTGTTGATATACAGTGACGTAAGTAACCAGTTCTCCTTAGTTTCAAAATGTATATCTAGAAAAATATCTATTGTTTTGAAATAGTCTCAACAATTATTTATAAAAAATATGCTGGCACACAATTCTTACTGTCGATTGTTGAGGCATCAAAGATTTCGCCTGTATTATTGCTTGTTTAATTCTTCGTGGGCCCCTTTTTTGCAGCCAGTGATCTTCCGCCTGAGGCCGCGATGGACTGAGAACTCTTCTCGACTTTTGGGTGGGTGGTTTTAACCTGTTTATAAATACTATGAACACATATCTTACCAGAGAGAAAAGTAAATATTAAGTTTGGAAGTCGTGTTTTCGTGTCACTTCATTTCAGCTACATAAATGGCTCAGTACCATAGTCGTCAATTGTCTTGTATTATGTACATTTATTTATTGCAGTTTACGCAGAAAGCCCAAAGCTAAAAAAACTACTTAAATAATAATATGAAAATCAAAGAAGTACTAAAAAAGTATTTAAATAAAATTTCATTTTTTTTAAAAGAAAAACTACCCATCTGCAAAACATGAATGCAATATAAATGGTTTTCCCTGCTATAGTATTTGCAAGTGGTAATCTACTCAAAGATAGGTTAATTAGAGTTTTAGAATTTAATTTAAGCAATTTCAATATAACTGAACTAATGCATAAACATGGGTGCTCCGAATTGAAGTGGTCAAATATAATCATCTGTGTGTGGGAGACTTCCTTTAATAGAAGACGAGTGGACGTTAAAAAAAGGCCCTTTTTTAAGTAAAAATGAAATAAGAATCATTTTCATGCATTTAAAAAAAAAACTTGTCAAAGGTTGACAAACTTTTAAAATCGTTTTCTCACATAAATGTCAATGAAATTAAAATTAATTTTCTTTTGTAAGCAAATATTTTATTCTATTAATGCCTGCCATTTCCTGTGCTTCCAATTTTGTTCGTTCTTCTATTTTTTCCGATTTCCGAGCGAAATTTTTTTTTTTATTGAAAGGGAAGATAATTTATTTTGTATAGAGGAAATGTTTTCTCATTCCTTTTTGGCTTTTATTTTGCTCATAATTCATTAAAAAACCCAGTTCTGTTAAGTTCTCTTTTTAGGAAACCTACAATAATGTATTCTGAGATATGCAAAAGCGAGTCATGTGTGACAAAATCCTAAATAAATTAAAGTGAGGGAGAGTAGTGGCAGTTTTTATAAAGACATTTTTTTTACTTTCTACCCTTTTTAAAGCTTGGAACTACTTTGGAAGAACGAACTCATGTGCAGCATTTAAGACGGAACTGACCACAGGATCTGAACATACATGACCATTTTTATACACGGTGGCAGTAGTAACACAAAAACGAGGGGACAAGAATTCTGACTCATCATAAATTTATTAAATTATGTTTAATATATACTTATACGGGTTCATATATACTTATTCATATAATACATGAAAGTATGCGATTTGTTTTGAGTAGTAAAATTATTGAATTTTCTTTTTAGTCACACATTTAAAATTGTTCCAGAAGATCAGTGCTTGGTGTATGGGTGATAGGGGACAGACGTGACATTTTGAGAACTCGATTTTTTTTTTGAAGTAATATTTGCAGCTATTTCATTGAAAATACTTTTAAAAAATTATAAATATTCATTTATGCCAAAAGAAACTCAACTGAGTCACTTCTATAGCATATTTATGACCCCAACAGACTTTTAACCTATACACTAAAGGGAGCATTCTGTCCGTTCCAGGTGCCTTGGGATGTCTTCGAAAAAAGGTGGCGGGGCTTGCTCCATCCACAAGATCCGCGAGCTGCAGCTGCCCGAGGTGGAGATCGAGGGCGAGTACGATGTACTGCGGGAGATCGGCGCGGGAGACTACGGGCGCGTCCTGCTCGCCACACACCGCACCACCGGATCGCAGGTACCCTCTAATGGAGCCTGATTTGAAGGAAAGCCTGAGCTGATGAGCCTGGAGCAAAACCATGAGCCTCTTCTTTACTACGAGGTCTAGTCTAGAAAAACTTGGCGACTATAAATAATTTCCCCCTCGTTTCTTCTTATTGTGTATCCAGAATGTAATAATTAAGAATAAGCTATATTCTACTAGATAGATAGATAGAGATTTTGGTTTTAATAACTAGATCCCAAGAATGTACCGGCAAAGACAGGCTTGATATCCTTTCCGTAGTCTGGAGATGTTCTACCTTGCGTGTGAATAGCAAGAGCGGCATATCTAATCAACTCTGCATTTTTGCAGAGTTGAGGCGTAGCCATAATAGTGAGCAGAATGTCCTAATGAAGCATCTTTTTGTTGACCACAGCCGTGTCTCGCTCAATGTTAAGAAAACGCGGCCGTTGCCAAAAGCTGGGAGGCTTGGCTTCTTTTCTAATTTGGCGCTTTTACTTGGCTCCAATTCTTCCAGCGATTTCATCGATCTATAAATGTTACTAGATAGACCAAAATACTTAGGAAAATGAGGCCACTGCCAGATCTATGTTAGCGACTGTTATTTTTTCTATTCTTTATTTTATTTGGAGGAAGGTGTGGTGAACGAATGTAAACAATATGAAATTTAAATATTATTTTTAGAAGTTAAAATGTATTTAGTATACAATTTTATATTCTCCTTCGAAAATGCATTTATATTATTAGTATTTATTCATGTTGTTATTGACGGCGTTTGGAGAAAAGGATACATTTGGTTTTAATTGAAAAATAAAATGATAATTTTAAATAAAATTTTATTTGCAATATAGTAAAAAAGAAAATCATTCTTCATAATATAATAATTTCTAAAATAACTTTTTATTTGTCCGTGAAGTCCGCCGACACAGGACACAAGAATTGCCCATTTTTCACTTTCTGTTACTATGATAAACACAAATTAGATTTACTAGAGAATTAAAAATAATACAATTAATTAAAATATAATTTTCGAGCAGTCTATAAGAGATTTAAACATAAGAAAATTTGAACGTTGTGCATCATCTTTGTTCTATGAAAGGAAATAAAGATTGTACGAAAGAAAAGTTTGAAATTTAATCATTTCCGAAATTTTGTCTGATAGAAAGAAACTTTTAAAAGAACACATTATCGAAAAGTTCGTAATTATTATTTAATCGTAAAAGATATAGCAATAAAATATTTAACTTCCCTTCCGTACATGAAGAATGCTATTCCAAGTCTTCGTTTAGTGAAGTGAAAATTAAAACTTCTTATTTGATTTTTATAGCAAACGATAATAAATGTAGAAACGAAAATTAATATATTCGACGATTGATTTATTCGCATGCTCACTAATCCTCTTCATCAGTATTGATTGCAGAAGTACACTACATGTCCAAAAAAAAGTCGCTGGTCAGTTTTCTGCGTTCCTTTTCTAAAAGGTGTTCATTGGCTGAGTGTTACAGATATTTGCATAAATCTTTGTTCGACGTAAGCTCGAATTATGGACCTCACAATGCAATATTGTTTAGTTCGAAATCAACATGGATAAAAGCGGTAGACGTGTTCGGGAAGTGATGTGACAGAGTTTAAAAAGGGGCAGATTATTGCCAGTATCAAAGTGGCAAGAAATCAAAAGACATAGTTAAGTTACTGGCGTAGGATTGCGAACTATTCAACGCATTATTAAGAGTTGGAAAGATGGCGGTAAGGTTACCAGTTCACGAAAAATGTGCGGTCGGAAGTCCATCCTGAACGAACGTGATCGGCGTTTCTGAAGCGATTAGTGAAGAAAAATCTCAAGAAATCGACCGTTCAACTTACAACACTCTTCAATGAGGAAACAACTATTTCCAGGCGCACAATGCGAAGAGAACTTAAACAAGCAGGACTGAGAAGCTGTGTTGCAGTAAGGAAGCCTCTTGTAACTGACATAATCGAAGGCTGCAATTCGCATGGACCACAAGAATTGGACTGTTAATGATTGGAAAAAGGTCATGTGGTCGGATGAATCCGATTACGCTATTCAAAATGACGGACGAGTAAGAGTTCGAAGAGAGCCCTACGAAGCAATGGACCCTGCATGCATCGTTCCACTGTGCACTCTTCTAGAGCAGTGTAATGATCTGGGAAGTTTCTGTTCAGCTGGACTAGGTTCGGCAGTCTTGTGCTCGAATAAAATGAAGGCTGCAGATTATCTAACCGTCTTGGATGACCACCTTGTGCCAGCAATGGACGATTTTTTCCCTGACTCCACTAGTGTGTTTCAAGATGATAAGCCACAATACATCGTGCTAATTCTGTGAAATCTTGGTTTAGTGAGCATGATATATCATTTCAACACTTGATTTGGCACCACAAAGTCCAGACTTCAACCCAATAGAAAATCTGCGGACGTTCTTGAAAGGGATTTAAGAGCACATACTCCTTTACCAACATCCATTAAGGATTTAGGGACCTCTTGATGAATTATGGCCTAAATAAATAGATACTCTTAAGAAACTGTTGCATCAATGCAAGGCGAATGAAGCTGTAATTAGAGCCAAAGGTGGTCCAATAAATATTATAGCGTGCGACTTTTTTTGACACGTAGTGTAGATGTGTGTTGATACTAGATCGCTACTTCCTGTTATATTTAGTTCGAAAATTAAATTTAAATTAAAACAAAATTGAATTTGGCGATCAAGTTTATAAAAACCGCCAAATGACGTCATTTTTCTTTACTGCGCATGCCCTGGATCGCAAAAAACGGCCGCACTTTTTCAGATGCGTCGCCGTTGGAGCGAGACAAGGCTGGTTGACTATAACACTCCTTTTCTGTTTGTCTCGGCAGGTGGCGCTGAAGCAGGTGCCTAAGTCTAGCACGCCCCTTCGCGACTTCCTGGTGGAATTCCACTACTCGTACTTCCTGTCACCCCACAACAACATCCTCGACACGTACGACGTCGCCTTCGAGACCCAAGACCACTACGTCTTCGCGCAGGAGGTCGGGCCCCACGGGGACGTCTGGCAGGTACTACGGAGAAGACATACCTTTTGTGCGAGTCGGTAACTCATCCATCGTAAAAATAACCGACAGTTAGCGTCTAAAGGGGAATTTTGTGATATTTTGACAACACATGTAGCAAGAGGGAAGTCATTTAAACATTAACTTTTAACATATACCAAAAGAATCGCCGAAGCGGATGTCATTTTTTTGTTAGTTTCTTAGGCCCCTCTATGACATTTCCATGACTATGAACCAAGCATACTATGTCGTAATATATTTCTGTACTTATCACGTTAGACCTACAATACTTTTCTAGATGATTAAGAGACCGTTCTGTACCCAAGAGCCCTAATAAGGGACACATTGCCCTACTTAACAATTTGTAAAAGAACAAAAGCACTTCCCTAGAATTCAGTTCCGCTTCATGCTGCATGAAAATATG
Source organism: Oedothorax gibbosus (assembly GCA_019343175.1). Classification (NCBI taxonomy): domain Eukaryota; kingdom Metazoa; phylum Arthropoda; class Arachnida; order Araneae; family Linyphiidae; genus Oedothorax; species Oedothorax gibbosus. The sequence continues at coordinate 4,967,440 of CM033276.1, forward strand.
TTTGGAACCAAAAATCTACCTTTGCAACCAACACATTCTTTTCTTATTCCTACACCTGACACTAATAAAATAACTCGGACTTTCTCTCTCGCAGGTGATCGAGCGCACGGGCGGCATGGAGGAGAGCGACCTGAAGACGGTCGTCAAGCAGGTCGCGTCCGCACTCGAGTTCATGCACTCCAAAGGTAAGAGTGCACACACTTTCTAGACACGGACTCCAGAAGCTCAAGGAGTTGTATGAAACAATACTAAAAATGCGCCGTTTTAGATCTATTTATATCAGAGTCTATGGATAGTAGCTTTTTTGAAATTGTTTTTATGCGCTGATAATGCTTAATTATGATTTTACTTTGTCAGTTTTAAATTACTCAAAATAGACATTACAATAAATGCTTCGAAAAAATTAGAAATTTTCAAGCGAAATACACAAAAATATTGTGACATTTCTGTTCTTTATAGTCGTTACAATACCAGTGTTCTTCCCATTTCAGAAAGTAACTGTGCTATTTAGAATTCCTCTAATGTTTTCTTTTTATATTTGAGATTGAACAAATCCAAAAGAAATTCATTAAACACGCATCCTTTCGAATGAATCGAGCCTTCTGATGCCTCAATCTTTTCTTTTTACTTTGGAATGCCGATATGGCAAATAAATAAATAATTCTTTTTAAATAGCATAAATCGATAACACAATAATTAGATTATCCTTTTATTTTGCCAGAACTTTTTTTTAAATTTTCGTTATTCAACCCCCAATAAATCTGTATTTTCTTTTTTGTACATTATTGTGTGGCCATGGACACTTTTTTCTGTGTGGCAATGTAGACAGACGAATCAATAATTCTTTTTAAAATCAAAATTGAAGTTGACCGAGGATGTGTGTTGCAGGCCTGGTGCACCGCGACATGCGGGCGGAGAACATGCTGGTGTTCTCCGAGGACTTCCAGCGCGTCAAGCTGACGGACTTCGGGCTGACGCGGCGCGCCGACACGCTCGTCAAGAAGAGGACGCGCTCGCTGCCCACGTGCCCCCCGGAGATATGGGAGGCCGTGCACCTGGAGGGGTAAGCGCAACTCCTCTTAAGCATGTGCCTATCAAAAGTGACATATGTTCTTTTTGGTTGCTACTGCATCCCGCGAAGTATAGTTTGTTCCCATAATATTAGAAATCATTTGGTCAAGAAAACTTAACGGAGCAAGTCCGGAAGCCCCCCACTGTTAACATCACTGCTGTTGCTCGGTTCAAGCTTAAATATGCTTATAATGAATCCCAATTTTTCAAAAAAATTATCAAGTGATAATATGTATTGAGTAATGTATAACAGTTTGTATGCTTTTAGGCTAAAAAAATGCCGTCAATGAATCCTTTATTTCTGTTTCCCATAATATTAGTATTACACGTCTTTCAATGTGTTTATGCAGGTACAACGTGGAGGTGGGCAGCGACGTGTGGCAGATGGGGATGTTCATCTTCGCGGGGCTGCTGGCGCGCTTCCCCTGGGAGAAGGCCGACATCACGGACCCGCGCTTCTCCGACTTCGTGCACTGGCAGAAGAGGAAGTCCACCCGCACCCCCAAGGACTTCCGCAAGTTCACGCCCCGCCTACACAGGCTACTCAGGAGGCTCATGGATCCGAAGCCCGACAAGAGGTACCAGATCAAGGAGGTACTGCTCACTTCTTCATACTCATAGTTATGTACTACTAAGGGGTTCTCGCACACCCTATACATTAGAGCAAAAATAGTTACTGCCTTACTACGCTGACTTAGAAATATTTCGTCGAACGTTTCACTCACGCTCTTAAAGTTAAAACTAAGGAGTTGACAAATCTATAGCTATTAGCATTATAATCGTTAGGGGGACATAAGTACCGCCGAGATTTTTAGTTTTTGAGGTGTACTTTGTCAAAATTAAGTATTTTCTTTTTTGCTTGACATTTCACGTACAGCATACCATTAGGGTCATTGAAGTTTTATTTAATTAAAAAGTCAGGAGAAGGTAGGTTGATGAGCGCAGCGATATTCCGGGAGCGAAGCGCTCAAAGGTGCATAGCAATTCCTGAGGATGGAAGGTTGGAGAGGGCAGTGGGAGTGAAGCAATAATAACCGCCAAAGCAATAAAAAATAGAATAACCGCTTGTTCCTGTATGAATTCCTGTGTTTGGGGGTTGGACAGGGCACAGACATCCCGTTAGTGAAGAGGGGTGGTCAGAGATTAGTTCCCTAGCAAAGAGAATAAGGTTGGTGTGTGTTTCAGGTGTACAAGTACCTCGGCGACAAGTGGCTGATCTGCCGGAGTCCGCGGGCGACCGCCACCGTGTCTCGGGCGGACGTGGAGGCGGCGGCGCGCCAGGTCACGGAGCAGCACCTCGGCGACGCGCTCGCCCACCTCCAGGTCACAGAGCAGAAGGTAAACCACTGGGTCGCCTCCCACTACGACTCGGACAGCGACAGCTAGACATACTTCACGGAGCAGCAAGCTAAAATGGGGGTCAAATACGAACAGAAAATAGATGGATCGTGACTACGTAAGGACAATTACAATCGAACAATGAGGTTTTAAAAATATTTAAGACATAATATCTAAATATTTTTAAAATATTAAGATATTAATATCTATTTTTAAAAAAGAACTAAACATAGATGCCAGAAGGAAAGAGAATTTGTACGCTTAACTATGGTCTCGATAACCTTATCTATTGATTCTGTCAGCATGTATAATGTATTTGACGACCATTTTGCTTTGTCCACCCCCAAGGCCACCAAAGTTAACCATGATTATATTACCGATAGTGTACGGACTTGAGGATGGCCGTGTTTGACTCGGACTTTAGAAAGACTCTTATCACGTGGACGCACGGTTCATGGCTGAAATGCACCAAAGTGAAAGCCGGAAAAGAAATGAGGATGCAGAATGAGCATCACACAAAAGACAACTATTTTGAAGATCTTTAAAATCTGTGCAATATTTTTAAAGCTGTAATCGAATTGTTTAAGAGTTGTGGCTCTGAGTTTATCAAACTTTACAATCAAGAATTCAACTGTGCTGAGAATATTTTAAAATTTAAAAGTATCATTTGCACTTCAGTCTGAGGTAGAGCTCGTCTGCGTACCCGATCCACCTAACGCCAGGTAGTATAGCAATTCAAAACTAACCGGGTCTACGAACCTTGATATCCCTACTCATTGACATCAATCTGTACCGTCTTTCCTATACAGGAAAGGGGCTTACGGTGAGTGATGAATGAAAACTTCACTTATTCTATTTGAAACCAAATTCATCTGCCTTCCATCCGCTCAAAGACAATCACTTCGCGGCTGGATTTTGTTTCAGAGCTGTTACAATCAAAACGTATTCTTAGGAAAAAGACGTATTATAAGGAATTGTTATACTTTCCTATTCTAATTTGTTATAAACTTACAATTGAGAAAGTTTCATAAGATAGAAAAAAAATAGAGAACTTAATTGGAGAATAGCCTTGTCAACTTCACATTTCAGTAAAAATATTATAAGGTAAATAATTGTATTTAACTTCACAATAATAATACTTTTATACACTGTTACAGAAATTTCTGTAAAATTACAGCACATTGCCGCATCCCTTTCTGCTGCCTTTTATTGCAGCTGCTAGTGAAAACACAATTCACAGAATTATGCTGTATTTTCTCAGGTTGCACATGCGTATACGACGTGACCTTGATCAGTGTTCTACCTTTCTACCAATCAGAAACTCAACTCGTAGATCATGCACATGTGCTTGAAAATCATGCACGTATGTCATTTTACAGCACATGTGCTGATAAACGCGTCATTATCCCGTAAAATTTAAGTGATATATTTCAACATTTTACTTCATTCCTTTTTTTATACATCGTAATATAACTGTTTTTAACGAAACTGGCTTCAATCAGTAAACTTAAATATTTCTCACCAATTTAATTGATATTAAATTTAATAACACTTCGTAATTAAAACTCCTTTTTTTTTTCTTACTTCACAAATAAAACTTTTAAAAAAATCATGAAAATGTGTCTTCAGGAAAGGGGGAATTCTGACATCAGTTGTCGTACCGTTCTTTATAAAAGTGAAATTTTCCGAATTCTATATTCCAGATTTCCCGGTTTTCTAAAGGTGCTTTCGAGCAAGCACTCTTCGATTTGCTAGCTGCTACTTGTGTTTTTTCTTGTTAACTGAAACCGTTATCAATTTCGAAGCTCTGTTCCATTGTCTTTCTTTGGGTCATTTCTTAAGGGACATTTCAGGATTGGTTGCGTTAAGCCGTTAGATTGTTAATGATATGTGCAACTTTAAAACTTATTTTTAAATGAGTCAGTGAAGCAACATTTTTTGAAAAAAATAACAGTTTAAAAAATAATAATTTGGTTTTTTAAAACGCCATCATTTGAAAATAAATGAACTAAAATATAATATAATCAAATTATCCAATTAGAATTGCAATGAAATTAGAATTTATGATAAAAACTAACAAAGATTTTACCGGTAGAGGGAAAATCTACAATTTGCAATACATATCTATCTATATATATAATACTCTTATACGGCACCCAAATTTCCTTATATTTCTAACTCTGGAATGGCAACAATCGAAATGAACCAAAATACTACTAATTTCAAAATGGTCGACTGAAAACAACAAAAAAGTGTTTCTTCTGGAATGGCTTGAAAAAGGGAAATATAACTATAAATATTATGCACAAAACCATAGTTCGATACGGCAGAAAAACATTGAATGTATATTTTTTTGAGAAAAGAACCACGAAATAACACAAGGATTGACAATTTCGGGAATGACTGCAATAAGGCCAAAAGAACAACAACTTTAGGATATAATCAGTAGGTTTAACTTTAAACATGCATAATATTAGGGGCGTTTAATGTATAAAAATTTAAATTATAATTGATTAATCTAAAGGACCCTGTCTGGATTTGGCGACTTTCCTTCAAAACGGTCGACTGAAGTGACCAAAAATATTACCCATTTTCAAAATGGCCGACTGAAAACAACAAAAAAGTATACTTTCAGGAATGGTTTTAAAAGGCGAAAAAGGAAAAAATAACTTTAAATATTATGCCCAAAACATTGTTCGATACAGCAGAAAAACATTGAATACATACGAAATTAGTGGATTACGAAGAATTGGCAATTTCAGGAATAGCTGTAAAAAGTCCAAAAATGAAAAATAACCATAAATATTATGTGCAAAACGTTGTTCGATATGGCAGTAAAATAGAAAATACTGTTTTTTTACTAAAAACACTACGAAATTAGTAGATTGCAAAGGATTGAAATTTTACAAGTAGCGGCGAAGCGTTGTCATATTTTTCACAACTTCCCAGAAAATGCGATAGTTGGCGATTGCGTCTAAAATTTGTCGCCAAGGGTTGCCATAAAATTGATTTTTCGGGGTTACCAGATTTGGCAAAAAAATTGCCGGACATGCTTCGGTTAACCAAAAGAATCGTGCCCGGATTTTGCCCGGTTTTCGTGCCGGGTTTTGAAATTTCGAAAATGAAATGAATATTTTCTTTTTAATTTTTGAAAAATTTAAAAGAAAATAAACTTTTACGTAACAGGAAAAATTCATTACATTGCAGACCAGATTTATGGAAAACGTGGAACGTTAAAATGACGAAGAATTTATTTTAAAAAAGTAAATAGTTATTTAAAATCGTTAAGCATATAATTGATAGAAGATTGGTGTAAAAAACTTCAAAATAAATTATATACATTTAAGATTTAAATGGATTAACATTTAGAAATTGGCAATGCAATTGCTAATTTCGGCCAAAGGTTGCCATAACACCAATTTTCGGGGCTACCAGATTTGACGTAAATTTGCCGGGCACGATTCTTTAGGTTAACCCATGCTTCTTTAGGTTTACCTTATAATTTCGATTGACTGAACTACCAAACACTATTGTTAATAAAAAACACAGGCGTATAACTTTATAAACATTAATTTGTTATTATTTTATTTTAAAAGGATACCAAAGGCTAGGCTAAAATATTTCAATGAACGGTGAGCGAGCGAAGCGAGCCTGGATCGCAAAGCGATCCAAAGGGAACTGCACAAGCAGTTCCCGGGGGTTGGCGAGCGATAGCGAGCAGGGGGCGTGCCACCTAGTTTTGTAAAATTCCCGTTTCTTCCCTTTATCATTATTTATAGAATTTATAGAAGTTTATCAATATAGATGAATTTTGTTTTGTTTAGTGATCAAAAGTTGTTGCTTATGATGTAAAACATATTGAGCAAAAGTGGCAATGTTATTTAATAAAAAATATTTAAGTATGTTGTAGTGCTTTTTCCCCCCACAGAGTGGGAACAGATGGGAAAGTGAAATGAATTTGTGTCTATTTAATCCATTTGAAAACATTTTTGAATAGATTAGTCGTTATATATAGATTGCAAGTTAAACATAAAAATGATCGATTACACTGTCTATGAGCATGTTTCTCAGACATCTTAAACTGGTGGTAAAGACGAAAAAACATTTCCATAAACTTAAAGACATGGTTTCTGTTATTGACGACAGACGAAATTTAGTCACAGTTTTTAAATGGCCTCAACTTTTAATAGCTTCAAAGAGCGACCTAAACCAACTCCCACAAGGACATACTCCACTGGACGAAAGGTGACGAAATCCCGACAGCTTCGAAATCCCAACAAATCAATAAATGAATGCCGCAAGGCCAATTTAATGACTCATTTGGGAAAAGAGATTTTTCTTTTACTGTTATGTAAACATAAAATACTTTAGGTTCGAAAAAGGTGTGTTTTGTTCGAAATACATTAATTATTTATGCATGTGAATTCCGTGTGCATATTAAACATGCATAAGTATTTTTAACAGTCCATTGTTTATCATTTTAGTGTTTTCGTTTTAGAGTTAGGATTTATTCATTATGTAGTCTGGTCCCGATGGACATAAATTTTTTTAAATAATAATTATTGTAATAAGTTAATGGAGTTCAAATATTTAATAGATACAGCAATTTTTAACAACATACAGTTTACATATTATTTAAAATAAACATTCTAAATTTGAAAAAAAAATCGAGAAATAAACAAACAATGTATATATATTGTCGAGATTTCGACCTTGTCAGGATTTTGGCCATGTCGAGCTTCTGTCGGAATTTCGGGGACTCTGGCGTGTCAGGATTTCGACAATCAGGATTATGTCCCAGATCCAATTGTTTTCAAGCAAAAATAATTATTTCCCGAAAACAGTTAAAATAACTTTCACATAAAATCCTGGCTATTTTAGAATCGTGTCCAGGTTTTTGACATGGTTATTTACCCCAACCTATTAATGCCTGGGTATTTCAATTCACTAATCAGACGTGTCACTATTATATCCATTTCAATTGTTATGTAAAAATGGAAAATACCAACATATGTTAATAAAATATTTTTATTCACCAACTACAATACATACTACTATTTTTATAAAAAAAACTTCATTACACGGTAAAGCTACAATTTTTATGTACAACTTGTATCACACTTAAGGATGACTAGTAGTAATATTTTACCTTATAAAGTGAACTACATTGGAAAATCACAGGCATTTAAATACTAGATTCCAAAAAGTATTTTCTTTTTATTATGCTATGCTAAGGAATGTCCTGGGTAAAAATGGATCAGCAAAAGGATCTTCGTTAGTCCCATGTAGTTTTGTTTTCACAATATATGTATTGCTTTAAAATGTATGGATTTTTTTGCATGAAAATAGTTTTCATGTAGTTATTTAATGTGGATCTCATAGTGTGTCGCCTTATGAAGTAACCGGATGCTATTTTCCTTCCACATTTGTTTTGTTAATATGTAGCATTGATCATGCTTCGATGTTAAGGCAATACTTTGACACTCTAAAAATACTGTCTTCGATCTGCCACGGATGTTCGTGCATCACGAGTAGAAGGTGAGCACGGATGTCTGGTTCCCCCTGACCAGCAGCACGGGGGGCAGCCCGCCGCCAGTCAGGATGTCCAGCCACGCCAGGTACAGCGGCGCAGTGCTGCCCTCCTTACGCGGCAGGGGAAGGGTCCTGAAACAACAACAATCCTCGTTAGCACACACACGCCGAGTACAACGAGGACTCATCGACTGATAAAAGTCATTGAAAAAAAAAGGTGAATATGTGGGATATGGACTTTATATTTTCAGTCAAACTCCTGGACCTTATATTTATTATTAAGACGAAGTGCCATCAGATTTTTAAATGGTCATTGATGCTTTTCTATATTTAAAGTTCTATACACTTAGAGTGAATGGATGTTACGGCTCGAAACTCGTCAGTAACGGGCCTCGTCATTATAAAGTTTCGTGACTCCCAGCCTAGCAGAATTTTGGAATGGCAGTTTTTCTATTCAAGGGAGTTGACAAGTGTCAAATATGGAAGTAGCTAACCACCCCCGTCGTACCGAAAAAGTGATCCACAATATGAAGTAGGTAACCCAGAAATGGTGATCATTCTCACTTTGAAATAATCGCAATGGACAATATTTTTTCGCACCAAATTTTATTATTATAGCGGTAGACGGAAAGGATTTCTCATAATGGAACTCTCCCGATCCACTGATGCCCGAATTACTGATAATCAAGACGGTGCATGCTGATACCTATATGTTTTTACCTCGGACTTACCCCTGTTTCAGAACTTTTCATGTGAATATACCTTCATTTTAAAATACTTGTTTTTTTTTTAACCAAGCTAATGGAAGTGGAAGGAAACTTAGATGTTAGTCCGTCGGCGATATCTATCATGTAGCTCTTGCGTGACGCAAATTCTTCTGGATGTCATACTCACATCACAATGAGGTTGGCCTCCTTCGAGTGCCTCTCCAGGAGTTCCCGAAGCCGCAGGAACTGATTCGTCTAAAAGGAAAGGGAGCGTCAGAACTGTACGCAAGAAAAAAACATTTGTGTCAACCTCTTCCGTTTGTTATATGCTGAGGGGCGCATCCATTTAGTGGAATTTGAGGTTTAAAAAACTGACAAAGCTTGTTTATGCATTCATAGCACACATTCCCGCCCTCTAAAAAAATAATAATTAAAAAAATCAAATTAATAATCCATTCAATATCATTACACACAAATATTCATTAAACGCAAATTAATAATCCATTCTAATATGATTTTTATACGAAAAGTCGAATGTGTTGCCACTGAAAAAACTTTTTTTGCCCTAAACCACCGAAATCGCAAGTGATACTCGTGCTACGTATTTTTTTCATGAGGAATACACGGCTGGTCCTAGTCAGCTGCTTCAATATTAAGAAGCTGTTCAGTTTTTGATAGAAAATCTAGTGTTCATAAAGACTGTCGAACCAAGTTGTGAAATGAATTCTAGGAGTGTGTGTTTCTCACCCTCGTCTTGAGCGCGTTGAGGGCGGCCCGCGTGACAGCGGCCGGGTCCTTCTCGTCCCTGCTCAGGAACTTGGAGACGAGGCGCTCGAAACGACGCTTGCTGAAACAGAGAGAATTCATTTTACTCGACAGGAAATTGTTAAGTTCGCAGAGTGAATAGTGGACTTTGCAGAAGACATACAAAAAAGAACATTTATTAAACGATAGAGACAAAAGATATCAAAACTACAAGTCGATGGAAAAACCTTAGAATGACCAATATGATCAATTTTTACAAATCATACGATGCCGCTCGTGCTCAGCATGAGACGACATCGCGCGCTAAAATGAAATGACGTGACATTGCAATATAAAATATTTTCATATTTTAACACTCCCCCACAATGTCAAGTCATTTTTCACAATTTTGTTTCACGTCTCCAACACTCCTTCCAACACTCCAACACTCCTCCAACTCTCCTTCAGTTGGTACATAGCAAATTTCAATTTGCCCATTTTCAAAGCATCTCTCACAAAATGGTGTCTGATGTCAATGTGTTTAGTACGCTTATGAAATACAGGATTTTTGGCAAGTTTTATTGCCTCCACATTATCAACAAGTAAGCTTACTTTTCCTAAGCTGTAAGAACAAAGTTCACCTAACAACTTATTCAAATATGGAAATATCAAATTGGAAATTATTACGCTTCGTCGTAATAATTTCCAAATACTTGCAAGGCATGATTTTGGCATGCAAAATGCTAATTTTTTAGGTGACGGGGTCGTAATTGGTCATGGTACTATTTATGGCAGAAAAGTTTTTGTTTATTCGCAAGATTTTACTGTCAGTTTACTTTTCAGCCTCAGAAAGAGCCATGTATTCACTTTCGGTAGAAGAGAGTGCTACTGTCGCTACTCGCTTGCTTACGACTTTCATAGGAAATCACACTTCCACTCAAAATAAAGCAATATCCAGTGAATGACCTGCAGCTCTCTTGGCAGTTCCCCCAACCAGAATCCGTATACCCAAACAATGAGTGTGTATGTCTATATATCAGACCAAAATTAATAGTTTTAATTAGGTACCTCAAAATGCGTTTGGCTGCAGTCCAATGCAATTTATCCTATCGTTTAATAAATGTTCACTCTGCAAACTTAATGGGCCCAGCACTCTTCGAAATAATGATTGACAAATCGTTTTCTGATTCCTCCTTACATCCGGCAAAACCATTTTAAATGTACACAAAATTAGGTTGGGCGAAGGGCAGTCGGCAGTCTCTACTACCGAATCGGTCCAAGAAGCCGGAGCTTGGCTATTACTTTGCAATGGATCGCAAAATCTAGTTCAGGCAATCTATTTGTTATCTTCTCATTTTCAACCTATTATATTTATTTCTGATACCAAATGTTATCCATGAAAGTTTTATGTTAAAAAAATTGAATGTTCTCATTTTCAACCTATTCTATCTATTTCTGATACCATACATAAACGCCTGACTTCTCTTGTACTGTAGTCTGGATCGGACCTTAATGGAGGAAAACACAAAAAAAAAGTTACACTTGAAAAATTAAGAATGATGGTGGCGTCTAGGAGTTTAAACTTACACCAATACTCTATAAATATATTTTATTCGAAGAGAACAACCGTCTGTGAGCGTAACTCAGTCGGATCCCGTTTTTGCTTAGGGCGATGGTGGCTCACCTTTCAGCGTTGAGGTTTTCGCCCACCGAGGACACGATGCTCAGGTCCGTGAAGGGGATCCGGAACTTGACCAGGAGAGCCGCCAGGCTGAAACACACCACGCGAAAATAAATTGATACTACCATTGAACTGAAAACGTGCTTATCATATTCTTTTATCATGACTAGATCAGTTAAAAAAAATCAGAATGTTTGCATTTTTTATATTCAAAGGAACTTGGACCAGGAGCTCCCGTTCTCGTAGTTCCACTCACTTGAGCTGCTCGTCGCTAATGACGGAGTCGTCCTGGGCGACCGAGAAGACGCGCAGGCGACACCCCTTGAAGCGCTCCCTGGTGGTCAGGATGTATGGCAGCAGCATCGTCAGTCCTGAAAGGGGGGGGAGAAGGCCTGCTATAGAATGGGACAACGGATGATAGCGGATTACTGCTATTTCGTCGGCGGACTTATTTGAAAACATGTGAGAAAAGTTATCGAATGCTTCTTCGCATACATTAAAAACGATCGTGAGCCACAGAGATAAGAAGTTATTAGTTATTTCATTTTTAATCGAAAAATTCATAACGATTAAAGAAGATAAGTCATGTCTTTTGAGACTGAACTTGTCAATTAAAGATTCCGCCCTATTTTACAGGGGTTTCTCTCATTTCTACTCATAGTGTCTCATTCAAAAACTCTTCAAGATACCTGTACACATATGTCTTACTGAATGGGAACAACTTTTGAAGTGTGTGAGGCGTTACCTCCGTCGTCGTACAGCCACCACACGTCGATGGTGCCCTTCTTCTGCTTCCCGTGGAACAGATTGGCCAGGAGGAGGAGATTCTGCTCGTCCTCCTGCTCCTCTTTGCCCTCCTCATTCACCTCATCGTAGGGGGGAGGGGGGTGGGATTCCTCCGGCACCGTCTCCAGAGAGATCTTCACTTCGCCTGCAACACGGGTCAAGAGAGTGCATGAATAAAACACTTATTACTACAGTCACATATGCAATCGAATTTGTAAGAAAAAATAGGTGTCCTTCTTTTTAGAAAGGCACGAGTGCACTTCTAAAAAGGAGCACAAAAAACCCTTCTACCTTCTTAATAACTACAATATTTTACATTCTATAATTCAAACACTAATCAATGCAATTGCCGCAAATTACATTATTAATGTTCGGAGAGAAATAGGAAACTTTTGCTAGAAGAATCAGCCTTGGTTCAATCTCTCCTACGATAATTCCACTTGACTCCCGTTCAAAATTGCAAGACCCAAATTGCAAAGCTGTTAAGCAGAAGCTCGAATGCGTTTCAGTCGTCCTTATCAGAGGAATGGATGGATGAGGAGGGAAGTTCCCCGGGAAAAAAGTCTCGAATTTTTGAACTACTGTCATGTTGACAGAGCTCTGTGGACCTACCTTTGGGAGCGGGTGTGCGTTGGGGTCGTCCGTCGAAGAGGCGCTCGTAGTCCGTCCCTCCCTCCACGCGCAGGATGCACAGCGAGAGATGCGCGTCCAGGGTGCCGCTGAAACACACAGTGGGCGTTAGGAGGCACGCACGAATGAGGTACACACTTCAACCCCAATACAACAGGATGGATATAGGACAACCTTCATTAAGTTTACTTTTCATCATCACTCAAAGTAGCCAATGATTAGACCAGCATCAGATCGCGGTGGTCCCTTAAATGGCGACTTAACATTTTTGAGCGATTGCCTCGATCCTATATTTGTTGGATGGAAATGGATCAAAAACTATTTAGAATGTTTTATTTAGATTAAACGTTGAATCCATAAATTTGCACCATTTTTCGATTTCCCCCTTCATATAGATTTTTGTATGTGTGTTCGATTCCAGCAGTTTTTCTCCTTACTACCCTTATCTGGCACCTTGGTGATATTTCGCTCATCCATTGTGTGCATGATGCTTCAGATAGATAATCGCTGGATGGAAAGTGCGTGAATAGAGAAACCCCGTGCACTTACTGTATGACGCGGAAGTAGTCGAGCGTCTCCTTGACGTCGCACGTCTGCCACTGCTCCTTAAAGCCCAGCATTAGAATGTTGGGGCGCATCTTGCCCAGACCCGCGCTCTGAAACACATACGGGCATGAGAAGACGTTATCCGAGATAACTTTGGTGCAAGGCAAATAACTACTTGTGGAAAAAATACGTTACCGATTTAAATACAAAAAGAAAAATATATAATTATTTCATTGAACGTAAAAGTCATACGCTAAAGTTCCCTTTAAAAATGATATCCATTAAAAATATCATCATCAGAAACCCTTTAGTGCAAATTAAACTTAAAGTATCGTAAGTAACGTACTTCAAGTTTATGTGTTTAAAGTTAAGCCTAAATTTATTTCTAACGATATGACCCATACCACAGTTGAGTTATTCTGGACTCAAGGGGTAGTTTACCAACTACCAAAGTACATTTTTACGATACAGTATGCACATTCTAAAATATATGTATATATAACCCACGACTGAATTGTCCTCACTGAAAGGATAAAGTCAAGGTAGGCCTTTTTTTTTAGGTCCAATTTGTGGTTCCTCTCATTGGTTACCTGTAGGAGGCATCTGACCCCCTTGTCGAGGGTGTCCGCCTCTAGCAGAGTGTAACACGCCTTCACCCTCCGCTCGTGCAGCCAGCGCGTGTTGAGGTCGGCGAGGGCGCGGCGCTGGCGCCAGTCCAGCCGCTCCTGAAACAACATTTAAGAAAGATCAGGGGGAGGAGGGGAGTGTGAGTGGGAAGTAAAGAGGGGTGCTCATCTCACCTGCGTGATGTGGGCGCACAGGTGCAGGCCGTGGCCCTTGGTGAGCAGGCCGGCCAGGTCAACCAGCTGGGGCCGGCTGCACGCGGGCCCGCTCAGCAGCAGGATGGCCGGTCTGGAAGAAAGTGGCAACATGAAACTAGGGGGTGAGAACTACACACATGTGGCAAAATACGGGTCATGGCAAAAACAATTTCATTGGCACCAAGGCATATTATACAATTTGGTAACTGTTGTACACAATTCCTCAGAGCTATCTATAGTGTTTTAGACGGTAAAATCCGCATAGAATCGTAAAAAAACGGGGTAAAGTAAAGACCTTCCTATATTTGAACTTTCTTCGAAGCATTTGAATGGTAGTAACCTCGTTGTAGTTATCACTCTTTGAAATGTCTGTTTGGAGTGCACGATGCAAATGCACTGTTCTGAGCCAACAGTAAAGAAATGACAAAAGAGTGGTGCTGACATCTAGGCAGAAAAATGAAAGGATACTAAACACCAACTCCTACCAAAGAAAAGATAAAGAGTCAATCGGTACTCACCTGTAGTTCTTGACGTGTTCCTCTACTTTGTTCAACTTCCCAAGGTAGTAGAGGGCGTTGCGGTACACGTATCCTTGGAACGATGATCCCCAGTTGATGTCTGTAAGAAACAGCCATTGAGTACTTAAGTAATTTTTTTTATGATATATACCTTTTAATTCCGTTAGGAAATAAATTCAATCATTAGTCCGTATTACATCTCATTCAATTCTGCCACATTTCCTTTTATCGGTACATGTGTCTTGTTATTTAAGTTGATGAATTTTCATCTCAATGACGTGCGAAATGTCAAAAAGATACTTTACACTAACGTTGTGTACGATTCTCTTATGTACTTTTCCCCACTGCGTGTCTTACTCACCGGGACATGTCTTGGCGATGTAGACGTAGAGCGCGACGACCACGACGTCCGTGACAAGGGCCGTGATCCAGGACATGACGAACATGATGACGACGCACAGCAGGGCCCCCACCAGGCTCAGCCACAAGTTGTAGTAGCGGAACCCGGGGCGGAAACCTGAAAGAAGGTTCACCAGGGAACTCAAAGAAAAGCAAGTTGGGTGGATTTTTTGTTACTTCGAGTGAGTAGATTCTAGTATATTCAAAAATCTGGGAAGAAAGACTCCATCAGGTTAAACCCTTTCAATGAGGGGACGTGTGTTAAGAACTAGACTATAAAAAGAACTATTTCCAACTCGAGAGGTCAGACTGCTTCGGATAGAGAGGACAGTTGAAGTGTGCGCTCACCTGGCGACTTGGCATAGGTGCCGTGGAAGCAGGCGAAGTTGATGAGTCCCATGGCGGCCATGAAGAAGTTGGAGGTGATGGGCGCCACTGCGTTCAGGTCACCTGAAGGAGACACAAATGGGAGAAGAGAGTCATTTTGCTGTGTTTATTGCACTCAAAACTAAATTTGGTCTCCGACAGATCTAGCACTAGGAACTCTAGAATACCTCGAAATGAAAAACATAGCTTTGTTCTTGTACTAATGCTTGGATAGGCTATACAGAAGGACAAATGGATTATTATACTTTCTACTTTTTGGTTTGTATTCAGAAGTTAATACAAAAAATGAGTAGGCCCTAAAAAAAAAGAGTTTTCATCTATTTGAGCATTTGAAGATGCACTTACCGATGGCTGCGAAAACGATAGAGATGACGAATGTGAGAGCGAGGCCCCTGCGCGGGTCGTTGTCGGCCCCGTAGCCCTTGCCGAAGAAATTAAGCCAGGGCACGATGCCGTCGACGCACAGTGCCTGAAAGAAATCCCAGCTTCTCAATTCTCCACATAAGGATAACACTTCTGCATGGAAAGGGAAGAAAGAGTATGTTACCTGCAGGATGCGAGGGGCGCTGACGATGGAGACCAGGGCGGACGAGAGGCAGGCAGCGAAGATGCCCGCGTAGATGAGGGGCGCCCACGCAGACGCCAGCTTCATCACCTGCACGAGACGAGCATCAAACGAAAAACGCATTTTTTAAGTTTTGTTCGATTGTTTTGTAAGTCAAATGAAAAAAAGCTTTAAAAAAATCGCAGTTTAAAAATGTGGTGATTTAACCGCCCTTTTTTTTTTTACTTCAAATGACTTATTTCCCTCTGACTTTGATTTTAAGTGAATTCAATAACGGTACTTTTTTTACATATGAAGGAAGGCTAGGAAGTTTTATTTGGATTCTAGGTTGAACTTATGTGTCCATTAAAAAAAAGATATAGCTTCGTCTTCAAAAAGATGATAAACTTAAAATCAAAGGCAGGATAAACTATACTATCCCATTTATTTAAAAAAAACTGAAGTAAAGGAAGGCATTCATCTTTCTTCACAAATAAAATAGAATGGCAGCACAAATAAGGACTCTGATTATTATCTGGCACTGCCGAACACGAAAGAAAAGTTGAGAGTTGCTAATTTTTCAATAAAATTGCCGTTAAGTTCCCTTATTCCACGAATAAGAGGCAGGCATAAGGATTATTATTTCGCCACAAATGGCACTGTAATCAGAAAGGCACACTCATTAAAAAGGAAGAGTTCTTGAAACTTAAAGTGGTTCTTAACATATCATTCCAATTGGAAATTATTTACTACGCATAGTTACAAAAGTTATATGATGCAAAAAAGTAATGATAACGCTCCAACCAGGGATATTTAGAGTCTAAAGTGATTTCATCTGAAGCCTGTTTGCACCCACCTGGAAATCGTTCATGAGTCCGTAGGGGCACCCTTCGCCGGTGCAGTTGGGCGCGAAGTAGGCGGCGGAGTCGTTGGGGGAGAAGGGGGCGCCCGTCGCGTCCCTCACCGTGGTGCAGCCTAGAAAGATTACGATGGCCGCGTAGCTCACCGACGTCGTCAGGATCGAGAGGAAGGTGCCGCGCGGGATCGCCATGCACGGGTCCTGAAACACACACACCCTCCATGATCTGGAATGTTCGGATGGTCGCAGAGGGCGTTAAAAATATCCCACCTCACCCTGTGCGTCCACGATGATGGAATCGCGCTCATCACCAACGGGTGATCACCGGACGCTCGTTTAAGTTGTTTTGAAGGCAGGCAGACATAGGCTCGTTGTCAAAGTACAATGGAGAGAGGGTGAAGTACCTACCTTGAGGTCCCCGGATATGTTGGCGCCCGCCAGGATCCCGGTGACGGAGGGGAAGAAGACGGCGAACACCGAGAAGAAGGACTCGCCGCGGAAGTCCGGACCCACGTTGGCGGACGCGATCTCGGCTGAGGAAGAGAAACAGTTACAAGAAGAAATATTCTGGCTGCAACATGTTGAGAACATTTAACAAAAAAATAGTTTACTAAGTTATGCAATGACTCAGGTCTCAGGTGGAAATATACCAATGAACTCGCCGAAACAAAACAACGGAACCAATTTTTTAATGCCTCAAATAAAATCAAGGTATCTCTCTTTGCTCCCGCCTTTTACGGCCTTTTTACGGCTGTAAGCATCAGTTGAATCCTTGAAGTGACGTTATTCATGCTCATTCTTCCTTTCCAATTACAATTTTGTAAGTTATGCCTTTGATTATCAGAATCAGGACAATTTTTTGTGTGCATATAATATAATGAGAAATTCTTAATTGTGGTGTAGTCAACTCCTATTGATGTATACACGAATAGAGTGCTCGACCCTTCTTACCGCTCCACCCCAACAGCCCCTGCGCCCTCTGCTGTTCGGAGGTGGCGAGGAGGGCGCCCACGAAGTAGTCGGCCATCGCCACCAGAAGCACCACCAGCAGCACGATCTGCGTCTGAAACACACAACAAAGGATGCCTCGTAGTACCAGTAATTAATATAACTTGAAAAAATATGACATTTTCAAATTTGATTTGCTGTTATCACACTTTTCATAACTATAAGAGGGGAGAGAAATGCATTACTTTTAAAAACTGTACTTTGACAAACGTTCTTATTTAAAAAGTAATTAATTATTTCTATGGATCTGACGATGAGTCTGAAGGGGAAAGCACCGAAAAGATTACTTTGTGTGTTTAGGAAAGGATTGTGGAAGAAAAATTTGACTAAAAATACTGTTTGTATTTATTGTGTTTTAAACAACGTTAAACGTTTTTTTTATTGTGTTCAAAATAACGTTTCTCGATGTAACTCGCGCATCTCTTATCTTGAAAGTTACTATGAGGTTTTACTGTAGTTATACTGGAATATAAATGAAAGGTGATATATAGTTGAAATCCTAGCTCACAACAAGAATGTGGCCTTGAGCTTTTGGAGAACAGAAGAAAACTAAACGTAATTAAATTTACAAATAAGGCAAGAAGCCGTAATGAAGAACATATAAGCAACAGAACTTATCGACAATGGAAAAGTGATGCTAGACTTAAAAGGTCGTCCACCCTGCTGTTTGATCAAGAGATTAGGCATCAGACTGGCCTTGAACACAACACCTATGACATTTTACAGGAGCCCGTCCTACCAACCATACTCCCTCCAAACGCCAAAATTGTTACAGATCTCCTGGAACAATGCTCCAAAAAAGATCCAGCAAACACTATCAAAGCAAAAGGGATAAAGACGATTGAGTCTTATACAGGAGAAGGCTTGGTCTACGCTTTCACTGATGGATCATCAGACGAGACCTTGACTGACGGTGGAGCCGGCATCAATTTCATCTTGGCAAATGGCACCATTAAAAAACATAAAATTGGTGCGGGAAAAATAGCTTCCAACTTCACCTGTGAGCTCCTGGCAATACAAAAGGCAATAGAGCTATACCTTGACCTTTTAGATGAGGAAAAAGATAAAGGATTACTAATTTTAAGCGATTGCAAAGCTGCCTTGCAAGCTATCAAAAAGAAACAGTCAAAGATGATCGCGGCTATACATGATGGAATGTTTCAACTCTCAAATTTGAACAAGAAATGCATTTTGCAGTGGATTCCAGCACACGTTGGTATCGACGGAAACGAGTCGGCTGATATCCTGGCAAAAGAAGCAAGAAAACTCAACAATGACGTTCTTCCCCAAACCACTCTTAATGACATCAACTCAGTGGCCAAAGCAAAATTTAACAGCAGAAGTGTTAAAATTAAACACCAAATTTGTGAGTTAAACACCAATAGGGTAACTGCGACCACCCTAACTAGATTAAGGACAGGCCACTTCAAAGGTATGGAAATCCAAAAAGATGGAACTAGAAAATACTCCAGCTGCAGAAACTGCCCCGACTCGGAACTGGATCCAAAACATCTTTTCTCTTGTCCTGCCATCCTGGCAAAATTGCAGCAAATTACCAACTCGCCCTACGAAGACCTTTATGAGGACCACTGTCTGCAGATCGCTGGGGCGGTCTATGAGACCTTTGGTCCTATATAGTCTCTATCCATGGACACGACATCATCATCATCATCATCATCCTAGCTCTTTTTTTAAAGAAAGAACCTCGAAAATGAGCGAAACCCCATCCAATCCGGGATTCGTACCTTGTTCTCGAAGGACATGCCCACCCCTGTGACGGGCATGATGAGGAAGATGCACAGGATGCTGGTCACCCGGATGTCGTTGGCGGCGCTCGGCACCTCCGTCAGCCCCGTGTGGAACTCCTGAAGAGAAAGGCTTCATGAGCATGGAGAGTTCTAACGCGGGGAAATAATCAATCGTCATTAGACGCCTCGCTAAATACTGATTATTTCTATTAAGTTTTCATTGAATGCAATAAATGTTTTCCTGCCAAACATGAAAGGTAAGCAGGAATTATTTTATGATTCAAAGGACTGAAGCGATATCCTGATTTCGTTGATCACTTCACATTGAATCGATAGGCTGTGTCCTGACTACGACATCAAATGCCACAAATGCAACAAAACTTGGCGACCGCCAAGGGCGCCAAGCGATGCAATAGCATGTGGCTGACTCTGCCAAGTCGCCAAGTTTTGTTGCATTTGTGGCATTTGATGTCGTAGTCAGGACACAGCCATATGAATAGTTCTGGTACTGCTGATGACAGGTCGTTTGGTTTCGTAAAGGTCACTGGAATTTAAAGTGAGTCATGCCCAATTCTAATGCTGAAAAGAATGTGACGTCAAATAAGACATTCAAAGAATGCCATAGAATGGAAAGAGGCTCACGTTGAGTATGTCCCTGATGGCCTCACCCGCGCCCAGGATGTAGAGCGCGCCGGAGACGGCGTTGGCGAGGAAGAGCAGGATGCCGACCACGCCGCCGAACTCCGGGCCGAGGGAGCGCGAGATGAGGTAGTAGGCGCCGCCCCCGCGCACGTCCCCGTTGGTGCAGATGGCCGACATCGAGAGGGTCGTGATCACCGTCACTACCGTCGACAGCGCGATGATCACCACGGCCAGCACTGCAAAACACAGAGAGGTTTCACCGGCTCACATACATAACTAACTTCCACATTTCATGACATTGGATGACAGGGAATTAGTAGGGATGCAATGACCAGAACGAAATATAAAATCTTCCTGCCAGCATAGTGTAAAAACAGATTGCCTGAACAATATTTTTTAGCCTACCTTTGAATTACCTAGAAAGGTAATTTCTAGTCATGGTATTTCAAAGAGTCATGGATTTCAAAGATTTTTTTTTAAAATCATGTGGCATTTAAACAATTTGGAATGGTATCGTAAAGTAGGTCTCAATGATGCCCTCTTGAATGTATAAATGGTTAGGTAAGATTAGGATATAAATAGTTAGGTTATGATTCTAAAACCTACCTAATTCTGCGTTTCAAACGGAAACTCTTTTAATGTTTAAGATTTGTATCCATAAGGAAAACAGCAACCAAAGACAACACAAGGGCTACCATGACAAACACATAAAGTTGTTTACTCGCGACTCAAGGTTATCTATTCTGTAAGCATTCGTTTTGAAAAGTTTTCGTTGACCTTTTTTGTGTCACTCACCCATTCCGCACTGCCCCGTCATCCAGCCCATGCGCAGAAACAGCATCACCCCCCAGATGTTGAGCAGGCAGCGGATCTGAAAGCAGAAAACTGTCAGGGGGTGGAGGAATCGAACAAAAAAAAAAGGTGTCCGCAAATGGGTCTCCCTGTCGGTTTACAGCGGGAACGACGCTCGCGTGCTTCGCGGTCCCACGGCCGCGCTCACATACCAACTCATCCACCGTTCATCTTAAAAGAATAACGTTACAAACTTTTATAAAATAGTTAATAATAAGTGAAATAGCTTACGAGCGGTATATGTCACGGGCGTCATCATTTTGAAGCACAGTCCAATGACGAGCCGACACCTGAGACCCCACGCTACTTTTAAGAGCGACACCGTACCCAGCGTCAGGACTTAGTAGCCGATTGAACGTGTACTCCCTCTATATGGGGTATGGTTCGTCGGACATGTTTTGACTGAATGGGCCGTTTGTTGGTCGGCCTTTAATCCCCCCCCCCCCCCCCCCCCCCGATGCCCGGGACCTTTCTCATGCAAGCTCCTTCCCCGACCGGGCTCCCCAGACTCGAAGATGTGCAAGAGGGGTCACTCACGTAAACGCCCTTGATCCATCCAAACTTGGTGGCCTCCTGGCCGCCGCCTCCCGCCTCCTGCTCCTCGCCACCAGGAGCGCTGCTCGACACACCGCGGAGACCCTGCAGAAGAAAGCCATACGTCACACATGTCATATTTGAAAAAATAATTGAGCTCATAAGTCCAAAAGAAAAAAACCGACCCCAAGCGCGTATATATAGTTGCAGCTTTAATAAAATCCTTTTTTTCTTGCATGAATGTACAAAAATGGGATGAGGATACCTCAATAAAAAAGCAACTCACATGTTTTATAGGAAATAAGTTATGGAATGGTTTTGAGGTAACTGCCAGAGTAAGTAAAAAAAACTAAATTCGATAACTAATTGGGATTTAATTTTTCTATCTTTAACTTTTTTGAATAAACTTACAAATAGACAGGCACTGTGTAAAATAATACCTCCTACATTTACGTTACAAACTTAATGTGGAACCTAAATAATATGAAAAATACGATTTTAAATACAAACATCGAAACTTATTTCATTTTAAGCAAGCCAAGAAATAAAAACATTACACAATGCACTTTTGAATTTTATAAGGACGCCATCTAACGGCATTGTTTCGAAATAAAAAGCCACCCGACAACACATGCAAGACAATCAAGTAGGGTTTGTAACTGAATCTGTCACTGCTTCTACACAACATTTGTGCTCAACAGGGACCGCATGAAATTATTCGCGCTAAATTTGGTGCGTTTATTTTCTTCGAAAAATTGAATAATTATTTCTTTTTTCTAAATTTCAACCGTGAATTGAGAGGGCGCGAACTCGTCAAGATTGTGGGTGTATATCAGTGGCTTGAAATGTGCTCTGAAAAGGTGGAGGAGATGGGTGAAGCTACAATCGGCCAAGAAAATATGCAACAAATATTGCTGAACGGTTTTCTATCCGGTTGGCGCCCTCTGAAAATTTTCCTCAATAATTTCGCCCCCCCCCCCCCCCCAATTTGAGACCAAAACCCTTTCAAAATTCTTACCTTCTCATCAAAAGAGTATGAAAACTTCAATTTATTTCTATAACTCTTTCTAATATAGGAAGAAAAAATATATAATGAGCGGAAACGGGATACTAAATGGATATATCCACGTGGCGCTTTATTTCATTTGTTTTATGAGTTGCGTTTAGGTCTAATAAGTTTTCACAGAAAGGTCGTATCTATTGCAAAATGTAAAAGAAAACTTCATCACCCTTGGAATTTTTTAAAAAAGTTTTCTTTTGAAACAAAACATTCAGGTGATAAATTTTAAACTGACTACAGGGGATGCACAAGCGAACACACTCTCGGTCAATTTAATTGCTTAACTTCTGAAACTATTTGTAACTGAAATTAATATATTTTGTTTAACGTACTTTTTGATGTAATAGTATCTATTGCACAGTGTGCGGAAAAGTGAAGCATCCGCAAACGCTAGTTTTTCAGAAAAAACCGTTTAAATTAATTTTTTCTACTGCATTTGATTATAATAAAAATAAAAGATTCCGCTAACTGTAGTGGCGGTAGGGGGAAGGGGGGGGGGGTTGACAAAACCCCCATCCTTAAACTCACCCAACGACACTTTTAAGTGTCAAAAATGTGCACATTTTGAAATAAGGAATAAGTTGTTCAAAGAAACAAACAAAAAATTCGAATTCAAATAAAATCGCCAGAGTCAAGTTAGAAGGAAGGTGGGGTAGCAAAATTTCAACCCCCACCCCTCGATTTGGGGCATCGTAGAAGTACCCGTTCAGAAGAGCAAAGCTTTTTTCAACCATATAAACAACTGGGGAAGCGGAATTTAGGACCTAAGATACCCTTGGGAGGGATGGACCCCTCTTATCTACCCCTTGATCTCGCGCTATTGACGACATTACAATCCATCCCATTTGTAGCAGAAGCCAGTCCGCGTGAAACACCGTTTGGGTCGAAAATAAACACACTCTGCTGCTCTACAGGCAATTCTTTATCACAATTGATGCTGAAAACCCCGATATTTGAGATTTCATTTCTTCTTTTTTTGTGTCAAATACGTGATATTTTGATTCAAAAATAAATGTTGGTTATTTAAATTAAATAATCAAAATTACTTAATTTTACAAAAAAAAAATCCGTACCTTCAATTACAAAAGTCTTCAAGACATAAGATGTAAGTGATGATTTGTTATATCTTATATTATTAATTATTCTATCCATTTGTTTATAATTATCATTTTGTAATGTTATTTTTAGTGACTAATATAATGTTAGGCTCATATTTGTTAATTAATATCTATTAAAATAAGCAGTGTTAGATTTCCAAAAGACATGCAAAAATTTGTTTGCTAATAATAAATTATTAACTTTAATTAGAAGTAAGGGGATTAAGGGTTCATTAGTAGTTACTAAAGTTAATAGTTTAAAATCCTTATAATGAAATTATTTGATTTCTAATTAATGCATTAATCTATTTTTAATATTTATTTTAATCGTTAATTAATAATAATTTGTCCACTCAGCTAACTAATTGGCCTTTTTAGTTAATTAATTGTATTAATTAGCCCTTGATTTTTATTAATCCTTTGGATAAAACAAGTAGGCAACATTGAACTTCATTTTAGATGTTCCTCGGTGGCGAAAGTGTTCATTAGTAGGCAAATATTCCATTTTTTGAGGAGGTGTTATAATTCCAATAATAATTAAGTTTTAATTTATTTTAAAATCTAAAGTAATGTTTACTATTAAAATTTAGTTTTAAATTAAGTGTAAATACATTTATAAATAAATTTATGGTAAATTAATTTAATTACAAATTAATTATTACTTAATAAGTAATATAATTGTTTCACAATTATTAATTAATGTAATTAGGGATTTATAATAATATACTAATTAAAAATATAAATAATTGATGAGGCTTCAAAACTAATTTAAGAGGGGGCCAATAAAAAGCCCTGCTCGAGAGTGTTTCCTCGTTGTTGGATGTACCTGTGGTTCATGCAGCTGGTCGAGCGAGGGCCTCTTGAGGTGCGGGTGGACCGTGACGGAGTTGCGGTAGTTCTCGAGTCGGGGCGCCGCCTCCTGCCCATAGTCCAGCACGTGCCGGTCCGGGTCCAGGAAGATCTCGGCGAAGATCGAGTTGGTGCGACTCGCCCAGCCTGCAAGAGTGTCAGCACTTTAGGGTTCTTTTTGTCATTTAGTTTAGTGTTGCGCCAGACGAAAATGGCCTATCAACATTTTATGAAGTCCATTCAACAACAGGGGGAGTATTTATTGAGAAAAAAATAACATTGTAAATTAAGTTGCTAATAGACAAAAATAACACGTCTGTTTACATTTGGTTGAGCATCAGAGAGTGATGCCAGTCTCGATGACACGATATGAGTAAGATGCCATCGTAAGTACAAGAAATACGTCAGAATAAAGACAATGACACTTTTAATAGATCTGTTCTACTCTTCCTGCCGGTCATCCAAATGCGGGGAATCAGACAGTCTGGAGCATCGCTTCAAGAGGACGCGTTCGTGCAACACATGGGATGGAGGACGGTCGACCACCACCGAACCTTTTTGTGACTCCATGTATCACCTTCATGACCGAATAAAAAAGTAATATGAATATTTAAAATTCGTTTATTCTTTAACTTTATTTTATCACACATAAATGTTTCAGGACTATGGTCTTCATGTGTTACAAAGTTAGAAAAGGGCGTCCTATATACTGGGCATAAATGGGTTTCGTGGCACAAAACTGTCCCGTAGCGTGTGACCGCTTCCTTTGACATGAAAGGATAAAGTTGAAGGGATACCCCACTAGTTGATCCATTCCTTCGTGCACGACTACCAATTGACATTAGAAATAGTTTTAATTAAAGTATAAGTTACCAATTACAAGATGTTATTCATTACATTTAACTTTTAAGGTTTAAATCAGTCCTATTCACTAGACGTGTAAAGATAGGCAGATGCGGAAGGCGCACACCACACCTGGTCGAGTCGCCGGTAAGGAAGAGAAGAGAATGTTCCATGTGATATGGTATGGTAATCGTTTCCGGCTGCCTATTTCTAGCCTCCTTCAGGAGCTTTAACACAGCCAATAACGCCTCGTAATTTAGAACCCTGGTCAAGTGACGAGGTCGACACCTGAGCGGGCACCCAACGGAACTTCGAGCGACATCGTACGCTAACGCCGTCGGGACTTTGGACTCCACAGATTTAACGAGCACGTCTGTCCCTGTGTACTCGGGCCCATCCGTGATGAGGATTTTTATACTATTTCCAGCACAGATCCGATTTATAGGATGACTGGCAGTAGGTGGGATTCGAACCCCCGCACTCCTGAGAAGGTTGAATCTCTAGGCTGATGCCCTAACCACTCGGCCACGGACGGACCTTCCATGTGATTCTCGCCGTAGGTTCTATCTGTGCTTGGAGCGAAGCGGGAGAAAGTTTAGTTGTCCTTCGGCGGCCGCTCGGAGGGAGGAAAACCTAATAGCTTGGTTTGGTTTGTCCTTGTGGCGGAGTTAGTGGCGACCGCCGCAAAGTCAAATAGGATTATTTTCTACCACTCTTTCTAACGTAATAGAATAATCTGTTTTTGTTCAACAAAAATAAACAATTTGTAATAAAAGAAAAAATTCTAATTAGTTTTGAATGGCAAGCAACTTTTCTTGCAAAAATCAGCTATTCCAATGATCTTGAAAAACATCTCCATCTGCTGCGTCATTGTCATTTAGATTGAAAGATTCGTTATCTAAATGATGAAGTTAAATAAAACAAATGAAGGTTACATTTGAAAACTTCATTATAGATTTAACTTCATCATTTTATAGATTTATTTAACTTCATCATAGATTTATTTAACTTCATCATTTAGATAACGAATCTTTCAATCTAAATGACAATGACGCAGCAGATGGAGATGTTTTTCAAGATCATTGGAATAGCTGATTTTTGCAAGAAAAGTTGCTTGCCATTCAAAACTAATTAGAATTTTTTCTTTTATTACAAATTATTTATTTTTGTTGAACAAAAACAGATTATTCATTTCATTTAAAATGGTTGATTGAGCTTTTTCATTGCAGCTATAATAGCTAATGAAAGGGATTGTGTTACAAGCGTACTCAAAAACTGGTTCTGAGAAAACGTACACCCGTCGCTGATCCAGAAAGTCTGCTGCTATACTGTTGTCCTCATTTGCGATGGCAACTGAGCATGGACGAGCACGCGCAGTTCAATCTTATCACCCCGTTATCGAATCTATCCTCATGGGTTGGGGATGGGTAAACCATAAAGATTATTTTGGCTATTCCATATCAAGCCCATGTTATCGAAAGAAATCCTCTACACAGTGCCAATTATTATTTGGATATAGTAATTTAAATATAAAATTATGTTTAGTTGTTAATTTAAAAACATTGAACTGAAAAAAAATAACTTCTTATTTTGAATAGTTTGCTTAGATATAACAATAAGTGGGAGAAAATTGTAAATTTGCCAAAGTGCCCAGGTGTGCTAATGTGGTTTGACCACAAATAAAGGTGTTTTTTCTGGGCCCCATATTTGCCCCCAATGGGCTCATCCCACTTTAGGGTGTCATCTCTGAGTTACTTTGAAGTATAAATGAATATTTGTTGAGATGTTTTTTCATTCCCAGTGCATTTAATTCTTAAGATGTTTTCTTAGAATTAATCTGGGGACAAAGATGGGAAAAAAGGGGGCAGTCCAGGAACAGAAGTGTAGATTTTATCACACTTTTACAAGTTTTACTCAAAATTAATTGTCATTTTTTTGCTATTTTGCTGACACTTTGGAAATTTGTAAGACTTTTGAGTTCATTGAAGTGAATCACGGCGTCTGACTTTCTTGCTCTCAATGTGTTCAAGCCATGGAGGAGCTTCAGTAGTTATGTTGATTTTTTGCACAATATTTTGGTTTACGAAAGTGGACCCATTTTCACCCTTAATTATCCGGGTTATCACTGTTGTTGAATCGTTTGAATAACAACGTTTAACAATCACCCACCGGAAAGCATCTAAAACATATTTTGTTAATATTGATCACACACCAAAGCAGTAAATCCAATCTTAGTATCGTTATAACTTTTGAAGGAAATATGCTTTCGGCGAACGAACAGCGAGCGTGATAGGGGTTTCACAAGGTCAGAGAAGATCGCCCAGAAAAGCGCGAACTAAGTTCGGCGTCACTGTTTTGAATGCCGAAGATGAAGAATCCTTTCTGGAGCTCCTTGGAGCTCTAAAAAGACGTGAACGAGTGGTTCCGAACAGGTTGATTCATCTGCGGAACAAAGACTCTTGAACAGAGACGTCTAACTTTCCGTCCACGCACGCGTTTGGCGTCAGTTTGTGAGGTCATGTGAGTGATGGGAGGGGTTGAAGGGGTCACTCACCTTCCTCGTTGGGCGCTCTCCCCCCGACGAAGGCACTGAAGAGGTCGGGCACGCTGAGTCGGTGGCCGGGCGGCTCGAAGCCGGCATTGTCGTACCCCACCTGAGAGACGCGGAACCGACGAGGCTCCAGCTGGCTGGCCGCTGAAACACACGGGGGGAATTACGTTCTTTTAGTTTGGTTGCTTTAAAAAAATATGGAAGAGCATTATTTTTACCGTCAGATTTAGCTACCAAAATCGCATCTGAATGGATCCACATAACATGTGTTTATCCACCATGATCCGATGCTAATTTGGGGCGCCTTTGAACAAATGAGGCGATTAAGTGCAACTAGTGGTTGTACTTGTGTTATGAACGCGTTTTTTAATGTATATTTCAACTAATGTCTTTTGTACAACTTTTTTAAACTGAGGATATTTGTAAGTTGCATTCACTATTCGATGCATTTTCTCCTTATTTCTGAATTGAACAGCGCAAACGGCAACGCTGATTTCCAATATCTAAGCGAAGGAAACAATTTTGTTCATTAAATATTCCACTTCAAAAGGACGTCAATAATTGTAGTTTCTGTTCTATTGGTTGAGCGATCGTGATGCCGACTCCCGTGCTCCCTCTTTAATAGGATTCTCTGTCGTGTTCATTTTATTTATTGCTTTATCATAAGTATGTTAAACAGTTATTTCCTAATTGATATTTCAATGGAGACCGGAATCGTAAAAGGGTAGAAAGACGCTGAAAGTTAAAGCAATAATTTTAGCATTAGTTTAATTTTAAGGTTAACACATCAACTTTATTATGAACGAAATACGCGAAATTCAACTGGAATTTCATTACTTTCTTATTTTGTCTTTAGAATTCTGTTATTGTTATTAATAAATTTTGTTTCTATTCCATGCTTTTGCTAATCCACAGTTCATTCATAATCGCACTATCGTTTAAATAAAACATACAATTCCTTCCTCTGCTAAAAAAAGATGTCCAGAATCTATTATTATTGTTGTTTACTTTTTTTTTATGGTTGACCTACTTAAAGTACAAAAAGTATGTAATTTTAAATCGTTTATTATTAACTGCTCTTTTTCTAACATATTTTGGTTGCAATTTTCCTTTCTTTGCCTAACTAAAGTAAAAAAAATTCTGCAAATTAAATTATTGGTGCTAGTATGTAAAAATAGATCTGCACGATCGTGTATTCAATCTATTTGTTTGCACGCGTTTCAACCGAATACTTTAAAAATAAGTATATTTCATAAATAACAACAAACACTTACATTTAAAATATATATATATTACGTAAATCACAAAAAAATTGAGCAGGAAATCCATAAAAAAAACTTAACACTAACAAATAAAGAGAGTCACATGATATTTTAGAAATGCGTCCAAAAATTTATTAAATCAAAAATATACATAAAATAAATCTCTTCAAACTTACATACGCATAGGAAATAAAAAAAAATTGAAAAGTTTTAAAAAGAATTGTTTATTGCCCGATTGCAAGTTTAGAAAAAGATGCAAAATAAAAATAAAAATCCGGAACTTACCGGAGCTGCTTCTCCTGGGGCCCACTCGGGCGTGCTCGGCGGACGTCATTCCGTCTGTCTGGAAAGCTCGCCCCAGATCCACCTCCTCGTTCCGTTCAGAAGAGTTCACAATAAGAATAAAAGCCTCTGAACTCCTCGCGGGACTAGATCACCTTCAGGTACGAGGCGGGCAGTGATTGTGCTGCTTGTCGATCCCAGAGAGAGAAGAGGGACTCCGAGCAGCGCAAAGAAGAAGAGGTGCGAAGGCCCCTTTTATTGCGACGTCACGGGATCCCAACGCAGGCAAAGAACAGCTCCTCAAGAACTGCTCGCCTATCAAAACAGTTTGGCATCTGCCCTTGAGTGACTCGACTGCAAAATGCACCCTATTATGATGTGCCTTAGGTACTGCGAAAGATGGCATCCTTCGAAGGTGTCAGTAGTGGAATCGCTCCATTAAAAAAGGGTCGAATAAATGAAAACAGTTTCCCCACTCCACTTCTTCCTTCACCATTTAGTGAATGAAGAAGGGTGTGCGGAAATATTTCTGCGGACCCATTTTGACATTGAACAATTCACTTGTAGCCAAAGAGAAGGTTTATATTTTGTATGCATATAATTGGGCTGACTTTTTAGTGGGCTGGAATAATTTCCGAACTGTCTAGTCTTTGGGGAGTAAAATCGACTATATAAATACACTTTCAGTAATGAGGAACATGAGTTTTAAACAAGAGCAGGGCCCGATTAAGCAATGTAGGCAGTTGATTTTGACGGGGCCCGCTTAACTCCCCCGCTCTCTTTATGACATGTATATCAGAACTCACATAAATAAAATCAATAGAATCCAAATTTTAAAATTGTAGAATTAATTGTGTAGGAATTAATTTATCAATACCAATAAATCTAAATTCTAACAGATATACACAATTAATCAAAAATTTAAACAATTACTCAATCAACAATTACTCAATCAACAATTTAATTGGAACACTATGTCCATAAAAATATAAAAATAGTGCATATTAAAGCGAAATTTATATTTTTACGAAAGCTCAACTATATTAAGTTTTGACATTAAATGAAATTAAATTTTTATTAATATCTTACCTTTAAACAGGCATTTAGCCACTTATGAATGACAAAAAAACTCGAATGCCGGCGAATTTGACCGGTGACAATTTGACCGCGGAGAATTTGACTTGGATAATTTGCCCGCGGAGAACTTGACTGATAGCGATTTTGGATAGCGCTGCCGGATTTGGCGGCTTTTCGCCCAGTTCAGAGATTTTTCTCATCTCAAGTCAATGGAGGTAAAACTAATTATTAAAAAACTTTAATACACAATAACATAAATAAATATTAGATTCGCTGTAAGTTTCGAGAAAGTAAGAAGAAGAATGTAGAACTACTTCTTGTTAAATTACATTGGTAATCCCTGTTATCATTACATTTGTACAACTAATTTTTTTGAAGTTTTATTGTCAACTTAAATAGTCAATCCGTAATTAATTTCCACGTTTTAATTCTAAAACGTAAGGTAATTAAACCAAAGAATTGTTTGAATTTTAAAAATTATGTAAACATAATTTTTTTTCATATTTAAACTATTTACCGTTATTAGTTTTTTAATTTAAATAAATATTTTACTTTCAACATAAGTTTTATAAAACAGTTGGATTAATAATAAAATTTACTAATAATTAATAAATTAATCCGATATTAATTAAAAATTAGTCAAATTCTAAATTTTCCTCGCCATGCCTGGCAGCCCTATCAGTCAAGTTCTCCCCGGGCCAATTATCCAAGGCAAATTCTCCGCGGGCAAATTGTCTAAAGTCAAATTCTCCGGTTCCCAATAAACTCGATCCAGACAGAGAAAAAATAATCAACGATTCCACACAGAGTTAAATACTAAGCTGCCCAACACCAAAGAGATTCGGTGGCTATAAGGATTGAATTGAACTTACAGCCTTTTAGTGACACACCAGCAATCAATTTAGTGTCTTATCTATTTTTCGTCCATTGGCCAGTCCAGGAAATCGGTCGAAGATCTGGTAAGTACTGAGACAACGTACTAGTGCCCCTGAAAAAAATGTTTCGAAACTGTGGGAGGCCGTAAACAATTGTCTCGAGTTTCAAACAAAAACCTTGCTCGGACAAACAAAAACCTTGCAAACAGCCTTCCTTCTTTGGTCATAAAACCCAAAAGGTTTCATCGCCTGCTTTGATAAAAATCGGATGATTTTTGCAGAAACTGGACAATATGGATTCGGATTTTGTTCTTGGAAAGTGGAGGTAACGATCCCCAACCATCCCTAATCACGGAAAGTATTTTTTTCGACAGCCTATACCCCTCCCCTCCAGACCCACACCCACACCACATTATAAACATTATCTTGTCTTTTGTGGTGTTAAATTACTTTCAGCTGAAAGTTTTTTTCTTTAAAAAATTGAATATATAAATATTTATATTTTACTATTATGTATAAATAAAATTTTTATATATATATATATATTATTTTACTATTTACCTATGTACCTTATAAAAAATGATTTTTTATAAAACTAAATGTTGCTTGCAATGGGTCGTACATTTTTTTTAAATATGATTTTGTCACATTTTGGGGAAAAAAAACAGTTTTTATGCACATTGTATGTGGTATGTGATAGATTTCATGTAGATATTTTGATATTTGTCTTACCAACTTTTCAATATTTTATTTCCGTCGAATACGTATTTGTATATTTTACTACTTCATATTTAAAATTAAATGATTTGCAAATTTTTCACTGATATTTGATACACTTTAAGGCTTGATTCTACCTGCTCTGTCCGCGTGAACATTGATGTCCTTCGTACAGACATTACAGGATAAAAGATTGGTCCATGTTGTCATACCTTTCAAATGAAAAAAAATATATTTTTTTTAATATCGTAAATTAGAACGGAATTTGAAAGAAGGATACAGACAAATTGTCGGAAATCTCTGCAATGTTAATACCAAATTTCTCTTCTTTTTTAATTATTAGGAATAAAAAAAAAAGAAAGTTTGCAAAATAATAATAATTTTTTTTTGTTTTGGAGCAAAAATTATAAATGTGTTGGAATTCAGTTAAAAACATGTATTTTTAAAATTCTCAAAAACCATCTTATAAATTAGGCGTATTTATGGGTATTTTTTAAAAATCCTAATGAGCTTTTTTATTTGACAAACCTAAACGTTAGTAAATCGTAACCAAAACACCTACTTCCTACTAGAACCTCGAAACAAAAATTCGATCATTGATTCAAAATTACTTTTAGTGGACCCAAACTTAGCCAAAAAAAAAACCCATCAAAGATATCTTGATGTGACCAGTTTACAGCGAAGTAGCCAAGTTAGGTGCTATTTATCTATAGCTTTTGTGTTTGTTAAAAAAAAACCTGTAGGAGAGGGGTGCGAAAGCTAACGTTTGAATATTCGGACGACCTGGGCGCCCTCCACGTCCAGTATGACTGGGAATTTGGCATGGCAGAAAAGAGTAAAATGGCTGATGAAGTGTAGGAATACGGGGCGGTGAGAGGGGTGCGAAAGCTGCAAAAATAGCCCCTTATAACGTATTTCGCAGAAGACAGTGGTAATTGTATCCGACCATGTTTATTGCCTCAGATAACGTTAACTTCTCTTGGGCCATTACCACGTGTTGTGAGGTGGGTGTGAATCTGGGGCCCCGTTTAGGGTTTGTGTTGTGTTTGTTTTTCAACTCGAGCGATGAAATTCACAACTTCCAAAAAAAAAAAAATCTTTTCGGGAGCAAAAACGTAAATTCTGAGGGGGCCCCTTTTGACTTGGAAGTTGCGGGGCCCCTAAAATGTACGGGGCCTGTAGGCCTACCTTGCGGTAATCCGGCCCTGAACAAGAGGACATTTCTAGTCCTGGACATATAAACGTTATTAATAAGTCATCAAAATACTTTTAGTATAACTTTCAGTTCGGATTAAGAATAACCTTGTTTTGCGTAGCCGTTATTAGAAATTGTCACTGTTGAATTTGGAAAATTCCAAAAATTGGCAATATCATAACTAAAACATTACATTATCTACATTATTACTTATACATTATCCTGATAAACAAATAGTTAATAGATAAGATATATTTCAATTTGAAAATACTGAAATATTCGCGTGGAAAGCAATTAAAGTTCAGATAATTTATTGCATTGTTTTAGTGCACTGGGATAAAAAGCAGACACTGTTACTTTACTTTACGTTATTGCTAGACAATCATTTATCAATCATAACAATGAAACATATAAACGAAAAGGAATTCGTTTAAACATTACTTAAACTGTGTACTCATGTTGCCTTAATCAATACTTTATCATTCATGTGCATTCATGCATCCAATATAATTATATACTACGTAATTGTACTCGATGACGCTGCTAAAAAATTTGTAACACTTAAACATTTCAATAAATCGTCTGCACTACAAAACCGTACTGCTCCGGTTTCAAGGAGTCACAATTTATGGAATAACATTGCACAAGTGTATGACGTTACTCCGCAAATTGAGTGTTAATTCATTCTCCGCTTGTGTCATTTATGAGACCATTTTTACGATTCAAGCTATATTTAATAATGATATTTACACACAAACAGACAAGAAGGAAAAGAAACAAATAAAATAACTATAATGTAGGCAGAACACCAAGGATCGATACTGGCGAAAAGTAGGGGTACTATTAATTTACAAACACAAAAAAATAAATAACGCATCTTAAATCGCAAGTAAAATGTTGTTATGACAATAGGAGTGTCGGAGATGTATTCAAGATGGTTAGTCAATAACAATCGATGAATTAGGGTACAGTATTTTCATTTTATTATAGCTGTATGCAAAATAATTTAAAATAGTCCTCTATATCAAGAATATCATACAAAACATATTTTTAAATTGGTTTTTGAACGAAAGGAAATGATTTAATAATTGTATTTGAAGCGAAGAAAACTAAATGCAAGATAAATAATAGTTTTACAGAAAATATTCTTTTTAGCTTTAGGAATGATATAAATATTATTAGGTCCTCTTGGGTTTATACAGATCCGCTTATTGCACACATCTTGATTCTTAAAAATATATATACAAACTTTAAAGAAATAAATGTAGCGAATAGGTAGAATATTGGTATGGTTTATTTTGTTTCCCAAATAGTAAAACCGTTTATAAACGAATCTTAATTTGTTTGATATGTAATTGGCATGTCATTTCCATTTCAAGTTATTGTCTATAAAAACACCGAGATACTAATACACCGAGATTGTAATAATCGAAACTGTACACCGAGATAATTACAATGACAAGAAAGCAAATCTGAACAAACTCTATCATGATATTTTAAATTGAGAGAAGTCGTATTGGTGCTATTTTTCAGGCTGAAAAGCATATATTTGGTTTTAGTTACCTTAATGCTTAAATTATTATTTGGGAACTCATTTCGAATTTTAAATAGATCTGAATGAAGAGGAGGATGAATCTAGTAGAACATGCGATGAAAAACTCCCTATTTATAAATCCAAAGGAATAAAACTATACTACTTCATTCTAGCCCTAGTGATGATTTTCTAGAAATAAATCTAGAAATTCCCCATTGGTTCGGTTTATTTTGCCTCGACATAATCGACCCACCCGTGCAAATCATCCCCCATAAACTTTTGGGACTATCTGAGCGACCTTGCTGCGTCCCGATAAAGGTGTTGTTTCAGAGGCGCCATAAAAACAGGGATGGTTGTTTGAAGATGGGTGAGGCAGGAGGGACGTGAAAAGGTAATTCCCTTTTCCGGGGGCTACAACTGGTTATGGGGACCTTACGAAAGGAAAAGAGAAAAAAGTCTGACTATTTCGGACATAACTTCAGGAATGATACTTTTTCGCATTTTGAGAGAAGCTTTCATTTTATTATTCTTATTTTAAAATGGGGTTATTAAAAAATGTAATTGTTTGAGCAATTTGATATGCTACAGAATGTCACCGCTCTAGCACCAGAAATGTGTATCGTCAAAATGAGCTGTCAGAGGTTATTCAGCTTTTATTTCAGCTTTATGCTAGACTTTATTTGAAAACACATTCTATGAAAGTATTTTTTAAATCTTTTTCAAATATACTTCAAAAAGTGGTCTGAGAAAATGGTATCCATTTGTGCATCCCTTTTTATGGACCTTTTTATGGAGTGTGATTATTGCCGCACTCAAATATTTATCATCCATTTTACATCGTGTATTCTAAAAAGCTTATCTATTATTCTCTGTTATGCTTGCGGTTTTAAAAATGGTAGTTATTTTTTTATGACCAGGCAACGAGAGAGATAGATGCGGGCGAGATGTGTCGAACGAAACGTCGCCATTCATACTTACCTTCAAGCTGTACTGGGTTCTTATAGCTAAACATCAAAAGTCGCCAATAACATTGTTGAATTCTTATTAATAAAATAATAAATACATTTACTTACCGGGCATTTTAATCGTCTTACGCAAATTCAAATGTCTTACGCAAAGTGGTTCATTCAAAATAGTTTCTATGTAAATTAAATATGTTTTAAACTTCATAGATTTTAGCACATTTATTGTACTTATAGGGCGAGCGTTTCGAATGAGATTAAACCTATCCTGGTCCTTCAATTTGACGTATCGCCTGTGCGCAACTCGGGCGTCTGAAATGCCCTGCGCTCTATACAGCAGACGGAGACGGGTTTTATAATCCCCTTTTACGTTATAAACATAATATTGAAAAGGGGTTGAAAACTAGCAGTATTGTAAGCAAAAATGTGCCTTTATTTTCCATTCCATTCCATTGAGAGTAAAACCATCTTTTCGACATTATGTTAGAAAATTAATGTATACGAGGGCTGGTTTTTTTTCAACCTCCCCGATTGGCTGTAACAAAAAGACGAGTCAAAATACAAAAAAGATTTTTTACCAAAAGTAATGTACAATACTGCTTATTTCTCCACATAATTACCTTGACGATTAAAGCATGTCATATCTGTAAACACGCTTTGAAATACCCTCTTCAGAAAATGTTGCCGCCAATGATTGGGAGGGAGTTGTGCGTTTTCGAACTGGTTTTCGTTTGTTGCAGGCATAAGGGAACAGTGCAACGGAAATTCATCGAAGAATGAGTCGAGTGTATGGATATTTATGAGTGGTGGCGTTGTTCCTGAACACTGTTGAATATTTAAAGTTGGCCGAACTGATGTTCATGAAGAAGGGGACCAAGGAAGCAAGTCTGTCGCTACAGACGGCATTGTTCAGCGAGTTGACCAAGTGTTTAGGGAAATTCGAAGGTGTACCAGACATAAGTGAATTATCGATTAGCATAGTGGCTTGGATTGTAACGCTTCCAAATTGACGTGGAGCTCAAAGAAACCGTCACAACTCTCTTCAAATCATTGGCGGCAACATTTTCTGAAGAGGATATTTCAAAGCTTGTTTACAGATATGACAAATGCTTTAATCGTCAAGGTAATTATGTGGAGAAATAAGCAGTATTGTACATTACTTTTGGCAAAAAAATCTTTTTTGACCCGACTTTTTGTTACAGCCCATCGGAGGTTGAAAAAAAAAAACAGCCCTCGTACTAAGACACTCTTATTTTAAAATAACTGTAAGGATTTTACCAACCAACATTCCTTTAATCTCAAGCCTACTTGTTATTTATTAAACAAATCTTGTTATAAATAATTTTTGCTACAAAAACTTCTGAAACTAGCTTATAAAATAACATTTTTTAAGAAGGGGACTAAGAACTGGTTTAATCTAACAAGAGAGGTTCATGACCTAACACACTTGTTTGTTTCTAGTTCCCAATTTACCGAATTCAGATATCTCAGAAATTTTTTTAGTTATCGTGTTTTGGCTTTAGGCAAAATTTAAATTAAAATCCTTAAAAAAATTTAAATAACATTTTTAAAACTTTTTGTCCAGTTTAAAATTTTCAACTTAAAAGGGCATAATAAAAGCCATAAGAAGTATATTTTATCCATGTAATATAAATTAGGCCTTCAAAGGGCTACCTTAAGAGGGGGAAACTTAAATCGACATTGTTTTTATCCTACCAATGACTGACTGAAATCTTTCTATTTTTAATGACCATAGAATACGTCGCAGGCAGCAAAGTAACACTTCCCCGCAGATTCCACTACAATGTAGCCGCTTTTTATCATTTCAAAGATTAGTAACAAGTCAAACAAGTAATTTATAATCTTTTAAGGAACCTGCTTTAGGCTAAAATGTTACATTTTAACGAATTTAACCTAATCTGTCTCTCTCGTTACTACTTTTTGCAGGCGAAAAATCAAAACAAGTAGGTTTGTAACAGAATCTGTCACTGCCTGCTTCCACACAACATTTGTGTTCAACAGGAAAAAAGTCGCCGAACGCGGTATTAATTCTATATTAAACATTTACACACTAAATTTGGATAGTTTCATTTCCTTCCTTTCGAAAATTCAATAATTATCATTTGCTAAATTAATTTATATTTCAAAGAATAAATATATAATATTCTTCGTTGCTTTTAAATAGAGGCAAAACATTTCATATCAAAACACAATCAAAGAATGCTTTGTGAAATATATATGATGTCATTTCAAACTGATTTATGCAGCAAAAATTAATTTTCTTTTCATTTATTGTATTTAAAAGAAAGAAAAATTCTCAAGCGATTCTTGTGAATGGCAATGGTGATTTAATTCTAATAAAAATGGCTTCTTATGCTTTTTAAATGAGCATTAAATTTTGCAGGTTTTTTTAATAATTGAAGTACTTCGAATTCATTTTTTTTTCTGAGATTTTCACTGTCTACTCATTTTGACGCGCTGAATTTTTTTTACACTTGCCTGTAGCATTTGTAGTTTGGACTATGAAAGTGGGTGACGGACGGACTGAACGATTCTAATACCTTCCACGTTATAAACGTAGTGTGGAAGCTAAAAGGAAAATCCACGAATACTTGTGTTGCTTTCGTCACCCCGATTTCATTGCCATGTAGTTTGATCCCATCTTCCATTCTATGTTGATCGTAAATAAACAGACCTTCCGCACTCCCAGCCCTCGCATTCGGGCTGATGAATCGTCCAATTAGTCGAAGTGACTCGACACCTCTCTCTCCTTGTTGCAGAGATGTGCTGAAGAGGCCACAATCGAGTTTCCAGCACTGTTTTGCTCTGCGCCATCAAAGCAAGCGGTTTAACAAATCTGACAACAACAAAAACCCATGGAGGAATGAGTAAAGGGGAGTCGAAGCCGTCACTGCAACCACGATGCCATCTTAGAGCGGCCAAAAAAACGGCGGGAGTGCGTAGTAGACTACGATTTTGTGTCTATATAAAAATTAATTAAATATTTTAAGAAAGATTCTGAAACCATCTTAATGTATTGAAGGAATTGTTCAGTCTCAATTCCTTCTGGGTGAATAATTTTTTAATTTGCCCTTGTTTTTAACTAAAATAGCACGAAGTTAGATTTCAATGTTGTGCATCACTGTAAAATGTAATTCTGTTTTCCGAATTGGATAAATTTTATTTTACTATTTTAGACGACTTTTATGTGAAGTTTTATGTAAAATTATAACATCATTATTTATATATGCTTACGTATCTAATAATAAAGAATCATGTATAAGTAAATAAAAAAAAATAAAACTTGTACAGTCTGGCTGCCACAACTTAGCATCCCAAATAGCTCAAAAGAATTAGGGGAGCACTTTGCGTACTTTTGTTTACCCTTTCAGATCCAACTTCTTATTTTTTATTATAGAAATCTAAAATTTGTGAAATAGATTCATTATGAATACAGAATGAAATACTAAAAAACAGGGGGAAAACTTAATTTTTTAACTAAAATTTAAGGGGGGGGGGGGATATTGGAATCATAACTTTTGAATAAATTATTACAATAATTTTTTCAAAACTTTATTTGTAAAAAAAAAGGTAAAATCAATTTTTAAACATCTAAGAATGCAAGCGTGAAGAATTTAGGGTCCATTTATTTCATAAAATTTTTTGGGAGTGAATTTTATTTTACCATGTTTTTCATATTTTCATTTAATTAAACAAAAATTATTTAATTCTTCAAAATACATGATTCTTCCATCTAACGAGAAATTAGTGCGCGCTCAACTCAGTGAGAAAAAATCGGAAGCTGATGATACCAAATGGAATCATTGGGGGTGAAAGGGTTTAAATCATGCGTTCCCCTAATTGTTTTGAGCAGTGTATTTTGATTGTGGAACAGTCCACTTCGAAAAAAGGTAAGGAAGGTTTTGATTTTGGGCAAGAGTTACTATGTTTGGCGATTCATTGCTTTTATGGGCGCATATTTCTTAAAGGTTTAGAAACAGATTATAAATTGAAGGGTACATCGAACTTGCATCGGTTCACTCTTATATTTCACATCAATATTTAAGTTATAGCGGTCCCTCGGAGTAATTCCTGGTCACAGACTCACATTCATTTTTAAGTTTTAAAACACTTCATCAAAATGACAAAAAATCATAGAAGTATACTGTGAAATACAGTATCATAGTACAGTATGATACAGTATCTGTTGAAGAACCTGTTTCGTAGAGGATGGAGATGATTAGTTCTACTAAATTATCCGTCTCCCAATATCTCTTCTTTCGAACATGCTTACAGAATTTTGTTCATTGCTCTTTGGACACGCTGTCGAGAGCATCCGCCGCCAATTGCTGTCGAGGTTTATTTCGGCATTTTGTTATATTTTATCCATGTAATATAAATTAGGCCTTCAAAGGGCTACCTTAAGAGGGGAAACTTAAATCGACATTGTTTTTATCCTACCAATGACTGACTGAAATCTTTCTATTTTTAATGACCATAGAATACGTCGCAGGCAGCAAAGTAACACTTCCCCGCAGATTCCACTACAATGTAGCCGCTTTTTATCATTTCAAAGATTAGTAACAAGTCAAACAAGTAATTTATAATCTTTTAAGGAACCTGCTTTAGGCTAAAATGTTACATTTTAACGAATTTAACCTAATCTGTCTCTCTCGTTACTACTTTTTGCAGGCGAAAAATCAAAACAAGTAGGTTTGTAACAGAATCTGTCACTGCCTGCTTCCACACAACATTTGTGTTCAACAGGAAAAAAGTCGCCGAACGCGGTATTAATTCTATATTAAACATTTACACACTAAATTTGGATAGTTTCATTTCCTTCCTTTCGAAAATTCAATAATTATCATTTGCTAAATTAATTTATATTTCAAAGAATAAATATATAATATTCTTCGTTGCTTTTAAATAGAGGCAAAACATTTCATATCAAAACACAATCAAAGAATCGCTTTGTGAAATATATATGATGTCATTTCAAACTGATTTATGCAGCAAAAATTAATTTTCTTTTCATTTATTGTATTTAAAAGAAAGAAAAATTCTCAAGCGATTCTTGTGAATGGCAATGGTGATTTAATTCTAATAAAAATGGCTTCTTATGCTTTTTAAATGAGCATTAAATTTTGCAGGTTTTTTTAATAATTGAAGTACTTCGAATTCATTTTTTTTTCTGAGATTTTCACTGTCTACTCATTTTGACGCGCTGAATTTTTTTTACACTTGCCTGTAGCATTTGTAGTTTGGACTATGAAAGTGGGTGACGGACGGACTGAACGATTCTAATACCTTCCACGTTATAAAACGTAGTGTGGAAGCTAAAAGGAAAATCCACGAATACTTGTGTTGCTTTCGTCACCCCGATTTCATTGCCATGTAGTTTGATCCCATCTTCCATTCTATGTTGATCGTAAATAAACAGACCTTCCGCACTCCCAGCCCTCGCATTCGGGCTGATGAATCGTCCAATTAGTCGAAGTGACTCGACACCTCTCTCTCCTTGTTGCAGAGATGTGCTGAAGAGGCCACAATCGAGTTTCCAGCACTGTTTTGCTCTGCGCCATCAAAGCAAGCGGTTTAACAAATCTGACAACAACAAAAACCCATGGAGGAATGAGTAAAGGGGAGTCGAAGCCGTCACTGCAACCACGATGCCATCTTAGAGCGGCCAAAAAAACGGCGGGAGTGCGTAGTAGACTACGATTTTGTGTCTATATAAAAATTAATTAAATATTTTAAGAAAGATTATGAAACCATCTTAATGTATTGAAGGAATTGTTCAGTCTCAATTCCTTCTGGGTGAATAATTTTTTAATTTGCCCTTGTTTTTAACTAAAATAGCACGAAGTTAGATTTCAATGTTGTGCATCACTGTAAAATGTAATTCTGTTTTCCGAATTGGATAAATTTTATTTTACTATTTTAGACGACTTTTATGTGAAGTTTTATGTAAAATTATAACATCATTATTTATATATGCTTACGTATCTAATAATAAAGAATCATGTATA
The DNA here is from genome assembly GCA_019343175.1 of Oedothorax gibbosus. Taxonomy (NCBI): domain Eukaryota; kingdom Metazoa; phylum Arthropoda; class Arachnida; order Araneae; family Linyphiidae; genus Oedothorax; species Oedothorax gibbosus. Next base: position 5,009,120 of record CM033276.1, read on the forward strand.
AGTAAATAAAAAAAATAAAACTTGTACAGTCTGGCTGCCACAACTTAGCATCCCAAATAGCTCAAAAGAATTAGGGGAGCACTTTGCGTACTTTTGTTTACCCTTTCAGATCCAACTTCTTATTTTTTATTATAGAAATCTAAAATTTGTGAAATAGATTCATTATGAATACAGAATGAAATACTAAAAAACAGGGGGAAAAACTTAATTTTTTAACTAAAATTTAAGGGGGGGGGGGATATTGGAATCATAACTTTTGAATAAATTATTACAATAATTTTTTCAAAACTTTATTTGTAAAAAAAAAGGTAAAATCAATTTTTAAACATCTAAGAATGCAAGCGTGAAGAATTTAGGGTCCATTTATTTCATAAAATTTTTTGGGAGTGAATTTTATTTTACCATGTTTTTCATATTTTCATTTAATTAAACAAAAATTATTTAATTCTTCAAAATACATGATTCTTCCATCTAACGAGAAATTAGTGCGCGCTCAACTCAGTGAGAAAAAATCGGAAGCTGATGATACCAAATGGAATCATTGGGGGTGAAAGGGTTTAAATCATGCGTTCCCCTAATTGTTTTGAGCAGTGTATTTTGATTGTGGAACAGTCCACTTCGAAAAAAGGTAAGGAAGGTTTTGATTTTGGGCAAGAGTTACTATGTTTGGCGATTCATTGCTTTTATGGGCGCATATTTCTTAAAGGTTTAGAAACAGATTATAAATTGAAGGGTACATCGAACTTGCATCGGGTTCACTCTTATATTTCACATCAATATTTAAGTTATAGCGGTCCCTCGGAGTAATTCCTGGTCACAGACTCACATTCATTTTTAAGTTTTAAAACACTTCATCAAAATGACAAAAAATCATAGAAGTATACTGTGAAATACAGTATCATAGTACAGTATGATACAGTATCTGTTGAAGAACCTGTTTCGTCGAGGATGGAGATGATTAGTTCTACTAAATTATCCGTCTCCCAATATCTCTTCTTTCGAACATGCTTACAGAATTTTGTTCATTGCTCTTTGGGCACGCTGTCGAGAGCATCCGCCGCCAATTGCTGTCGAGGTTTATTTCGCCATTTTGTTCTCGTACCGTTTTGTGGATGCCATCTCTATCGCATTCAAATCGCAGTGATAGGGCGGGATTCTTAATACATCATGTCCGTTGGTTTTAAATAACTCGTCTGTGCAGTATAGCGGGCGTTAGCTTGACCAAGTCGTACAGTTCAGTTTTCCTATAGTGTTCGGAACAATGTTCTTCTCCACCAACCACTCTATCAGTTTCTTCTTAGTAGAGTACTTGGAAGGTACAGGATTGAGTACCTTTGTGTGATACGAAGCGTTTGTCCATGCAGATGATGCTGCTGTTTGGAGGAATGTTGGGGAGAAGTTTTTCTTCTACCCCACTTGTTCATCTGACCATGATAATCGCCAGATGCGGTGCCAGACACTAAACTGGCCCCCTCAACAAAGCCCATTACCTGCATGTATCAACGGCTGGCCAGCCTTGTGCTTCCACCAATCCTGTCAGCATTTTCCGAAGTTGTTGTCGATCCAGGTTTCGTCTATATAAATAATGTTACGGTTGTCATCTCTGTACTTTTTCATCTGCCTCAAATGTCTGCCATTGCATTATGTTGGGTTCTTCCATGAGGACGCTTGTCAACTGTGTTTTTCCACCTGATCATATTCAAAACTTTTCTCAACGTTTCCTTCTTCTAGGGACCCCTAATGACAGGCAATAAAGTGGAAGGCATCACATTCTTAGCATAAAAATCATTCACTGTTTTTGACACACAATAATCAAAGTCATCAAGGCAAGTAGTAACACAAACTTTCTTTCTTCGAAGGAGATTTCGCACAGCCCGTAGATTTGAGTTCCTGCTTAATACGGCAAACAGTTCTGATCTATACACCGGTCGCAGCAGCCGTTCTTTTGGTTGCTCGGGACATAGGGATTGTTAAATCACATAATTCCTCGGCAGAAGCTTCCATTTTGAAAAAAAATTAAAACGTTATCTATACGATATTCTTCTCTTTCGCATGCAGTATCTTTCTTTTATTAGACATTATCAAATAAACTACAAATGTTAATCGATTAATGATCAAATCAAAATAACAAAGAAATACACGTATAATCGCTAACCGCTACCAGCAATCAACAACAATCCTCTATCGCCGATAACTGATGTGTAGTTCTAGTGCGATTGTGATACATTATTTGCAATCGAACTAGACCAACAATCTCTTCTTCTCGCCAAACGCCTTGGGCTGGCAACCCTTCCTTCTTCGGCTTAAAACCTTAATTCAAAGTGGAATCTTCCACAATCAAAATATTTGGGATGCTAAGTTGTGGCAGCCAGACTATATTTAACTGCTACAATTTGTTTATAAATAACACAAACACACACACATTTATTCTTTCCATATTGTAATAGCATAAATAGGTTTTCCTTTAGTTATCAAAAAATTATTTACATTAAATATTAATATTAATTAAACATTTAATGATAATTTTTATGAATTTTATTATTAAAAAGTAACTGTTTTGTGGAAAATATAAACACAATAGTGTAACTGATGTTAGATGTCTAGTACCTGCTAGATGTCAAAATAAGGTTTTCGAAAAATTTGCGCATGCGCAAGTAGTGGCTGCTGTAGAACATTTTGGGGTTTAAAGGTAATGCTAAAAACAGAAAGAAATGCAGATTTCAAATTTAGTACAAGTGTTCCCAGTACCTATCGGACGTTAAAATTAACTTTTCTTTCGTTCTTATTGTGAACATTAAGGTATAGGTAACAAATTAAAAGATGAAAAATTTAAAATTGCGATTTCATATTTTTAGCAGTACATTTTTATTAATCTTAAAAATCAAGTACCTGACAAGATGAAAATAAATGTGATTTGTTTACTTTTAGATTTCTCTAAGTGTCTAAATTAGTATCATGTGAAAAAATATTTTCATGAAACAAAATATTTTTAAATGTGTTTTGTTTGTGTGTTGAATGCTTCTAAATTCTGTACATTTCTTTTATATAAAAAGTTTTAATTGTTGCTGTAAAATAAAATCAGATATTTTCACTACATTTTAGTAAGATTTATTACTCCATCTTCGACATTACATCCATCTGTTGAACTCATCCCCCGTAAGGAAGACATAAGTGGCTTTCATAATATATTTTTGATGTGAAGTTTAAAGACAGTTTTAAAAAACTAAATTTCTCTAAAATGAAAAACCAATAATATTTAGCTTGTGTTTGACCAAGTGTTTGACATTGATTCTGATAAGTACATGAATGTACATCTAAAATTATAGTTAGAGTAGATTTTTTAAATCCTCCAAAAGTCACTTTTCCTAAAAATTCCTATTACTTTCTATTGGGTCAAACGCGCGGCCTTACTTTCCTGCACGCTCAATGACGACTCCCCATTCCTCCATGCAAAAACTCCCATAGCAGAAGGCAATACGAACCTCAAAGTAGTCATGAAATAAAGCTCTTTCTTGTACATTTTAGAGGGTACGTTTATAGTGTACAGCTATTTCAAAAGATGGCGCCACCAATGCAAATACTTTTGACACTGTTGCTACGGAGAAAACGCTAACGAAGTACTAAATTTTTGCTATACAGACGTAGAACATAGTTCGCCACGAAAATATTCCAGGGGCCAGGGCGTATTTACGGGGGGGGACGAAGGGGACCGGACCCCCCCCAGACGACAAAAAAATGTACGCAATGTTACCATTGTTGCAAGCACTCAATTTCCTAAACAATTTTAAAAAATAACCATACCGGAATTTTTATTTCAGACCAAAAATGGTACAACTCATTGTTTGGGGGGAGAGGGGGGGGGGGGGGAGAAAAGAAAAGAACGAATCAGAGGAGGGTTCGTTTCAAAGATTCGTTCAAAAGAACGAATCTTTGAAACTAACGAGAAAGATGGGACGAATCTTTTAAAAGAACGGGTCTCACCCATCTCTAGTCGAGGGGAAGAAATCTTCCATCACCTTCATCTACCTTACCCCCCTCAACGTCTCAATGGACTATTGCAATTGTGATTGGCTGGCCGGCTCTGTCTAGACAGACAGCACGTTGTAGTTTGCATTACTCATTACTGTTGTTATAGCGTTTCCACTTGCATTGCGGGTTATGTTTGACACGATATTTGTTTGAAATGGACAAAAAACGTAAAACACCGCCAACCTCGATTTTAAGTTTTTTTAAAAAACAAACCGTAACAAAAATTGATAGTGAAACTTCGGAGACAGCCGAGAACGGCTCAAGTATAGATGTTGACGTTGAGAGTGTTGAGACTATTAAACCTGAAGCTGCTACTAGTACAAGTGCTGCATCATTTATTAGCCCAAACGATATAGGCCTGTACGTTGACAAACTGGTAAGTTTAATTTACTTCAATCTAGATTTCTACATATTTTTAGTACCATTTCAGTCAATAAATATTTTAAGTAAAACATTTTATTATTTAAAGGAACATATTAACTGTTTATATATGGCCTTGATAAATAAAACTTAGTCTAAACTGTTAATAAAAAGTAACTGAACTAATTAAGTTGATTTTTGTAAAGCATTTAGTTTTATAATTTCCAAGTACATGAATTCATTTTTATCTTGTTATAAGTCTGTCATGCATAAAGTAGCTCTGTTAAATTTAATTATATTTATATATATAGTGTGTTTCAAAACTTGACATTATTTTGGTATCATTTGTTTCTGGACGGATACCAAGTCGAAATTTAAACTCGGGTAGCCGTAATATTGTTTTTTTTTTAAGTATTGTTCTAGTTTATATCTTAATTAAGACAAATTATTGCAAATACTGGTTACTCTTCCAGTGACCTCTTGCAGTGCAGAAAGGTCATTCTCTACTTTGAAATATTTAAAAAGCTATTTGAGAAATACTACTAGTGAAACAAGACTTAATGGACTCTCTCTGCTTTATATCCATAAAGACATTCCCGTGACCCCGGACGAAGTCCTAAGCGAAATGGCAAAAAAATCAAGACGAATTCAACTTTAATTTAGCAAAAATATTGTGTCGGCATCTTAAATGTTTGTAATTTTACGTTTCAAGTATTATAATAAATTTATTAAATGAAAACTCATTTTACGGTCAAATGTTTTAATTTACTTTACCAGGAGTAGAATTAGATTATGTTCTAGTTAGTTATATTCAAAAGAATCTGAAAAAAAAACCTATTTAACAAATTTAAATTTCTTAAATAAGTGTTTTCAATGTATAATTTTTCAACATCACAAACTAAATTAAGGCAAAATAAATTGAAACCATGCATTTTTAAAATTAATCGTATGATTGCAAAAGTATTGCTTAGCCCATTAAAAAATGCGGTTTTGCGCTTAAAAAAATAATAATGTTATGTCATAACCCCCCCCCCCCCCCCTCACACGCTGTTCCATGCTCATTATTAGTTGGTCCCCCCCCAGAGACAAATCCTGGATACGCCACTGCCAGGGGCGGACTGGCCCGGGCGGCTAGTCGGCGATCGCCGAGTGGGCCAAAAGCACTATGATAAATTTCGTTTAAGTGGAAAAAATCTACAAATACTTAATTAAGAATGAGCAAAAGAGAATTTTTTTATGGCCCTGATAAGCAGAAAACTATTGATGCTACGAAGACCAAGACGAGCACTGTTCCCGAATCACTTTGACTTAACAGTCATTCTGTCAATGGAAATGTCACCTTCAAACAGGCGCGGCGCGGAACCAGGGGGGGGGGCAGAACCCGTATTATAGTCCAAATTTATTTTGTTAACAATAAAAAATTTACAAAGTGAAAAAAATTCCATAGGGAAAGACCACTTAGCATTTTCCAAATCTGTGTAAAACAAAAACAAATCTATCTCTTCTATGAGGGTTATTAAAAAAAGCGCGAATTCTGATGAAATATTAATATGGTGTCATTTTTTTGTCTTTTTTTCATGAGTTGCTATATTGTGCACTCACAAATCAGTAAAAGTCACAGTATTAGGCAATGTTAAAGAAAAGAAATAAAAACTATTCTCCCCCCTCCACCTTTGGATTTATTTTTAAGCCAATCGCAATTTTGGCGGGAATAAGATTTTAGATACATTTTTATGGCGCCGATAACGAACGACGGCTATCCTCTCAACAGGAAGTATAAAAAACATAGAAATAAAATATTGACAGATTTTTTTTAAAATTCGTTTTCAAGTATAATAGTGCATTTTGTTCGTTAATAAATCAAATAAATTCCACTATCGCAAAAAAAGAAATAACAAAAACTGTTCTCAACCCCCCCCCCCCCCTCCTCGGATTTATTTTTAAACCAATAACCCTTGCTATCTTTGATTACTACTTTTTTATTTTTAAGGTTTTTATTTGGCTTAGGTAAATAAGTGTACTACAAGTTGGGAGTTTTTCGCGCTTTTTTCTATCGTAATTTTTACTGTAAAGTATCTGTAGTGAGTATGTTTGTTGTTATGCGTCAGACACAAATTAATGTAGTCAATTTAAAATTTTGTCAACAATAGAAATTTTCCAAAGAGCCCTAATAATGTATGTTTTGACCGAAGGTATAAAGACGGTTAACCGAAACCTTAAAGTTATTGCATACTTAAGGGGCTGAGGAGCCCAGTCGGTTAAGGCGTTCGCCTTGCATGCAGAAGGTCCCAGGGGCGGTCCGGGCATCGCCAAAATAACTCCTGCCGACCTATTAACGGCCCGCACAGCTAAAAATGTTCGACGAATAATACCCCGCGTAGAGGGAGTACACGTTAAATACGCTCCAAAGTCCCGGCTCTGCTTACGATGTCTACCTTAAAGATTGCGTTGGGTGCCTACTCAGATGTCGGCTCGTCACCTGATTGTGGTTCTAAATTATGACGTCCGTCGCCAATAGTGCTCGTGTAGCTCTAGTGCGACGATATTTTAAACTAAACTATAGTATTAGTATACTTAAAAAGCAAACTATCGATGACGAGCGGTGGAGCCAACGTTAACAATATTATGAATTCCATTACCCATAAACAATTAAAATCGTTTTAAAAACTGTCTAAACATTTGCAGCTGGCGTAATAAATCTTACGGCTTTTGTATAACACTTTTTTTTTAATGCTTGTGTTTTGAAGAAAACAGAAAAAAACGCGTCGGATTTATTGAATGTTTAAAACAAATAATTCTTACTCGATTAATATATAAGGGGGGAAACAATAAGAAAACGGCAAGTCTGAAAATATCGTATGGCACCGATTTTTTTTCATTTGTTCTTTTTTTTATGAGTTGTTTGCTACGTGCGTGCGAACAAGATTTTGATTTTTTTACTATTTATTCGGATTATTTAAACTGAAAAGATACCATAAGATACCATATAACCATATAATAATAAACCAAAGATACCATATAACAGGTGGTTGTTTTTTTCTCTTTTGGAAAAAATGTGGCGTCTAACGGGTGGTTGTTTTTTTCTCTTTTGGAAAAAATGTGGCGTCTAAGCTAAGCAGGGGATGCTGAGAAAACGAGATTTTTTAATAGCTGCAGCAGATCCAAGCCAGAAACGCTTGTTTCTTGCATCAAAATCCAAACCACCATTAAACCCAAAAACAATTGCCAGCAAATAGATTAGGACTGGTTCAAATTCAACGTTAGTGATAAATAAATCCGATTTGATTGGAAATTCAACAGGTAAGTAGGTAAGGGTTATTTTGTGAAAATGTATATTTTATCTTAACAAAATAATACCCAGAATTTTTAAGATATTTATTACTAACGAGAGATAACACTTTTTATTAACGAAATTTAGTACCATTATTTTTTTTTAATAAATTTTGTTTTTAAAGTTTATTTGTTTAACTGTTTGCTCAGAAACATATTTTTAAAATATGAAATCTGAATATAATTATATTGTAAGAAGCAGGGCCTTCGCATGACAGGAGCATGTGGGACGATCGCCCCTGGCAGCCGCCAAAAACGGGAGCGCCTGGAAACTTAATGAAGATCAAAACATTTAAAACAATATATAATGGTATGGTGGGCCAAAGTTATGACTGCGCCGAGTGGGCCAAACTTAGCCAGTCCGCCCCTGGGCAGTGAAAGGGCTATCTATTAGGTCCCATCTGTAACTGATAAAGCGACGAACAAACGCTTATACGGGAATATTTAGCTGCCGTTACACATTCCGCTAGCAGCCGAATCAGATTAACAGCAATTCATTCGTCCACGACATACTCTCTTGAAAAAGATAGCTCTAGTGCAACTTCATTTGAACGAACGTTGTGGTTAAGCTTTCCAGCTGTTATCGCACTCGGCAATAAAATGATGCAGCTAAGCGAGCGAAAAAACGAAATTTAGTTTAACGGCATATACGCCCGTGGCACTGAGGGGGGGGCGCAATTTTCTCGAAAATTACATTCGACAAGGAGTCGATTTGAATTATATTCCCACTAGAGGTACGCGAGGGTGCCATAATAAATTATGGCACCCGTTAGAGCCACAGTCAAGCCGACACTGGTACTATAGGAATCGTGTACCAAGCTCTTTCCGTTTCGCAATAATATCTTTAAAACGAAACGGCAGCTACCTTTGAGCACGTGCGCTCCAAACCCTTATTATCGTTGCATTCGGTCCGCAGTGAGTGGCGTCCTTAATGATACAAAAAGCACTCCAAGCAGATATTCATTTAGCAAAGTGAATATAGTTAGAATTCATAGTGATTGACAATTGAATTTTATCATCCTTACTCCGTCTACTTATAAGCTAACCCGTGAAGAGAAAAACCAGAGTTGCCAATACCAAACTTTAGAAAGTACAACTCTAATCCTCCACTCTCATAATCTTGAGCAAGATTGGGCTCAACACAGATTGGGACGTTCGACCAGGAACCAAATTTGAAGTCAGCTCTTAGAGTTTGATCTTTAGAATTGTTTCAGACAGACAGTTTGAGAGACGAACTAATGATCAAAATTTATTTCATATTAGGTGATTGAAAGTAAAAATTACGGCAGGATAAATAACTGCTAAATTATGCAATGATCTAAAATTTTCTGTTATGCAAGTTAACACGATTCCAAAAATAAAATCAAGGACAAGCAGGTGGAAGTTAAATAGCAAATTTTATTTTAAACATTGGAGATAAGGTTTAACAAGATTATAAAATACGTTAACATACATCAGTAATAATTAAAATAAGTTTGTTAGAACGTATACATATTAAGAGTTGCGATCTTCATTCGGAAGTTTCCATGTTTCAAAGAATCTAAATAGATCAATACAAGATTAATATAGATGCACAAGAACTTATCTTTCAATATCTAGTTTGTTGCAAGAAAGCTTCCTAAAAGAGCATACTCAAAGCATTTATAAAATTAAGTACATGGTTAGTTTCATTTAATACAAAGCAACCAGCAATGTTTGCTTAGCTATCATTCTAATGTTGAAATGGATTAAAATGCGATATCAAAATATTTCTTACTATTACGGCGACAATATTTGAAATAGGATAAATCTTTGAAGTCTAACTACATAATGTTTAGATGAGCTAATACAATCATTTGTATTGTAAGATCCCCATATGAAAACTAAAATTTTTGCGAAGATTAAAAACAAAAAACTAATAATTGAACTTTAACAAGGAACTGTAAACAAGTTAACACCGATACCTGGAATCATTGTTTTAAAACTAGTTAGATTTTATTTCTAGAATTTAGTACAAAAAAAAAAGGAATTACTGTAAAACAAGTCCTTTTCGGAAAAAGCTAAACTGCCTTTCAGCAAACCTAAAACCGTTTAATCAGATTGGGCAAATTGTTCATGAGCCGAGCCTTAAGGCTAAGCTCAGGAACAGTTTGCCCATGGGATGGGCCAGGGGGGCCCATCCCATGGGCAAACTGTTTATCAGAGATTACACTTACCATTACTGTCAAGTTTAGCAATTAATGGATACTGCTGAGTGGAGAGCTTCAGTGTACGGATAGGGCACAATTTGGAGTTGCTATCTTCAGTTTCATGTTTCAAATCATCTAAATAGATCAATTAATATAAGCTTATTATAAGAGAAGCACAAGAACTTATTTTTCAACATTAATAGTACACGAGTCTCATGAATTGTACTAAGTATTTCTATTGAGCTGTCATCAACTTAGTTTTTTAAATAATAAATTGGCCTCCAAAGTAATTATTTAGTCTAGCTCTTGACTAGAAACTGTATTAACTCGTACGGTTTCCTGAACTCTGTTGGCCTACAATTTGTAAACAAAAACACATTTCCTTTACGAAACAAATATAAATCAGTATTCAGTTTGTGACACCTATTTAGCTACATACATCTCCTAGAAATGACCAAATTTGATACATTCGTGCGCTATTTACATTTTACTCGCCTTGTAAACACACATCACAATACATTAGTTATATATTTTCGATCAAGAGCACTCCACTTACCCAACTAGTATTCAACTTGTACGACAAAATATTCAACAATTAAAAAAAATGAACCGAGCTTCAACCGATGTTAGCTGGTCTTTTAAATAAGTATTCATACAGCGTTTTTAAAGTATTCAAACAAGAAGTTATCAGCACAAGTAATTTGCATATTAATAAAAGACTGTAGAATGTTTAGCTGATGGTTGATAATATACCGTGCTGGAGTCCTAGAAAATTGCATGGCACAAATGTTTTTATATTGGACTGAAAGTTTCTATGTTTGTTAAGTTTGGTTTAATTAACGTCGGGGGCGTCACATGCAGAGCCTCGTAATATCAAGCAGCGGTCAAGGATGATACCCGCCTTGTTAGGACTGAGATTGAGCCTCTCATAAGAGTACGGGGCGGTGTGTTGGTGTAACGTTAGAAAAAAAAAACGTTTTTTAGTGAGTTTCATCTAATTTTTGAGTCTTCTGAAACTTGACTGTTATCCCTAAGTTAGATAAATAAGATCATTGAAAAGAGCAAAAATTTAGCCATGTTATCACGGTGTTAGTTCCCCTAAACAAGGTGCTATTTGGTCTTCTGCCGGGGCCATTCTTTTCTTTCAGATTTTTGCTCAGATTAGAACTACAGAGGCTTAATAGCCACTTACTAGGCCAACACGATTTTTATTTAAAGAGGGCATAGGCTAACTAATATTAATTTATTACACACTTTGTTGGGAAGACTATGGCAGAGACAAGTAATAGCCATTTACTGCGCGTGTGATTTTTGTTAAACTTCTTCATTTAATTAAACCTATTTTAGTGCTATATGTCCTTTTCCATAGATTATTTGCTGTGTTTGATGGTGTGGCGGCATGTACCGGGGTAATACTGACACTCTGCAAGCTTTTAGAAAAAACAATTTTAATCATCGATTAAAGATTTCAAGTTAAAAAAAATCACTACAAGATAGGTTATGAAATGTAGTATGCTATGTTTGTTACAATTATTCTACCACATCTCTGCATGAAAATTCCCTTAAGATGGCGCCCCGGTTTACCCTGTAGGGTAGCAAATAAAAGTGGCCCCGGCGTAGAGATGCATTGAGATGCTTGACGAGAAAAACTTTTGAAGTCGTCCGAAAGCGAAATAAAAGAGCTTGCATTGGCAAACCTGTTTTTTCATTGGTTGGATTAGCATCACCTTAGAGTGGACTATTGGCGAGTTCAGAGTTGATCAACGCATGGGTGAAGATGCTACTCACAGTAGAGGGGGGACAAGACATTGATTCACATTTTTCTCGCAGCTTCACATGGTGTTCGACAATTTATATTTCTGGCGCCTCATGGACTTGCCACTTAGTAGTCCCACCAATGACATCCTTTGCCATTTGATGAGGCTAAGAAATGCCAGACTGTTGAAAGTATACAATGTCATTGAAAATATTGTGCATTTTTGTTTAACATGTTGACCTGAATTTTGGTAATGACTAAATTACTGATCACAACAACAGCATAATCACTATCAAAATAATATACCATTGTAGCATTGCATTTGTTTCGAACTACATCTTCCTCTTACTATTATTTAACTAAGTATAGATGACAACAGCATTTTTTTACAACTCAACTCAATAAAATGCTTTATTTATTGCTTTGAGAATCACATCACACATCATGTGATAGTGACCATGACTAGATTAATTATGTGGAAATGGCAATGAAAAACTAATTGTGACAGACAGGTCAAACGTGACAGACATGACAAAGTTTGATGTTCTATATTTCACTCAAATTTTAAATGTATTTTTCAATTTTTTTTTATGAACTGTTTATTTTAAGATATAGAAAGAGAAAATAAAGTGTCAACAATTTTTACCCAGTAGATTTTGTTTAAAATAAAAAAAATCCATGTTTTTCGTGACAGACATGACATGGAGACTAACACTATGTTTGGGGAAAATATCAAAATAATTAAAAGGTTTTCACTAAAACTTTTTGTGTTATTATGCATAAATTGATCTATTCTTTAAGAAAATAATTTTGTTTTCAGAAATATATTAGTATTTAAATACTTTAAAGGACATCAAACTAAATGTAAAAATAACAAATTTTTGGTTTCAAAGTTAGTCTCACAATAATTATCGATAAAAAATTATTTATGTATTTATATTATTATATCTTGTTATTTTCATGAAATTTGACTTATTTTCTATCGCCTGGAACCAAAAAATAATAATTTAGTTTTAATTTTAAAAAAATGATATTCATGTCGCATTTTCGTGGAATCAACCATAGATAAATAAAAAATCCAGTACACTTAAAACATTTTTTTTTATTTATTTCAAGTTTACACTATACAATGTACATCAAATGACAATTATCTGGTGAAAGACTCATTGGTTTAAAAAATCATAGAAAAAAGAAAACATAACAAATCTAATGTTATATGAACAGTATTTATTTTTTATTTTTCAGAAGGATTTTTAAGTACCTTCATGTTCAGTGGTACCTCAAAAATAGTGTAATTAAATTTTATTATACTGCTTCCACCATATTAAAGGAACAACTGTTCTTGTAAGAAGCCTGGTGAGTACTTAAAACAAAAATTCACATATTCACACTTAGTAGATATAATAAAATAGAATTGATATATACTTACCCAGAAGAACAGCAATTTCTTTTAAGAAAAAATCATAATTAGCAAAACAGTTTTGTTACAAGACGACAAAATGTTTTATTACATTAATGGCATATAATACAAGGTAAAAATAAAAAAGTTTCAGCATTTTTGTTCATTATAAAGTTACTAAATTATAATTAAAGGAGTTTTCTAGGACTTTTAAACAAATTATAGAGCAAAACAGATAAGCATGAGGAACACACAAGCGCAAGCTGCGTACAGCAATCTGGAAGAAGTGGTTTTTTAAAAAAAAGTTTATTTCTCCACTATTTGGAAAAGCATGAATTAAAGCATTCATTAATCAGAGTAAGATCTCAATAAACATTTCATAAAACGCACTACCCAACTTGTCCTGTTCTACAAAATATGAGGGCAGTCATTGTCTTGGAGGTGATACAAAGCCTGCCCATAAAATTTGCTGCATTGCTTTTGGGAAAACACTCCCTTTACAAATGGGTGGGATTAGAACAGGGCAGCCAATCCAAGACCGGCGCTCAATCAGAGTGCTCCGGAGCCGGAAATAGATTCGTGCAGCAGTGCTAGACACCTGAGCGGTGTGACCCTATTTGTAGGGCTTGCCAACAGGTTGAGGAAAGTTCGTTTCATGTTGACACAGATATTTGAGTATAAATGACCGGGGCTTACAGAGTGGTCGCCGCCCTACTCAAGTCATCAACAACACCCTTCACTTTAAAATTAAGGACACTCTTGTAGTGCAGTTCAAATATTTGAAACGAAATAATATTCAGTAAAAAAGTACCCAGTTCTAAACTAAATAATATTCAAAAGAAATACCCCTTTAAAATTGTTGGGCGACTCAATGTGGGTTATCCAGAAGTTGATTGAAGTGAGTGGTTCTATGGGGAGTTGATTCAAAGTAAGGAATGCACCCATTAAGGAACTTGTAGAACACTGAGAAACTTCAATCTATAGTAGGTACGATTAGAATACAAGCCTCGAAAACATTTTCCTCCACAATCCCCTTGTACGGTTTTCTTTGAAACGCACTGTTTCGTTTTTTCCCCAACCCTACTTGGGTTTGGACCGGGTTGGGATTGTTAAAAATGTAACTGGTCATAATCAAAAATACAAACTTTCAGTGAGATGAGCATGTATATTCATTTTAATAGGGACTATGAAAACAGATAGGGATATCATAATTGGAAAAATAATCCCAAATTCTAACTTTTATATAAAATAAGTAACACGAGTTTCTTAGAGCAAGAAAAATATAGATAGGTAACAAAAATTATTATTAAATATAAAAATAGAAACTTTTTCTGTATAGTTTAGAATTTTGAATAACCTGCAGATAAGTATACTTTTTGTCCCTATGTTTTTTAAATTAAATATCTTTTAGATTCTGTGTAGTCGCAGTTCAGTTTACAAATATTTATAACTTTCATTTTAAAATTATTGAGTAAATAAATCTCAATTGCTAATAATTTGAAATGTTTATGATCGGGTTTCATTTTGTCTCGGAACAATAATCCAGAAACTAAAACAAAAATTAATCAAGTTTCTTCTTAAATGAATAAAAGAGCAGCAAGTTAAATTTCCAATGTTCACACCAAATCCTGGACGCAACTCTACTCGTAAAGATTCCAATACCATTATCAGATATATATAAAGACCAAATATATATAAGGCAATTAGGGTCAACCTCACAGCAGAACCTCAAATGAAGTAGGTTTAGAAAAGCGATGCTCCGTGCATTGTAATCGTACCTACTATAAATGAGGCAACCTAAAAAAAGTCCAATCTTGTAATCCTGGTTATGAGAAACTTTTTTTAAAGAGTTTTTGTTACATTCCATAAAAGTTAATGGTTTCAAAGCAGACAACAAAACAGGCAGCATATTTTAATATGTTTTAGTTTAGAAGTTACTTTCATTTTCTTTAAATATTATGTTACCTTATGTTTTTACATGGTTTGAATAATTTCCTTATCCAAATGTGGTATGCCAGGATCGTGTTTTTTGTAATCATGTCCTTGGATGTTCCCTATTAAATTTGTTTTTGTTAATCATCATTTTATTAGTTTAGATTTTCTTATTTTTAACGAGGCTTTTACTCATATTTTATCTTTGCTTTGAAACACATGTTTTGCTTCAAGATCCAATTATTTTTTCATCTTGCTATTTAAATTACTTCACTTAATATTCAGTGGCTCTGTCGTGTATTTGTTATAAGTCAACTTTCATATTTTTTCCATGTCTATTATATTAGTAATGTAACTTCTAGCCCAGTTAACGAAGAAATTGTTTGAAATAAATAGCTGACCAATTCATTTTTTTTAGAGAATAGCAGCATGGACCCCTCCTAATCATATTTGATACATTGTACAATTAAAAAAAAAGGCTCCAAATGTTTCAGCATTATGTAATGATACAAAATTGAGAAATCTTTTATGAACAAATCAATACTATCTTTAATCTTTTGCTGAACATGATTACCTGAAAATATTTTTACAATCAAGTAATTGGTTTGTCGATAGCTGTTTCTGTTATACTAATTCACAATTTGGTCGATTTACCTAAGTGCTTCCCAAAATTTTCTACGATGAGGACATACATATTTCCCATTTTTTCGGTTAATAAAACATTTCCTTTAACCTGATAGTACTAAAAAATCATTATAGCACTTAACTATATTCGTATTATTAATCTTCTTCGCGTTAATTTAATGTAATTTATTAAAAATCAGTGATTATTAAAAAAATCTATCTTTTCTGTTAGATTTAGAGTTACCTTGCTATTAGTTGATTTTAGGGAACCTATGTTGTAGAGTGAGAGTAAACATGTTTTTTTTTACACAATTCAAGTACATGAAAATGTCGCATTTTATGACAATTGTAAAATCAAAATTTTTTCTTATTTAGGGTTCATCACATTTATCCTCATATGGCTGATTCCATGTAACTGTATTGTAAATCACGATTTAAGAGGAGATTAAAAGCTTTTTAAATTTAAAAAATAAATCAAATTAAATAAAGTACATTACATTATTTAGTTATAGCTAACAAATAAATACCCGTTCTTCGCACGGATTAAAAGAATATCAAATCAATCCAAGTATATGTGTCATTTGATTTGCTATAGGATAATAAACTTTGCCTTTGTTCCCGTTCATTATGAAGAATATAAAATCCCGTTACTTATATTGCTTTAAAATTCCAAAATAAAAATACATCACTATAAAATGCACATCGTCATATCACAAAAATCTTCCGCAATTGAACTTACTGTCATCGCGATTTTCCTGATAAATTCAAAATTAACCATAAATGTATAACAATGTTATTTCACGTCAAAACCTCCATTCTGGGTTTAAAAAAAATTAGCTGATTGGTACGTTCAATTATTTTTCAAATCATTAATTTAGTTTCTGAAGGTAATGGCAAGAAAATAAAAGCAATTTCAATTTTAATTAATTTTTGTGTTCATTTTAATTTCTTCTCTCGAATAGCAACACGAAAGGGGGAAAATGATCGGATTTGAGCGAAAGTGGTGTACTTTTTTCAGAAAATTCGAATTTTCTCTAAAAATGGAACAAATATGAAAAAACTAAGCCTCAGGTGCACACGTTGGTATTAAAGGAAATCTATTTTAAAAATTTCGAATTTCTGAGGGCAGTATAAGTAGGTCTTTTGCGATCCACAGACAAACAGACTCTTTCTTTTATTATTATAGATAAGTGTAGATCAACTATTCCACTGCTTTTTTTCCATTTAATATTAAAATTAGTAGTGATAATCACTTTTTACAAATGTGACTTACACTACAGAAAGGATAAGTTTGCATGGAATTACCCATATTCACCTTATAGTGTAAAAAATTATAATTCTACTTTTAGGTTCCTAATATAATATTTTATATAAGAATTTCTGAATGAATGACAAAACAAATGTTTATACATGAAATACAAACTCGAATACTTGTTTATACGTGAAATGACGAAGTTTGGCAAACTACGAAACTACTGTTTCTGCTACTTTGTAATATTTTAGGGATATATGTTGGTAAAAAAAATACATGCCCGATTCGAATTTTTTTACGTGGCTCGGCATGTTGTTCAAGAGATTTTTCAAACCCTGCTCCATTGTCTGTAGTGCGACAGTGTTTGAACCACAAAATAATATTTTTTTAAAATTTATAGTTCATTCTAGTGAGTATTTTTAGACTGTTTTATAAAAGTGTTTCAGAGGGGTCTAAACTAGAAACAAAGCTAAATCTGCAAATTAACCAGTAAAATACAAAAAAGACTGTTAAGAACTATTGTTGAAGTTTACACATTAATTTTATTTTTTAGGATTTTTTTTTAAAAACTTGTTCAAACACGCATCCTAATTCACGAAAGCTGTTTGGAGCCGTTTTAAAATTACTGTGTGCGTTCTCTGCTCAGTCACTGTGCTAGCGAACAGTGCCGCATTACCTATGTGACGTGTTGTACAGTTCCGCCTATTGTGACGCGTAATACTCGTGCCTTACTATTGAGTATCATTTTAAAGGAAAAAAATTTATCTACACTGTATGCACCAAAATATTTTCAATTAAATATAATCATGGAAAGTTACAGCGGAAAAGTTGTTTTTCCACTTTCTTCAAAATTTCTCTAAAAATTAATTAAGTAAACTAAATACGGGACAATTTTGAATGGCTTCAAACAATGTATTCTGCCAGCGGTATTATTTTTATTTAAAATTAGTTGTATAGTATTCAAGGAATATTTGTAAGAAAGCATTTGTAACTGTGCAAAAAAAAAAAATAATTTTTGGATAATGAAAAAAATTCTGATTCTTATAATCATTTGAGAAAGTATTTTGTGCCTTCACAAACAAGGTGGGCAGAAAAAATACATGTATTTTATACATTAAGTAATGCACAGATGATTGCTTATATCAAAAATTGTTCCCATACTTACTAGCAAAACATTTTCAGATTCTTGTTGCAACTAAAATCACAAAATAAACTTACCAAAATCTTGAAACCTATCTCACATTTTCACAGGTACAAGCAACAGAAAGCTAGAAAAAAAAAGCTCAGTCAAAACTTCAGGTTTCCCATTTCAACAATAACATACCACTGTTTTACATTTATCCATAGAACACTCTTCATGATAATTTTTAAGTTCTTAACGTATTTCATAACATGCAAATTAATTATATTCATAGTATGAAATAATACCCCCCAAACAAATTGTTTAAGTCTTGAAAATGTTGTGGTTAAGAGGCTAACAATTTCTTGGATACTCACAAACTTGGATATTCACAATTGGCCCAAATAACACTTGAATAACCACTTGCAAAGTCTCCTAGACAGTAAATTCCTAACGATTTTAATTCAAATTATACAAAAATAGTTTAAACAAGACTTATAAGGGTGGAACTTTATATCCTTATAGCTGCTCATGGGGAGAATGTGACACCCGTTTATAATCTGATACAGCAAAGCACCTTTGATGAAAACAATATAGCTCTTTATGCAGGATTTTTTTTAATAAAAAGGAAGAGAATAAAGGCTTATATTAAAAAATTCCAAATCCATTGAAAAAAAAAACTTCCTTTGTATGACTAACACAAAATCGCAAAATAAAACCTAAATCTTGATTCACTTTTGAAACTACAGTAGAACCTCATTAACGCGAACTCGCTTAACACGAAATTTCGCTTAACATGAACTGAAAGCATTTCTCCAAACTAAAAAGCTTTGACCTAATGCTAAAAAAATCTCTTAACGCAAAATCACTTGAGGCGAAATCCCGCTTAACCTGAACAAAAAAAATTCAGGATGTGACTTTTTACCCCTTAAATTCAAAGTTTCAAATAACAAACAAAACAAAACAAAAAACTGGAAACGAACATTCTAGAAATAAATTGTCTTCTTCTGGTTCTGAGACAATCACGAGATCTTCCATGATTCGTCAATTATAATCCAATGAATGATTCGGCAAGTGTAGGATGATCCATTACGAAATGAAAAGCATAGGTGTTTTTTTCTACAGAGGTGAAAGGTAAAGAACATATGAAATTAGAATTGGTTTGCGTATGAATGGATTTTCATTCGAATCAAAAGCCTATTTCTTTAAAAACAAAAACAAAAAAATTTAATGATATTGAAGACAAACATTTATAAAAGCTGAAATTGCATCTAAATATGGTGTAGCTTTTAGCAACATTTCAACAAATCGGATAAAATTGAAGCGGCTTTAGTATACATGAACTAAATTAATTGAATTACTAATTTTATGCTTGTATTACAGTAAAATCTCTTTATAACGAATATCATTACAACGAAATATCCAGTATAACGAAATTAATCCCCGGTCCCTTTTGAAATCCCATAAGAATAATGCTTTAAAATATCAGTTTAACGAAATGACTAAAACCTCTAGTTTCATTATAACGAAGGATTTTTCTGTGGGTAACTCCGTATTTTTCTGTTTCTGCTGTTTTGTAAAGACACCAAACACGTTTTAAATGGGTGTGTCTAGCATTTTATTGTCACGCGGGAGGAAAAGGAGGGCTTCTATTTCTTCTGCTTATCTGCCTTCTTCCCTAACCCCCTAAGAATGGCAGACATTTCTATTCAATGCCTCAAACATCTGTAGTGACCAGTACAATGCCCTTTAGAATTCTCTAATTTTAGCCGGTCATATGGCACTTTGAGATTGTGTTTCTGGGATTGATTTTGAAACCTTGTGCACATGGGCATGGCTTCATTGTTGTCACTAAGGCAGTCTTTTAAGAATGAGTAACGACCGTTGGCTTTGTTGTCACAGAAAGTTATTCCTTGAAGACTAATGGTTTTTCGACACTCAACCTTCTTAACCAAATGGGAAAGGGTAGACACGTCCATTCTGTATTTTTCTTCACTTCTTTTCTCTCTAGTGTTGAGCGGGTTGTCTTTTACTCTGTCTCATTCTAGAGATGGCCTCCACCAAGAGAAAACAGTTTTCTTTAGAGGAAAAAATGATGATAATAACGGATGTAGAAAAAGGATTAAAAAAAATCGGATGCTGCCAAAAAATACAAAATCTCTCCGTCAACTTTGTCAACCTTTTTGAAGGACCGCAATAAAATCGAAGCCCAATTGCAGTCTTCGATGATCGGGCCAAGTAGAAAAAGAATACGGCCTGCACAGTTCCAAGACGTTGACACAGCCGTCTACAAGTGGTTTCAAGATGCGCTATCCCAGAATGGTCCTATAAATGGACCGCTTCTAAGAGAGAAAGCTCTTCAATTCGCATCAATGCTTGGCGTTGAAGATTTTCAAGGCAGTGTCGGTTGGTTAAATCGATTTCGAGAAAGATACGGAGTGGTGTCGAAAGTCATTTGTGGTGAGGCGAACGATGCACCTGCGAAGTCTATAACCCAATGGAGGTCTGGAGAAGTAGCTGCCCTTATAAAAGAATACAACCCAGATGATGTCTATAATGCAGATGAAGCTGGAATCTTTTATCAACTTGAACCTCACCGAACATTAGCATTTAAAAAAGACAAATGTGTAGGTGGAAAATCTTCCAAGCAACGAATAACAGCTCTTTTTTGCTGCAATCAATCAGGAACTGACAAAAGAAAGATTTTGATAATCGGAAAATCAGCGAAACCTCGTTGTTTTAAAAACTGTCATTCTTTACTGTGCGACTATACATTTAACAAGAAAGCATGGATGACACAAAACATCTTTAATGACTGGTTGAAAAAATTTAACAAAGAAATGGAGAAACAGAAGAGAAAAGGGCTTCTACTAATCGACAATTGTACGGCTCACAACGACCCACCAAGTTTAAATTGTGTTCGCATAGAATATTTTCCTCCAAATTGCACGTCCGTTCTACAGCCACTGGATCAAGGAATCATTAAAACGGTGAAGTCCAGATACCGAACACTTCTTTTGAAGCACATACTTTTGGGAATTGAAAGCAATAACAGAAGGAAGGCCAACGTAAAAGAAGCCATCGAGTGGATTTCCGGATCATGGAACGATACAAGTCCAAAAATTATCTCAAATTGTTGGAAACATGCCCAATTAAATCCAATCGATGATTTGAACACCTCAAAAGCTGTGGAGACAATCTCAGATGATGCAGATTTAAAAGCCTTATGGGAAACTGTAAAGAAATCAACAGATACACCTCAGGATATAGAGTTGGAGGACTTCCTTTCAGTGGACGACAATATAACGACAACGTATGAAATGACTGAAAAGGAAATTATTCAGTCTATTAAAGATTCCCAGATACAAGTTGAGGCAAGTGATGGAAGCGACGAAGACACAGATGAATATGATGCAGCATCTGAGCTAGCAACTGTCAGCGCTTCTGAAGCCATTGCTAGTTTAGAAAAGCTTAGAACTTTTGTTTTTTCCCAAGCAAATGTCAAGGACACTATTTTTTCATCAATTCATACTTTGGAAAATTTTGTTACCTCTTCAGCTACCAAATCACTTGTACAAAAGAAAATTACCGATTTCATGCTTAGATGAAAGTTAGAATAAATGTTTTCCCCCCAGGTTTGTTCTTTTTAACTTTTTTATTGTTCTTCAACTTTTATAAACTATTAATACTTAGTTATATATTATTTAGAACTTATTTATTTAAAATATAAATATCGTACTTTGTATATTAATGAAATTTTTGCATATTTTTATTGACTTTTGTAGCATTTTAAATTTAAGATTTTTTTTGTGCAATTCCGTCTTAACGAACATTCCACTATAAAGAAGAACTATTTCAGTCCCTTGGATTTCGTTGTAACGGAATTTTACTGTACTAGTGTATTACATTATAAAATAAGAATATTTTTTATGTTAATTTTTTTTAATTATTTACTTATTCAATGTAAAAAAATTTCATGACGGTTAAACGTGAAATTTGGTTAACACAAAACATTTGGGTTGTTCCTTCGACTTTGTGTGTTAACGGGGTTCTACTGTATTTTAAAATTGTTAATTTTTACAAGAAATTCCTGAATGCTTCGACATATCTGGTGTACGAGAGAAAAATAATCAAATTTCAATGGTTTGGGTGCAATAGTATGTATTTTAGGGTGAACACATTTCTGAACGCTTTTTACCTTCTCAACACTAATATGACGTTGAAATATTTTTCTTAGATGCAGTTTTTAAGATATTCATGTTTTATGTCAAAAAGGTGCTTGAAAACAATGTTTTAAATACTTTTAAAAAATATAACAGGTGTACCTTGTGTAGTTTTTAATGCTAAACAAGTATCTGCTTTTCTTTTTTTTCTTTCAATGGTTTTGTCACAAGGTGACATTTAATCAGAAAAGAAATTTCAATTTTTCTGTGACCTATAATACTAATCTATTTCTATGAAACAATCTTATTGAGTTAAAATAAGTTTTTAGCGGCCTTTAGCTGTACATATTACAGCATATTTCATGTAGCGTTAAACAATTAAAAATATTTTTATATAATAATTTTTATTAAAAAATTAAAGATTTTATGGAGCGGTAAGAAATATTGTGAAATTAGATAACATTAGGTCGATAAGAAAGTTTTCGGCGAGAGGTAGATGAGCATATATAAAAAAGAGCATACGAAAGAGAGAGAACCCCAAACTAACGGTAGAGGGCAAGTAGTTCATCGAAAAGATTTAACACCTTCAACGAACGCTGCGTGAATTAAAAAAGTCAATTTAACAAACTCAGCAATTAGTTCACATACGAACGATTCACGTATTAAGGGTCATTTTAAGTCCAAAAAAATTATTTTCAAATTTCAATTAGTTTTTTTAATTGAAGAAGTCCAAACGGAAATCCCCTCCGCCTTCTCACCAATCAGTCACTGTCTTCTTTGGAAGCAGCGACACTTTGGAAACTTGTGACCAATAGGAGATCAGAAGTGAAGCAGTCAAATGTCCATTGAAGTGCGAGGCCCCTAGTAGATAAAAAAAAACACATTTTAAGGCACACAATATTACTTAAAAGTTGTGAATGAAAGTAACAATGACTATGGGGTTCAGGCAGGAATTTAAAAAATAATGAATAACAACATAAATGATAAATAAATTTTATTTTAGGAAATAGTGAATCAGTATACAAAAAATATCTATATTAAAAGCTTAGACAAAATCCACTGAACGAACATTTAATGACTTAATTTCACATTTTCCTTTTGATATGATAGCTCAAAACACATAATTTTTCATTACATTTACAGGAGTTTGTAACATTCCTAGTTTAATTTTATATTAAGCAGCTAATATAGCCATTTTAACTAACGCTAAAGTACAATACAGCCAACCAAAGTACAATACAGACCGATGTTGCCGTTTTGTGACGGTGGAAAATACTACCAAGAAACTACATCAACACATGTCTTTGTGAGGCTTCAAGGTATGGTTTGTAGGCATTTATATTTTATTGAGACATGTCCAGTTTGTATAAATGAGCAACATTAATCACAGTTAGAACGGCTAAATTGGCTGCTTGGTATGAAATGAAACCAGAATCAATTGGAAAAATAGTGCATTTTATGTTGTATCAAAAGGAATTCTTTTGGAGCTCGTCTCACTACTGTCAGACGAGTGGAGAAACATGTGTCAATTAAGTTGAGTTGATTATCTCTAAACAATAAAAACACATTTTTTCACTTCAAATAGAATGTATATTTATCAGTACTTTGTTACTCATTATTTATTAATAACTGCCGCACTACTTTTTCATCCACATCTTTAAGTGAGATTTTGTACCTTAAAATTAAAATGTTTTTTGTCTAAACTTTTAAGACAGACTATGCAAGATAAAGGATTGAAAAAAAGAAGAAAAACTACAATTTTGCTTAAGTGGCAACACTAAAGAATTTCTGAAAAGGGACTTCATTTTATTTTAAAGTCGTTACTTTTCAATATTACCAGTAATTTTATTGGTTTTATATGATGGAACAGGTTTAGTTTGGACATTTTAATACAGGCTAACGGGTACTTAGTTTGTCTCCCATAATTTTACTACAATCTTTATACCATGGGTGGGGGGCAGTGGAGCCGAGTCGGTTAACCATTAATAACGACTTTATGATCAATGCCTTTATTTCCGAATACAAACAATAACTTACTTTTTTTTATTTTCTTTTTTGTGTAACTTCATTTGTCCAACATTTATACAGAACTTTTGCCTTTATCAAATATTTTGTTTATTTAGATACACTTAAGCAGAAAGCTCATTTTCATGTTGCAAATTTTCTTACCAATCGTTGTTAATGGGCCTTGCATGCGGTAGGTCCCAGGTTCGGGCATTGCCAAAGTAACTATATCGACCTATAGATGGCCTGTGCAACCGTAACACAAAATTAAGTGGAATCTAAATAAGTACCCTGATTTATAATGTAGAAGAAATGTATTCATGAAGGAAAGCTCATGATAAATCGTTACAATCAATTTTTAAACATCTAAAAATGCGAAGAATTTAGGGTCAGTTTATTTAATAAAATTGTTTCAGAAGGAATTTTATATTACTATGTTTTTCAGATTTTCATTTAATTAAAACAAACATTTCATTCTTCAAAATACACGATTCTTCCAGCTAACGATAAAAAAGTGCGATGTTAACTTAGTGAGAAAAAAATACCAAGCTGGATGATTCCAAATGGAATCATTGAGGGTGAAAGGGTTTAAACCATGCGCTCCCCTAATTGTAGTTTGAGAGCGGTGCAGTTTTTTAAAAAAAAAAATCATTAAAAAGAAAATAGGTAATCAGGAAATTGGTTACATGTGAATTGAAAGAAAAATAATCAATATTTCACTTAAATTACAAAAAAATCAAATTATTTGTATTGAAACTTGACAGGTAAAAAAAAGATTCTTAAAGTATGCGATTCCTGATTGTGTTATCACACACAACCTGCAAGATATTTTTCAAAACGAACATAGATGTCATTTGACTGTTTGCACTCAGGGAATTCAATGTCAAAGTGTTTCAATATTTCTTCCTCTAATTATGGAAAAACAAGATCATTATCTAAAAAACTTTAAGTACGAGGCATTGTGACAGCTATATACAAGTAAATCATAGACTTTCAGACATTTTTAACTTAACCAATATTTCTCTAAAATTTTTAACTTTGATTGCATGTTTCTCTCGTTAGACATCGTAAAGAAATGCAAAGATTAAAATATCAAAAACAACTATTGGAGGATTCTGTTTTTCAGCATATTTTATCAATTTTCAAAACTTCAAAATTTTACTGTAATGTGATAATATTGGAAACTACAAACAATTACTTGCAAACTAGAACATAATACAAACACACACAAAAAAAAAATTCCGAAACACTTGAAGCCATCTTCGGAACTGGAAACAAGTTGGAAAAGCATTCAGAGATTCTTTACAAATAAACAATCATTACTTACAATCAAAAATGTATTTTAAACTTCCTTCAATATATGGAAAAGAATTCTAACGGAAACTTCTTTAAAACCTACATTTTAGAACGTACAAATTAATAATTGTTAAAGAAAATAGAATCAAACCTGATTATAATGTGAAGTCTTTATAATCAAGATGTTGTGAAAACGTCTTGTGGCTTCTTGAATGGCTGTTGCAGTATGTTTTTTTTTAAAGTTACCCCTCAGTTAAAATCCTTAAGACACAAATCTCCTAATAAAAAAGGAAATAAAATAGATTAAATTATCTCGAGTTCCGATTGCCCTTCATATGACAGCTCATGTCGAAATTTAACCAGCAACGATTTTGCAGGACCTAAATCTTATCGAAATTTGATTTTGACAAAGGATTATGTAACATCATTAAGAAATAAACAAAGAATGCTGCACCAGGATTTTCTTCTACGATCATTTAAACTTAGGCACTCATAGAGCGTATTTTGTTTTGAATGTCGGACAAAAAGAGTACACTTTGAGCTATTTTAATGTAGAAAATTATTTGCCATTTTTTAGGGTGGATTCTTGTGAAAGAATATTTGGTGCATATTTTAATCGATTTGTAAAAAGATAAATGCAGAAATTATTTGTACACCCTTTTCTTTTTAAATGTCCGAATTATAAAGAAGTTTTAAATGCAATAATTTTTGCATAATTGTAAAGGGCTTCTGCTTAAAGAATCTGCAAACATTGGCCGCGTGAGTATCATTTGGAATGAAAAACTTTTCTGACACAAAATGAAATTTTTTTTAAACTGACATTTATTACTCAGATATTTAATTTGTTTTCGAAACTATCATTTCCATAAAAGAAAAAATATTTTTGACTTGACGCAACAAAAAAAAACCCATTACTATAAGCAAAACAAATTTTGTTGAACAAAAAAAAAAGATTTTAAGAATTGCAAAGCTAAAATGAAACAGAAATTTCAATACTATGCTCACTTAAATGTAAATGACAAAAACCACACAGTCAATATGAAATGTTTCTAAAATATAAAAAGAAGTGGCTTGAGGTCATCATTGAGTGACTAAGATGCATTGCACCTGGACAGATATCCGTTTTTGCGCTCGCACACTCTTCATAGGAGGCGGGGGTTATAATCTGTTTCTCCCGAAATGTTGAGGCCGGATCGTGGAGTGGCATCAACAAAAACACTAAATTGTGCCTTTTCTAAAGCTTTTATATCAGTTACTAGCCATAAGACTAGTAGCTTTCTAAAATTTTCTTTTGACGTTGACAGTACTTTTATGATTTATAAACCAGGATAATTTTTTTTGGATAATTCTATTTCTATAAAGCAAAAGTTTTTTTTAAATGTCAAATGATTTGTTTTTCAATAAAAACTTACAAAGAGGCCCGTAATTCAACTGTACTGTATTATTGTTTTTTTTAAAATGTTTTTAAAAAGATAAGTTTTGAGCAGATTAATATCAGTATTTCACTAAGCTATTAATTAAAAATTATAGTTTATTAATTAAAAAAACAGTAAATAGTTATTTTTGAATTAAGAAATATTTATTAAAAATTTAGTGTTACATTATTTTAATTGTGATCCATTATTTATTTTAAACTAACTAATGCTTAATTGCGAGCCATTTATATAAGAAAAATAGTGACATTAAAATTTTTTTACTGAAGAGAAATGAAACTACCCAAAAACTGAACTGTAGTCATGAATCGCAAAAGTACAATCACAGACCAAAAAAAAATAATTCAAAAAGCTTCTAGCCGTACACTCTGACATAAATATTTCTAAAAAAGCACATTTTTAGTACCGTTTTATCCTACACAACAACGCCTCGAGTTGACCTCAACATGGATGCTGCTTTGGCACTAATTCCCCTCTTGGTTCTTCATTATGTGTCGCCTCTAGAAAATGTGCGATAGCGCACAGTTTTAATAATCTCTATGACCTGGACAACTTTTGAAAGGTTCAAGTGAGCAAAGTAAAAAAAAAAGAAAGTTTAAGAAACAATGTGGACATTGAGCTGCTGTTTTATGTCTCTCTGGTTTGACAGCAAGTTGAAGGAAAACTAACAGCAAATTTTAATGGACATGCTTTCTCTCTCCGACACAATAACTAAGTATGATAAAGCATACCAGAAATTTGTGTGTGCCCTAAAAAGCGTAACATTTACAAGCAATTTCTATGTAAGTTGATCTTTGAAGAAAACAGTATGAAGTTGCTAGATAATTGAATGAACCCTTATAATGCGTGTTGCATAAATCAAGCACTACCCACCAAATACCGAGTCCAATCCTCCTTTCACACGTGCTGAAATTGACAAGACTAGCTCAATATTATAGTTTCTACACTAAAAAAAATTGAAAATGCATTTAAAATTCAAAACGAAGATAAAAATATGGGTTTTACTTTGCAACTGTGATGCTTTGCAGTAATGCCATTTTGAACAAACATTTGAAAATGTAACAGCATCCAAAATTTTAAAGGAACTTATTGAGATGCTTCCAACAAATTGAAGAAAATATAAATGTCCATTAAAGATATGCATGTTCAGGGGTTCTGCCAAAATGAAGTGTCCCAAATTCATGACTAAGTTAACAATTTTTCATGACTCCATAAATCGCATCTCAAATAAAAATTCAAATAAAAGACGAAAGTTAATAACACAAACCTAGTAAATTACTGTACTACTCTAAAATGATTTCAAAATGTTTTATATTAATAAAGTGAAAAAAATCTTTCTTCCTTTAATATGTTAACCTATTGTAGAAAAGTAATGCTCTATGTATGTCGATGACAAGTAATTTGACTTTATAATTATTCCAGGGCTTTTTTTGTTTGTTTGCTAATCACATTCCTTCTTTTTCTAATAACAGGTTGCGCTTGCATTAATAAAACGTTAAAAAACACCAGTTAAACCAAAATTACAGTCAAACTATTGACCTTTTTTTTTAACAATAGGTTAAAATTAAGGATATTGCTCTGAAATCCTCTATATCACTGGAATTTTCAGCGAATAAATTTATAACAACTGAACACCGATTTTCTACCATTATAAATTGTGGCGATTCAAAAATCATGCAACATCGGGCATCAGAACATCTAAAAGATCCATTGTTCTGAAAATCGGGAAACTCCGGCGGTCCACACGTCTTGAAACTCCGGCGAACCGAAAGTCGGCAAACTCCAGCGGTCAGAAGGTCTCGAAACTCCCGCGATCCGAAAGTCCTGAAACTCACCGAACCGATAGTCGGGAAACTACGGCGAACCGAAAGTCGGGTGGCGTGGGTCGTCATATGCGTGGTCACCTTGTACGTTTGATTAAACGAATGAAGAATCTTTGAATTTCAGTTTTTCCTTTTATAACACACACAATTCCTCTTGTTGAAAGTTTATTGCATTTGTCATAGAGATTACTTTTAAGAAATTTACATTTTTAAAAATTATTTAATATCTACTGTCTACTCTTGCAAGGTTATAAATGTGCTACACATCTACAATATAACTTTGTACACGCTACATTATTACTTTGAAAAATCCACACAATTGTCTCGAAGTATTATAAAATAATTTTTAGTATATTATATATACTTTCATACAGTAATAACTTGAACTAGTGTGTACAGTTTGACAGATAGCAAATGTATAATATAAACTATTAGTTACTTATAGCATGTTAAAATAAAAAAAAATTAAAACTTTTGGCCAGCTAAATTGATAAAATACCCCATTATGCCATGTTTAGTAGAAATTTGTTCTTGGGCAGGATACATCAGCTTATAGCTGGTGCAGCTCTTAGTAGGTTTCTGTTTATAAGCTCTATTCTTGTAACTTAGTTCTTTTAGTTTTAAATAATTTAATTATTCTTGTAGCTTAATAAATTTGTAACAGGATTTTTATTAACAATTTCATATCTCTTCTGAGAATTGGCCGCAGTTTAGCCTCAGCCCTTCTTCAAAACGCAAGGATAGGCATTCCTGCCCGTTTAAAAGGTGAAAATTAAGGATTTTTGAATGAGTAAATATTTTTTTAAAATGCCTATTAACTTGGTAGTAATAGCTAACTAGATTTCTTTATGTATTGGTATTAGGGTAACTGTTATGTCAGTTATTTTTAAAAAAATCATGAAAGAGATCATTTCAATGTGTATATATATCAACAAAAGTAAATTATTAAATTTAATGTAAATATGTAACCTAGTAATGAAATAAAGAGGAGTAATTTAGACTGATTACTCACTTAAAATCCAAAAATTTTCTATCTTTGGCATGTGTATGTCAAGAAAATGCAAGGTGTATAATACAGGGTGGCGCAAATAAAAGTGGCCCGGCTTAGACAGGAAATGATGTCGTCAAAAACTGGTTTCCCATGTGAAACCATTGATCGCTTCAATATCAAGCCCCGTCAGTTAAGAGGGTGCCTACCATAATAATAAAGGCCATTTAATTACACATGCATATTTATTGTGTAGTGGATTGCATGCATAGCTTTGTGTTAAATAAGACAAGAATTCTAATGAGTTCAAAAACTAGCAAAGCCTTCAATAGTTGTGTCATAAATGTTAAACTGGCCAATGATTCATTCAGGAAAAATAGGATGACATTTTTACTCAAATTATAAAAATTGCAGCACTTTACCAAGCCCTCGTGTAACCATGAAACACTTTTTCTTAATTTACATACTGTATTGCTCTTACAATCTAATACAACTTGTAAATTAGGATCTTTTTAAAGACGCAAAAATAATAGAAACTCCCTAAACATAAAACCATATGATTTGAAATATTAAAACTGAATAATAGATATACATTTAAGAATTTTTACGAAATAACAAAAGGAAATAATTTCCTAGTTCAATTCTGGTTTTACATTCTTTTCGGACAGTTATAGCAAGGTACTTAAATGAAATGCAATGATTTTTGCGTACCTTTCTTGGTAGCCACCTATGCTTTATTAAGAATTATTATGAAAACGTAATAAGAATAAGAATTCCCATTGAAATAATGCTGGTGGAAGTCTACTATTTTAACAGCTGTCAAAGAGCTGCTGTGTTGTACTGAGAATATTTTGAAGAAAATGATACATAGAATTCCATATTCAATACATAATTTCCTGAATTGTACAAGTCAGTTCAGGTCATTTCATTTTGAACAAAGTGAAATGAATGCAAAATTGGAAACACGTATGCAACTAAAATTACTTTGGAACGTTTTAATTTTCTCCAATCCGAATTTATTGAAATTTTTGGTTATTTGAACAATGGAAACTCAAGTCCAGAATTTTATCCTAATGAAAGAAGATTCGAATCCTTAAACACTGAACAAAATGAAATATCCAGTCGAATGTTTTTAAGTCGTCATTTTATCCACCTCATACCTGTATTTCTTTTGTATAATGAATAGAACCTATGTTACTTTAGGGATGTGTCGTTTGAAAAGAGCACTCCAGAAAAACGAGAAAAAGGGGGAAAAAAACCTTTATTTGTAAGTGAAGTAAATGGAGATGAGAAAAAAAGTAATACATGAGAGAATTCTTCAGCGTCGTCGGCTCCTCTCGTAGTCGCGCATCCCGTACAAGTCTTTGTCCTGGAGGGAGGAGAACAACTTCTGTGTGGAATGGAGAGAAAAAGTGGGTTGGCATCAAGCGAGTGGACAAAAGGCACTATACTAAAATGAATGTGAAGGAAATCCAAATGGGGATGAAGGAACATTTCAATGCTCATTTCTAATAAGCAACAGCTGAGGAACAACGTACCAAAATTAATAACTGTAAATCGATTTAATGCAGTGGTTTCCAAATAAACTTTGGGCTTGTTTCTTGAAATTGAATGGTTTTTTTATTTAAACTGTAACAACATGTCCTAAGTAGTGGCATACTAAGTGCTTTATATAAGAAATCTTTCTCAGATTAAACATAGGTTGAAGAAGATCAAGAATTTGGAAACCACTGGTTTAAATCAGCCCAAAATAACTAATTTCAATTCAAAATATTCTTTTAAAAAAGGAATACACAATTAAAAAACAAACATTTGTATATCCATAAAATTTTCCAAAACCACTGGAAACAGCATAAACTTTCTTTTTAAAATGCCATATTATTAAAATTGAATTAAAACCCACTGTCAAGTTTGATAAAAAAAAAAGCAATCAAACACTTTCTTTTACAACTAATAAAATGAAGCACACTCAGTGCAGAAGTTCTTGCGATACATTCACATGGAGTCTTATTTCTAAAAAGAAGTTGGGAGACATCACATATTACGAAATCACTCTAAAAATATGCCTGTGGAACACTTTTACCTTAGATGAAATGGAGTTTTAATTCTTAATTTTAAGAAGCACGAGAGAAGGCAACGAATAAATGAGAATACATCACACAATGATGTTGCACTTTTTAGAACATTTCCTAATTAATGTGCACAGTCCAAACAAATTGTCTTTGAAATAATCCTATCTTTCAAAACCAATTTCTTAATATTCATCCTCTGATGTCCCTAAGATCATCCTTTGAGTCGTTTTTAAAATTTTGTATGAAAGTAAACTATCTTCTCATTTATCTTGGCTTCCAGGTCAGGAAATGGCAACCCTATACTCCGAACACTATTTCAGAAAGGGGAGGGAAAAAATGGATCACTCACGTTTCTCACCACGAGGGAGTCTGCGTTGCGGTTGGTCCTGTAGGCGTCTTCCCCACGGTCGAAGGTGCGCTCGTAGTCCCCGTATCCCCCGAGGGAGGTGGCGACGGAGGAGGGGCCCCCGAGCGCCCCCATCCCCCCCAAGGAAGAGAGGGAGGAGCCCAGGCCCCCGGAGAGGAGGGCCCCAGCCGAGACCCCACCCCCGCCCAGGGAGAAGGAGCGCTCCTGCAGGTTCATGCCCACCGAGGGGAGGCCCGGGATGCCCGTGGCGGAGGAGGGGGCCAGCTGCCCCCCTGACATCAGGCCCCCCAGGGAGGAGCCACCGCCCAGGCCTGGGGAGATGCCGCCCGGGGCCAGGCTGCCGCTCGAGTCTGCGGAAAACAAGGAGGGAGATGTTGAAATGCTTGGTAGTGAAAGGGCAGAAAGAATTTAGACACATAAATAAAAGCTGCTCACTTATCTCAAATTATATGGCTTTTATGTAGCAGGATAGGATGGCATGCCGCCATGAAAAAAATAGTAAAATTATATCTAATTGACCAATTTAACCTGAAACATTAAAGTTAACCCTGCAGAATTCAGATATAGTATGACTCCCATATTGTGACAAGCCTAGTCTTTGGCTAGAAATTCTGGAGGTCGCCCATGGCCTCAGCAATCTTAAGATCCCAATAGAGATCCTCGAAGGAAGTCAAAGAGCATAGTGAATAGTCCCCCTTTCACTTCTAAAACGGCCCACACACAACTTAGAATTCGATAATGATATTCCTATCACACGGAAACAAAAATCATGCGTAGCGAAAGAAAAAGACAAAGAGCACAGTCTTCCAAAACTTTCAAATAAGCAACCATGGGTCATTGTTTTTTTTTTCATGTGGTCACCACAATCCAATGCTATCCATCAGAATATGTAAGCTTACTATAGCACTGGACAACAAAATTTCAAAAATTTCCTGCGACTGAGATGACAGTACCTAATTCTGAATGATTTCAACGTGCTTAACATGAATATCACCTTATAAAATGTTTGTAAGCTCTAGTTTTTGAGTTACGGTCGTTTTTTTCATTGCATAAGATACAGCGAAATGAATGGGTACACCAAACGCAAAATAAGATACAGTACATTTTGTTTACAGAAACACTCCGAATATTTGCTCATACAGGTTTTATTTGATATTATCATCTTACTTTGTAGCAGGGAGTCCTTTGTCATGTTGGACCGAACGCAGAGTAGAAGGAATGTTAGGCTATTTAACTTTTATCTTTTTCTAAATAAAATGTTCTTTAACCTTTTGCGACTTGGCGTCCCCATTTGGGGACATTTATTAAAACCACCTCAGAAACAATTAATGTGTTAATTAGTTCCGAAATTGACCTGGTCCGATAGAAAAAGATCCAAATATCAGTTTTCAGCCTTTGATTACAGGTGTTGGTCATTTATTTCTATAAATAATGAAGTTGAACGAGGGTTCTCAAAAAAGTTAATTTAAACTTTTTTTTTCAAACTTTTCAAAAAGTTCTTTTAGTAATTAATTTTAAAGGCATTTTGCATTTATAGCACAAAAATTGTGTATTTTTAAAGCTTAAGGCGTGTCTCTCAGTAACCATTAAACATAATTTTTTAAAAAATTACTTTGCAAAAATACTTTTTAGCATATATTTGTAATGTATGAAGAGTATGTTTAGATTAAGAATATATGTGTAGGATTTTGCTCGGGTCTTAAGAGGTTAACTGATTTGTTGGTTCTCCAATCATAAAATGGCATTCCTTTTTTTCCCCCTTGAAGCCGAAGTGACACATTTGTTACACAAGTCGAACAACATACTACTTACTTGAGAGACCCAAATTTTTTCCTAGTCCCCTATCTTGTAACCAAAATACAAATAAAACGCTTTCTTAACTTGCAGAGATTTTCCTTATTTTTGTGCAGAAAATGGTACTTTGCCCAAATATAACAGAAATTATTAGCGCTATTAATGCATTTACAAGGCATTACCAGTTATAAATTTATCACTAACACTAATTTTTGATATTCTACAGATTCTAAAACAACCCAGGACGAAATACAAGGAATTTATTGGCCTTTTTTTCTGCTGACGTGAGAGCGATTCTACTTAACAAGGGGGTATTAAGTTGCTAATATGGGTGCAAAAACCCTTCCCACCTTTATGTTAATAATATCAAATAAAACCTCCATGAGCAAATTCAGAGGTTTTCCGTAAACAAAATTGACTCATTTATTTTAAGCCCATCCATTTTGCTGTATCCTATGTACTGAAAAAAACCACCGTAACTCAAACTACAGCTAACAAACATTTTTTTAAGGTGATATTCGTGTTTAGCACGTTGAAATCATTCAGAATTAGGAACTTTTAACTCAGTCACATTTTAACTGTTGACCAGTGGTAGTAGAATATTTCAACAAGTATGATATGAATCAAGAAAATTCTAGTTAATCACAGACACGTGCATTTGTTTTGAACACCCAACTATCTTCTTCAACGTTGCCTTGAGCTTTAATTTACGTTCTACAATTCATGCAGGTAAAATGAATATCTTAAATATGTTCAAAGGCAATAAATTGCTTTCTTTTTAATAAAATTGAGTTTTACTAAAAGTTCATTAGAACTAAGGGTTTAATTATTTTCATTTAAACCATTAAATAAAACAGTTAGAAAAAGTTAAATCGTAAAGATACATTAAGTGTACTGTAAATCGCACTTGAAAAGGGGAGAACAGAAAGATATATACGATTTATAAAAATGATAGACTAAAACCTGCTCTTTTTTTAAAAAAAGGAGATAAATGTGGAACAGCAAACTTACTTGATAAATGAAGAGGCAGGCCATTTGCACCAAGTCCCTTTCCGACACTTTGGAGACCCTCTATAAAGAAAGTACAGAGTCAATCTTCCCTTGCAATCCTTAGCTTTTATGTCTCTGGAAATTAAAATCAATCACTTACCAGGCAATCTCTTATCTTCAGGGTCATCTTGATGTTTTTTATCCTGAAATATAATTGAAGACAGGTGTCAGTTAAAAGATAATTTTCCGATCAAGTTCAAAAAGATTTTTTTAAAAATATCTACCTACCATTCTTACACTCATTGTCCTATTATAAAATTTCTGTCCGTTGAACATAGCTGGGGAGATTCATTAAAGAACAATCAATTTTGTTTATATTTATTGCATACAATTTCCAATTTTCCAGCATCAAATGTAGGGAAGAACAAGTATTTCTAAAATTACCAAAATAGCCTACTTTCCTGTTACTTAAAATGGGAAAAATTCTTATGGGAAAAACAAGTATATGTGTAACATAAAATGTCACCTAGAACCGCTTCCACACAAGATTTATACACCTTAGGAAAAACTATAACCAAGCACAGCATTCGCTTAAAATTAAAACTTTTAAAATCAAAAATGGAAAATTTTTAATCATTTTCTTTCACACGTTAAATTAATATTCTTTCTTGTATGCTAAATATATCTGCAGTTTGAGGAATAATTATGTAAAATACTTGGGGCAAATTTTAGCATCGTTCGAGAAACATTTGGCACACTTGGAAAAATGTCAAGAACGCCTTCAATGACAAGAGCCTCAAAAAGCATCTCAACACAGAAATGTGTCGAACCCTCTTATTTTTGACTGTATTTAGTAGTAACAAAACACGAAGCAACTCCACTTCAGTGTCCATTTTGGAATGTATTAAATTTCAGTTTTGAAGTAAACTCATTTCGGAAGTATAGTTATAGTCCTTCTTTCAGCCACATATCATAGATTAAGAAAGATTCAAGAAATGGCCCTCCCTGTTGAACGTGTTTGGTGTGAATGAAGGATACATATTGCCTGCACGGCCTCGACGGGGTGTCCCATCTCGATGGTGCCGTGGCCCTTGGAGTTGCCGTCCTCGTCCCGCTTGAGGTCGATCTTGACCACCTTGCCCGCCAGGTGGAACACCTCCTCCAGCTTGCCCACCGTCACCTTGTAGTCCAGCTGAAACAGAAATCATCTTCAAACATATTCGGAGGACCACACAATTCACTTCATCCTACAATGACAAACGGTTCAAGCTTCTCAAAAATACCCCTAAGCAGCTGACGAGTTGTTTATTTATATCCAAACACAGGGAAATGAGTGGCGGGGGTCCAACACAATTGCTTAGGTCTTGCAAGTTTTTTTCAACAGTAAATTTATAAGACACATTTT
The DNA here is from genome assembly GCA_019343175.1 of Oedothorax gibbosus. Lineage (NCBI taxonomy): Eukaryota > Metazoa > Arthropoda > Arachnida > Araneae > Linyphiidae > Oedothorax > Oedothorax gibbosus. The sequence continues at coordinate 5,045,425 of CM033276.1, forward strand.
ATATTAACACATTTTTAGGGATTTGAAAATCAAATTTTACTAGATTGATGTGACCCCCAGCAAAAATTAACTAATTTCTTTGATAAAATTCCTTGCAAAACATTCCTTTGAACATATATTTGTTTGAAAAATATGTTCATACAAAGAAAATATGTGTAGGACATTGCTAGGGAGTGAGAAGGTTACATTTGTGATTCAGCTATGTTCTCAGGTGGGGAAAATAGGTAGGACAAAATTATTGACATACATTTCATTTTATTTCACATAAACTATTATGAAATATGAGGCTACTTGCACCATGTGCGAATGGATGCAAAGATGAGGAACCTGATCTTCTATGAAGAATAGCCTTAAGCTAAAACTATGTAAAGAATATTTATATAAAAGAGGCATAAGCTTTTTAGGAAATCCGTTCTTGTGTGGTTAATATTGCTAATAAAATCTGAAGTGAACACAACTTAATAAACATTTGCATTTGACAAACATTATGACACATATTTCATCAAAAAATATAGGGCAAAAAATTTATTTGAAAAGTTATAAGTAATAATATGAATATATCCTTTTCTGTGCATGCATAGCTAGTATGTTCTACAAATTTATAGGTATGAGATTTTTGCTAATACATAAGTTGCACAAAATTGTTTAGTATAATCTTTTAAAGAAAAAAAAAATATTGTACACGTGCACAGAAAATTAACAATTACTGTTAACACTCATAACATCTTGTAAATTTAATTATTTGTAGCACAATTTGTACAAAATATATTTCATACAGTTTGTCATATGATAAGTCAATCGCAAGAATGGACTGCTATTTTCTTCAAATGATCATCTCTTAAAATATAGTTCTTTTAAACAGGGTTTCTGCCAAAATGAAATGTCCCAAATTCATGACTATTCATGACTGTAATTAACAATTTTCATGACTCCAGGAATCGGACAACAATAAGAAAAATTTCAATTTGAGCCATTATAAAATTTGATATGCAATGTATTATCTTCTAAATTATACTTTTATATTAAGTAAACAATTATTTCTTTGCATATCTAAACCAAGTATAGGAAAATAAGAATCTGAACTAAAAACAAAACATAACTACTCAACTTTTGTTTAGCAGTATAACTTAATAATACATTGATAATTTTTTATATGGATCACAACGCGACACATTTATATAATTACATAATACTATATGCTACTAAAATGATGGGATCATCTTCATCAGATTTGTCTATGTGTGTGAACATGTTTAGCTGTTCATTTGGTGTATTATCAACAAGTTTTGGTCATTGACAGTTCCATTAAGGCTAAATATTTAGGCGCCGGGTTTTTCAAAAAAAAAAAATTCTTGACTGCCTTTTTGTAATTGAAATCCCCAACTTATGGTCTTTCAAAGCATTTCCTTATTAACATGGTTCATACATTTGTTAGGAAAAAAATTCAAGTATTTTTCCAAAAAATTCACGGACTCGAAATTTACTAACAACATAAAATCTAAATATATATAAAGCGTGTACATGCCGACACACCTTTTTTTAAAAAAAACTAAACATAGTCTAAAGCCAGAAACCCCAGTATACACCCAAGTAGAAAAAAAAAGGGTCAAACGTAAACAAAAAGTATTTTTTCATTCAATGTGTTCACGACCCACGGTGATCTGAAAAAATATTCTGGTTGGTCCGACTTGGCCTGAACCGGAGCTACAAAAATAAACCGAGACACTCTCCTGATCATGCAGAGCCAGAGAACTGTCAATCATTCTGATGCAATGTGACGTCATCGGTAGATTTCGTGAAAATTACTAGGCAGCTAACTGAGTAAATCAGGAAGTATTATTGGACTCCTCTTCTAATGGGAGATTGCACTGGCTGGTTGAGATTTGAAGACATCTTAGTGTAATCTAATCTTAATTCATCTCCACATTTTAAATAAAATTTTTATCTTCATTATTAGAATCTGTTATTTGAACTTGTTTATTGAAATTTAAGATTAGTTACACCGAATTACGGTGCAAAGAAAAAGTAAACAATCGTTTAAAAAAATGCATAGCAGTTCTAGCGAATCGGTCGACTATATATATTTGCTGTTTCAGTGAATTTGCGTCGCAAACTACGACGTAATACCGCTTAAATCGAACCCTGCTTATGGCTCAATGTAAATACAAACTTAACCGATTTGCAGAGTTTATGGATTATTATTACGTAATTTTACACGAAATGTTCCTAAATTCATACAAATATACCGTTTTTTCATGACTTTTGGTTGTTTTTAGCTCAAATTCATGACTTTTTATGACCAAATTTACCCAATGTCGTAATTCATGACTTTTCAAATGCTCTGAAACCCTGTTAATAGGAACTTTAACTATTCTTTATGGCAATTTTTTTTTAAGGAATAATCTTTTAATAGATTTCAGGGTTGGGAATTGCCAAATCTAGTTGGTGCAGCAAAATTTTACATTTAGAGCAGTAACACAAGAAAGTGTAACAGCAAAAAACTGAACACAAATTAATAAATATTAAATAAAATATACAAAAAAAAACAGAACTAATTCTATAACGTTATGAACATTCACATTGACTACTCTTCCTTAAACTTTAAGACCAGCCTTATTTATTATTAGCCAATTAAAATGGACCTACTACTTAATTTGATCCTGAACTGCCTACAAACATTCCTACGATTTGCTTTCCCAAATAACCAAGTATTAGACTTCTCAGCTGCTAATGATTATGCCTGCAGAAATTAATGACAAGAACACTTGGGTACAAAAAAACTAATTAAGGATGGAGCATAAGAATTCTGATCGTGCTACTTTGTCTAAGTTTTATTTATTATTTTGTTTGTAAAATTAGTTATATTCAATTTACTTTTTATTTAGATTTGTATTCAATAAACAATAATTATAATTTAGTATTATAGTACTTGCCTTATAAATTCTTCAAAAATGTTTTATACTAAATTCATTAGTTAGCTCGAAAAAACGTTAAGGGAGAACAACAAAAATGTAATAATTGAATACGAGAAAAGTTATCAAACTTGCATACAGCTCTTTAAAAGACTATAAATTCCCTTATAACTTCCAATAAACTTCACTAAGGTTAATAGGTTATAATTACAAACTCCGGCAAACTTGTGTTCTGAAAACTTTGATGATCCTAAAACCCGCAAACTAACGAGATCTATAAACTCTCTCAAACTATCGAGATCTATAAAGTTTGCCAAATACTAATATTAGCAAACTTCAGAGATCCCATAAAATAAACAGAAAACTCCAGATATTCTACAAACGGAAAAAACTGCACCGATCTTATTAAAACAACTGATGCATTTTTAATAATTTCAAAATGCTACTATTATCTGAACTTCAAGGAACTTCTATTCAGAAAACTCCAGTGATCTATATGTCGGGAAAACCCCCACTTTTTACGATAGTTTTACAGTACTGGAAGGAACACTTAGGAAAATACTTTAAGTCCTTGAAAATATCCTAATTGTTCCTAACTTAGGAAAATATCTTAAGTGTTGTCATTTTTTTCCCCATTAGGGGTGCGCATGGTGGATAGACTTTCTCATCAAAAGGAGCATAAAAATCATCCGAAACATTAAATTAACCATATGGTATTGTGTACAGGTTACTGCAATAATTTTGCTATAAAATCAATCTTATGGAGAGAAAAACTGCTAAATTTGAGAAAAATGACCCACTTTTGGCTATTTGCAAAATTTGAGGAGCCTCGGAAACTATAAGCCTTAAAAACACTCTCTTGCACTCACATTGTAGTATATTGATGGCTTGAATAACTTTCATACATAAAACACATTCAAACATCAAAACTATCCGACCTGCTGCATACCCACATGTATTATTTGAATAATGCTTACATTGGCCACGAAGACTCTGTTGGTGAGTGGGCCCACAATGCCCAGTGCATCGAGGAACTGCGGGCTGAGTCCGTAGGTGTTGAATGTGTGGCTGCTGCCGCCGCCGCTGCCCCCATAGTCGCGGTCCAGGTCCCGGTCGTGGTTGACGTGCCGCTCCCCGCCTCCTCCTCCTCTCTCGCGCCCGCCTCCGCTCCGCCCCAGGGGCTTGCCCGTCTTGTCACGGTCTACGTCAAAATCCTGAAACAGAAGACACACACACTTCAATGGAACACTCGCAGTAGCGGAACCCATCTATAGACCAATATCGAAAATGGCAAATCAAGTTTTAAAAAGCATTTTTATAATATTTTAAGTTGGGGCATCTCCTCCCCTGCCCCGTCAAATCTAACTACAAATCGTATAAACAAGTGTGATATCTGAAAATATCCACTGCATCAAAACTAAAATTGTTGGCAATTTGTTTTAAAAAATTTAGATTCAAAACTGCATATTTATGACTCGTTTTAAAAGCAAAAGGCCAATTTCTATACAATTAAATCATCATTGCCACTTCACACAACAAACTTAATGAATATCGAATAAAAAATAATAAGGAAAATTAATAATTATATATAAATCGGCTTAGAGTGATATTCTACAATGATATTCTTTGAGGGTTCACATTATTTAGAAAGAGCCATTTTTTTTTAAACACACTTCTAAACAACATTTCTCTAACTTCACACAGGTTCCCACTATTCCATAGGAAAGGAGTAGGACTCACCTCCTTGACGACAAGCTGCCTGCCCTTGAACTCGAACCTGTGCAGCGTGTCGACGGCCTTCTGCACCGACGAAGAGTCCTTGAACTCCACAATCCTGCATTCAAGAGAAACACATTTACTATTTCAAGGGATGTTGAGGACAAACGTTATAAAGTGTAGGAAATCTTACGAATGACATGTTAAGTATGCTCATATTATGAATCAAAGTTATGACATCTGTTGAATTAATTTCAACAACGAGTGCATAGTTTGCAAAGATAGGATTCGATAGCAGTGTGGAACGGAATAGCGTCACAACAATAATATACTTTAAAATGAAACTATCTTTTAGTTATCAATATTATGCCTTATTTGACCCAAATACACAAAGTATGCATGTCACAAGTCCGATAGGTAATCCTCCTAAATATCAGTTTTGGCCGACGCAGGATAAACTGAAACTTGTTTCATTTTGCTGCCATTAGGAGCCCTCACGAGTCTGCTCCAAAAAATGACCCCTTAGGGAGGAGGTTAAGAACTTTCCCCATTGTTTTCCTACATTCACTCCCAATTTAAAAATAAGCCTTTAATGTTACTTTTTTTTCTACAAAAAATTTAGAAATGTGTAAATTCTGTTTTGAATTGACGCTTTTCATAATAATAGAGTTGCTGATTCAAAGGTCTTTTGGTAAACTAAAAGTATTTGTTTAGATTTTATAATCAGAGTGTCTGATAAAAGTATGAAATTAACTACGAGAAACATGATTCAAAGCCAACCATATTAAGGTTATTTGTGCAACGATGGCTGAGAAAAGTCTAGATGGCATTGTGCAATTTGCTTAGTTATATATTGGTCAAGTACCAAAATAAAAAAGTGTTTTTAAATGAGGGGCTTTTCCCCATACGGCCCTCCAAGGCGGGTCTTTTGCAGGGTTGGCATGGTATTTTTTTACCACAACCAGTAAATACCATGGTAAAAACTGGTATTGATTGTCCTGAGAAAAATTGTTTTTTCCACCCGGGAAAAACTCAGACAATTAAAGCAACGGTAAATTAATAAAGGCCTCTCCATAGGCTTAATTAAAATTATTTTAATAATTATTCATCATAGACAATATTTTAATAATTTACTTCATTCAGATATGAACACTTAAATAGTATACAAAATAAAAGTATATGTTTATTATATTTTAACATTGATATAAAATAATTATGGAAGATTCGTTAATTTTTCAAAATCACGAAGTTGTAGAAATTCTTTTTAAATAAAAAAAATTATTTTTTTCAAAGTGTCTCGTTCAATCCTCATGATTGTTTACTTCCCATGCATTCGACTATGTAAGTACAATTCTCTAATTTTTCGAAACTATCTGCATTCATTTTACATTAAATTAAGTCTTTTAAATCTAGAAATAAAATCAAATGTTTTTATTCGGCTTTGGCAGACAATACCATCCATAGTGGGGATGAGGGGGAAAAAAAGCATGAGCTTGACAAGGGATCCCCAAAATCTCGTTTTCAGGTATTTCCCTGTTGGGAATACCCAACCCTGGTCTTTTGAAACAGAAGGAAATAAAAGAACTCACCCACAGCCTCTGAACTTCCCTGATTCATCTTCAAACAGCTCCACATACGACACATCTCCGACTGAAAAGAAACGCATTTCACAAAACAGTCTGTCTTTGAATGGGACACAAGGTTGAAACCAAAATTTTATTCTATTTTTTGAATGGAGGACTGATCAAATAGTCACAACTATTTAAGGTTCCACACACAAATATTGATAATTATAATGGTTTCTTCCAAATACAATTTTTTTTGTTATCTTTCAAAACTGTAATTCGATAATTTTGCTTCTTGTCAATATTTGTAACAAAACACTTTAAAATCATTTAAAATCAAGAAACATTACTTCTCAAATAGTAAAGAATCATTAATTAACAAGTACTTCTAAAAGAACTATATCTTAAGAAAGTCCCTGTTAGGTTAATACCCCTTGAAATACTAATAGAAACACAAGTAGGTTTGTAACCGTAATTGTCACCTATAATCACTTCCATACAAGATTTATCCATCTTAAAAAAAATAGTCAAACCCAGGCTATTTAGTTGCAATTTAAACTTTTAAAAGACAAAAATGGCATTTTCATTTATTTTCTTTAAAGCTTAAATCATAGTATTTTCCTCGGCAACATTTGGAGTGCTTTGAAAACGTCTCCAATGCTTTAAATGAAGCTCACTTTTTATTCTTAAATAAGAATCTATTAAATATTTAGTGATAACAAAATACGAAAAATTACACAATGCAAACTTTATAGCCCTCTGAAACAGATGCTAGGTTTTGGCTGTAGCAAAACTTATAATCATCCTTTTAATTTATACATTTATTTTCCAAACTGCAATTGATAAATTTAGAAGAAACAAAATACTTACAAAAAATTTGATCCTTTTCAAATTATCTCTCAATGGTGTTTAAATACTTTTTTTTTAGAAAAATTAAACCCCTAAAAATATACATCACAGTGAAAAATGTGTATTTGAATGTCTTTATAGATGACCACAGGTTCAGTTCTAGGTGACACACCTACTTGGTTTTCAAAAAGAATTTCAGTGGAATGTTCCATTCACTTCCATACTACAAATGTGTTTGAATCCGGACAAAAAAAATAGGCGAGTGAAGCAGCCAACCTTTCTCCCGGAAGAGGTCCTTGACGGTGGTCCACTTGGAGTCGTAAGGGATGTTGGCCACGTAGATGCGGCGGTTGGTGGGTGCGCGAGTGCGTCGGCCGCGCGGGGAGCGAGACCGGCGGCTGTTCTGCTGGCGGCCCCCGCTGCTGCGGCTGTTGTCTCGGCCACGGTTGTTCATTTTCTTGTCTAGGGGAGAGCGAGAGCTGCCGAGAGAAACATGGATTGAAACGCACATAGGGATAAGTAGTTTGGAATGGGCAATTTCAAAGTTTTGTGAGAGAGTATATTTCACATATGCCTACACTACTTTTATTGCCAATCATGCCATTCAGCCAAGGATGTGTATACCATGATTTACAAATTTAAACTAATTATATAACGATTAAATATAATTAATGCATTTTTTAAATTCTAATTTAAATTTCTATAGATACAATATTCTGGGTTATATAATTTGTTTACACATACACAAACAAGACTTGGTCCTAAACAATGCATTTTAAAATTGAAAAGTACATTTATATGTAACAATTAAACACATTTTTATTAGTTTTTAATAAATTCTATTTTAAATTACATTCCTGATTATCTCTGTAACATTCGCTACATGTTCTTTTAGTTTTAAAATTTTTTATTAAATAGTTAAAACTTCCCTAAATAAACCACAAGACCCTGAAAGAAGCATCGAAAATACTGAAAAAAAAACCCTAAACCCTGAACTTGAAACCCCCTACACTGAAACAACCCCAAAACCCCCTAAAACCCAAGGGTTGGGTTTTTCATGAAAAAACACGTTTTTTAACACCCTGATTGCCACACTATTGATGACGGGCGTCGTAATTAAAAAACAGTAAGGAGACGAGACCTGAGAAGGCACCCAACACAACCGTTAAGGGTGATATCGTATGCAGCGTGAGGAACAATATAGTTTACAGTTTTTCGTCAATTTGTGTTGGAACAACACAAATCCTTGTTGAAACACAATATTGTAACGTTGTCATTGTTACACAATACTAATGTTCCACTATGCGTGTTTCTATATAACATTAACTCATGAAAACATTTCATGCAAAAATCAGCACAACTAAATTATATATAAAAAAAAAAGTTAATTTTTTTTATTCGATTTGTAAAAACGTCAAATTTTTATTAAAAAAGGGGCAATTTTCATTGCATATTTTAATTTAATTAAATGTATGACACTTATAGTCGCAATGAAAAATTCAGTTAATTATAGCAAAATGTTAACTGATATTTTTAATTCATTTGGGCGTTGGTACGCGAGTCAGACAGGACTTCTTCCTTTATAGATAAAGATGATATTAGCCTTATATATTTATATTATATACATATCGACATGCACGATTTTATTCAACGTATTAAATGCATTAAAAGTTGTTAAATTATAGAAAAATCATTAGATATTTTTTTGTTGGAACAAAGAAGTCGGCGGCCACATATTTATCATCAACATCGATGGGGATCGATAACGAAACTAGTGTTTTTTTTTAAACTAAGTTTAGCACCTTTAACCGACAATACTTTTGGTCGGTTAAAGCGGAGATCCGATAAAACTAAATCCAGTTAAGGGCAGTTTACCGGGTTTTTTTTTTATTTCATTAAAGCTAAAAATTTATTTAAAAAAAAAGCAATGTAAAACTAGAGATCCGTAACACTATACGACTTTCAATTGCCGTTCAGTAAATCAATACACACCTTTTTAATTATATCTATAATAATAAAAGAAAGAGTCTGTCTGTGTGTCTGCCATCGGATCGTAAAAGACCTACTTATACTGCCCTCAGAAATTCGAAATTTTTAAGATAGATTCTCTTTAATACTAACGTGTGCACCTGAGGCTTAGTTTTTTCATTTTTGTTCCATTTTTAGAGAAAATTCGAATTTAATGAAAAAAATACACCACTTTCGCTCAAATCCGATCATTTTTTTCTCTTTCCTGATGCCATCGGCTGAAAAAATTAAATAAAACTTTTAACGAAAACATTTAAAATTCAAAATGTTTATTTTATTCTTTTGCCATTACTTTCAGAAACTAAATTCATTATTTGAAAAATAATTGACATGTTTCAACTGACGTAATTCCGCCAGTCTTCATTCCCGGATTTTATTGTGGGTTTATTTGATGATTTTTTCATTGATTTTTCAGTTAATTGCATGTATGCATATTTAAGCAATAAATGTATAGTTAAGCTATTACTGGAACTATGATGGTTAATAAAGGCCATCGCACTAGAGCTATTAGTGTTTTATTTCTTTATTTTTTCGCCAAATACGTTGCCAAACTCGCCAAATTATTAACTAAAATTTGCCAAATAGGCAATATCTTTTATAAATAATTTATAAGCTGGTCGGTTGTTCGAAGGTCATTGTGTTAGAGCTGTATAATGGGTGTGGGTAGCTATATCTATTTTCTCGCCAAATTATTTCCCAAAACACGCCAAATGAGCTAAAAAGTTTTATGTGTTTATGAGGGAATTGTGATGAAATTTATGAGTGCATTTTATAGCATATTTTTCATTTTGGAATTTTAAGGCAATGAAACGGGATTTTATAATTTATAACGAGCGGAAACAATAGGTTTATGATCCTATAACAGGGTATATGGTACACATATTTGGAATCTATTTGATATTTTTTTTTATTCCGTGCGAAGAACGGGTATAAATTTGCTAGTACCTTATAAAGTTTTTTCAATTACTTTAAACCTAAAAACCAGTGCTAGAAGTGTGGGTAGACGCGTCGCCCCACTTTTTGCAGAAATGACCAAGCGTCTCCTTACTTTTAATGCCACTTAAGTCCAAATCCCCTACTTTTTTTGTTTTCTAGCTCCTTTTCACTAAAACAACAATATTTTATACCTATTTATTTTTTTAGTTGCTTCATTTCTTGTTATTCTTATTTAAACATGCTATCAATTCCAGTTAATTGTGCAACAGCTCTAAATCTCTTTTAAACTACTACTAAATACATAATGAAGTTATGTTATAAATATACATTTATTTTTATCTTATGCAGAATATGCACTAAAATATTGTAATATAAGCTCTTGTGAGAACTAAATGATTAAATAGCAGCTTTTTGAGAGGGAAGGGATGTGAAGTACATGCACCCAAATTATAGGAGTCCCCCCCACTTTTTTTTCCACTTCTACCACTGCTAAAAAGTTTAATCGCAGCTACCCCTTGCACATGCACTGTTTTCCAGAAAACCTTATAATGAAGCACGACACGTACTGGGAACTTGTGAACCAAATTTGAAGCTTGTTGCTTTATTCGTTTTTCAGCAATACCTTTAAAATCAAAAAAGTTCCGAGGCAGCCTACCCCATGACCAAGGTTGGAAAACCCTTTTTTTTAAATCAGCACCGCACCCTCCAAATCGTGTAAAAAAACGCAGTTTGACGCCACCAAAACAGAGTTTACATGACATTTTGATCCAATAAAATGGCTATAAAAGTGATGGTTAATTTTAATTTGACGGTGCTTCTGTCGCCAAGGGATTTGGCGCTTTTCTAGGGAGCGATAAACAATTTTTTTTGGTGCGTATCACCAAAAAAAATTGTTTCTGGTGAAATGCGTTGTGGCTAGGTGGCGCTGGTTATACTTGTGCGAATGTTATGCGCGTGGGATTTATTTTTTCTAAATTAATTTTTGTCCAATCGCTGCCGCTGTTAATACTTGCGTGGGATTTAGGTTGCGCGGATGATGTGCGCACGGAATTATTTTTATTCTATTAAATTACCTTTTGTTTTTGCTGTTACGTTTGGCTTTTGAACATCCGATTATTATGGATGGTGCGTATTTAAATTCTGAATTTTTTTATCTTTAAAGGGAGCTGGACAGCTAGCTGTCATTCAGTTTTGAAGGACTAACAAAGCTAACTTTTTTTTGGTTTTGTTCACAAATAAAACTTTTTTTTTTAGTTTTGCTTCGCAAAACAAATTTTTTTTGTTTTGCTTTGTAAAACAAAACTGCCCGGGGCCCCAAACCAATATTTAGGCTTTCAATAGGCCCTACAATACTGCCCCATGTTGGACACTAATGTTTTTTTTAGAGAAAACAAAATTGTCTGGGGCACCAAACGAGTATTTAGGCTTTCAATGGGCCCTACAATACTGCCCCCATGTTGGATATTGATGTTTTTTCAGAGAAAAAATAATTGCCCGGAGCCCCAAACGCATGCGTACTGGATTGCCACTCACTCGTGTAGCTCTAGTGCGACAATATTTCAAACTAAACAAAACTGGATTGCCACCCGTGTAGCTCTAGTGCGACGATAATTCAAAATAAACTAAATTGCCCGGAGCCACACACGCGTGCGTAATGGATTGCCATTTGGGTCATTCCATGTGAAATCAACCAATGGTCTGGACCTTGACCTCTTGGATAATTTTTGGTATATAGTTTGTACTAATGGAGTATATGAAAAATCCAAAATTTTAATTTTTTTTGTCTCAGCCGTTTTTTTAAAACAGTAAATCGTAAAAACTGCAAAATTTGCCTTGACTGCCATGCACAAATTTGTTGATAATATATGATCCTATAATACAATTCTAGTCCATGTGTTTCAAAAAACGCTGTTAGAGTTTCTGAAACACAATTTAGTTCTTGATCCGAAAAAGATTTATTATTTCAGTGATAGCTCTGCAGCACAATACAAGAACCGAAAGAATTTTTCAAACTTGTGCCATCATCTTGAGGATTTTGATGGAATCAACGCCGAGTGGCATCCAATTGTTTGAGTGGGGTAAAGAAAATATTGTATCAATTACTTTTTTTTATGTGACACAACAAGAACATATTGAAGACACATAAAAAGACGTATTGGAGAACATATTGAAGACACATTGTCACATAAAAAAAAGTAATTGAAACAATATTTTCTTTACCCCACTCAAACAATTGGAAAGGAGTTAGAATTTGATTGGTCATAGGATTTTGTAAACTAGCTTTGGCTGCCAGCCTTTTTACTGTGCCACCAATACCGTCACACACTCCTTTTCCATGTGAGGTAACATAAAAATGCCACTCGGCTCAACTCCATCAAAATCTTCAAGATGATGGCACAAATTTGAAAAATTCTTTCGGTTTTTGTATTGTCTGCTGAGCCATCACTGAAATAATAAATCTTTTTTCAGATCAAGAACTAAATTGTGTTTCAGAAATTCTAACAGCCTTTATTGAAACACATGGACTAGAACTGTATTATGGGTTAAACTGTCGGAGACAAAAACAAAACTTTTATAATCGAGAAACTCCTTTCCATCACTTTGAGTTTTGTTCTTGTAATATACAACACTGGGATGTACTGTGGCCATGGAATTGTTCCAATGAAATCCTTGAGCCTCGTCCTGAATTACAAAAGAGTAATTTTCTGCAAAATCACATACTATGATGGCTTCATTCGGCAATAGTGAATGTTTTTTTTTTCAGAAAAAAAAGCAGATTAGAGTATTTTTTTATTTGTTTTATAAATGAACTACCTCCATAAATAACTTTATTATACTGGATAATGGCAATTCCATGCTTTTCAAAAGAAAAATAATGGATTTATAATGTGAAGGTAAGATTAAGTACATTACTTTAGTTTTCCTTCAGGCTATATATGGTTTAAATACATAATAATATTTACATTGTTAATATAGAAAAGCAATTTTTTTTAAACTGAAATGTAAAATTAAAGTAATATACATTTGTCCTAAAGTAAGACCATCTTGGTTTTACAGTTTTTCCCCCAAGTTTCCATTACACATTGTAATACCTAGGTTTAATGTTTATTGATTATGTGATGAATGTTGTACTTAACAGAACAATGGAATTTATTTTAATATGATCCCATAGGAATACCATCTTGAAATTTGGTACATATGTTAACAAATTATGTAGGAATAACATATATTTTTTTGAAAAAAATTAAAAATTCCGATTTTGAAATTTTAAAAAATAAATTGTTTTGTGAAAATTTAACAATGTTGTATATATATTCATGTTACATATCATATTAAAGCACTTAACAACAGCTTTAAAATGACACTTATGAGAACTTTCTAGCATGATTAGTTTGTCCATTATCAACAAATTTGTGCATGGCAGTCAAGGCAAATTTTGCGGTTTTTACGATTTTCTAAATTCTGTTTAAAAAAAACGGCTGAGACAAAAAAACTTAAAATTTTGGATTTTTCATATACTCCATTAGTACAAACTATATACCAAAAATTATTGAAATCCAAGAGGTCAAGGTCCAAAATTGTTATGGTTAATTTTAATTTGACGGTACTTTTGTCGCCAAGGGATTTGGCGCTTTTGTAGGGAGCGATAAACAATTATTTTTGGTGATGCGGCATTTTCTGGTGAAATGCGTTGTGGCGTCTTTGTTGTGGCTAGGTGGCGCTGGTTATACTTGCGCGGATGTTAGGCGCGTGGGATTTATTTGTTCTAAATTAGTTTTTGACCATCGCCGGCGCTGGTAATACTTGCGTGGTATTTAGGTTGCGCGGATGTTGTGCGCACGGAATTATTTTATTCTATTAAATTTCTTTCTGTTCTATCGGCATTACGTTTGGCATTTGAACATCCGATTATTATGGATGGTGCGTATTAAAATTCTGAATTTTTATCGGTTTGAAAATGGCTGGACAGCTAGCTATCATTCAGTTTTGAAAGAATAAAACTAAATTTTTTTAGTTTAAATTTTTTGTTTTGCTTCGTAAAACAAAACTGCCCGGGGCCCCAAACCAATATTTAGGCTTTCAATGGGCCCTACAATACTGCCCCATGTTGGATACTGATGTTTTTTAAGAGAAAACCAAATTGCCCGGGGCCCCAAACGAGTATTTAGGCTTTCAATGGGCCCTACAATACTGCCCCATGTTGGATACTGATGTTTTTTTTAGGGAAAAAAATAATTGCCCGTACCCCCAAACGCGTGCGTACTGGATTGCCACTCATTTGTGTAGCTCTAGTGCGACGATAATTCAAACTAAACTAAACTGGATTGCCACTCGTGTAGCTCTAGTCCTACGAAAATTCAAACGAAACTAAACTGGATTGCCACTACTAGCCCATTGTGTAGTGTAAAGTTTGTTTTGTCTTGCCCAAGCAAACCAAAACCTGAGTCTGGTTTTTTTTCAAAAGTAACTAGGTTACTGCATCGGCGGAAAGGAATCTGGCAATGCGGAAACACGCGAGTTTCGCAAAGTTGTTGTTGTTTCTGGAGCAGCGCCAAGCAGTACCGTGAAATTAAAATTTACCTTGTTATTTAATTGGTTGATTTGACATGGAATGACCCATTTGTGTAGCTCTAGTGCGACGATTATTCAAAATAAACTAAACTGGATCGCCACTCATGTGGCTCTAGTCCGACGAATATTCAAACGAAACTAATCTGGATTGCCACTACTAGCCCAATGTGTAGTGTAAAGTTTGTTTTGTGCTGCCCAAAGCAAACCAAAACCCCGAGTCTGTTTTTTTTGTCAAAAGTAACTAGGGTTACTGCATTGGCGTGAAGGAATCTGGCAATGGGGAAACACGCGAGTTTCGCTAAGTTGTTGTTGTTTGCGCCAAGCATCACTGTGGAATTAAAATTTACCAAAGTGATCACGGAAAATAATGAAGACAACACGTATCAAAATTTTTACCTTATGTATGACCTCTAATAGTAATATTTATCTAATATCTACCCTCCTACCTAATCTACCATCCCAGGCCTCAGATTTTAGAAAAACTGTTAGGAAAGCTAAATACCCAACAACATTCAACAATTCTGAAAAGGAAAAATCTTCATTCTTTTTGCATCTTTAGGCAAAATGGGCGAACATGATTCTCCCTCTCTTATATGCGGAAAAAGGAAAAACCAACGGCCGCTCTGCGGAAGCCGAAAAAGGTTGCCAAGCGTGGTATATAGCGTGTTATAGGTTTGGCAGCGGCCCAACTGCCAACAAGTAAATATTACGAGCCTTTGAAGCTTACTTGACCAATATGTAACTCGAATCGCAGAAGTGTTTCCTATTCCTATTAAAATTACGAAAACACTAATTGTGATGTAACTGCCAACTAGCAAATATTACGATCCTTAGAAGTTTGATACCTGCTCTGAACTAAAACTTATTTCCAAAATTAAAACTCCAGTTAAAAATTGAGCACATACGAGTAAGGGCTTCAAAAAATTATTAAAATTAAGAACCTTTAAGTATTTATCTTCCTACGCATCCTGTCGGTAATAACCCCCAGCCTATAGGAGGTACTTAATTTTAAAAAAAAAACTATAAAGGGTTGTAGCAGCAATACTTGAAATTATTTTTTCTTTAAAATCATGTGTAAACAAATTAATCGCAGTGAAGTAGTAAAAAGAAATTCATTTAGGCTTAAAGATATTAAGGTAACATTTAAAATCGAAGAAAACATGTTAAAAACAATATATATACATCAAACATTTAGCTACAAAAAAAATCGTGTTTCTAAAACTTCTATTTAGTATTTTGGAATAAATACATAAAAACTTAAACATACCGACGGTCTCTTTCTTCTTTTATCAATGCATCCGACCACTTGTCGTTGTCCATATTTTTTTTACCATTTGTTTCCATCCGTTAACGCCCAAAACTGTCAATGTTTTTTTTTTATATATCAAGAATAAGAAAATCAAACTTTTAAAGGATATTTAAAACTAGGAAATTTTTATAAACCGCCAAACAATACGGTTTTTAAAATGCCGACCGGCAATTTCCAAAATATTACTCAGAGATTTCGCATTCACAGGTCGCCAACATAAAATACTAAAATTCCAAGCCAACCAACCAGGAACCAGCTATCGAGCCAAACAAACAATGTTGATGATGATTTAAAAACTTTTTGATTATCTTTACACTTAAAATTATTTATTAAGTAAAGTAGAGAAAATAAATTAAAGAAGTTTAATTAATATTAAGTATCAACATTTAAATCAACATATGAGTCATATATAGTTCTTTAATCATATTTCCTTAACCTTAACCCATTTGTAAAAAGAACCGTTTGGCTTTGTCCTGAGTACGCCACAAAGGCAACAAATGCCACAAAGGCAACAAACTTGGCGACTTGGCAGAGTCAACCACCATGCTATTGCATTGCTTGGCAGTCGCCAAATTTTGTTGCCTTTGTGGCGTTTGATGTCGTAGTGAGGACATAGCCTGTAAAAGTAAGTCAAATTTTATGCAAACGTATTACATCTTACAATTTAAAAAATTGCATTTAAACTTAATTGAATGTAATAAATGAGCACTTCTCTAAATTTAATAAATTGCAAACCTCGTTGCAGCCAACGCCACAGACCCCCAAATCCTTCGATTTTAGTTTCACAAATACTGCGAAGCCTTTCTTTACTAGGAAATTAAATTGTTTTTCGGTACATTCCTTAAATTAGTGTGGTACCTTCATTGCATTTTTCTTGTTTCATTGATTAGGTGAAGTAAAACGTAAAAAAAATTCGAATATTTCAAAATAATAGCGGCAAGAAACTGTAAAAACTAAACAAATAAAAAAACGTACTTTTAAAATTTAATTTCTAAGAAGTGAAATGATTAGTTTTTTGAAGTTTCTAGTTTGTGATTAAAATATTTTATTTTTTTATAAAATAAATAGTAAGATCTCGCATTAAGAACTTCAAATTAATATAATTGCATAGACTGGGTACTGAGTTACTGACTATCTGTCAAATAAAGGAAAGATAAACTAGCTACTTTCAATAAACGCATAATACCCAATCAGAATACGTTTGTGCTGCTTCGATGATGAGAAAAATTCAAAAGATTTGCAAAGGTTCGACCGTAAGTATCTGTAAGTGTATCATCGGAAAGTGTTTTTATACTTTTTATTTATTTTTATTTTTTAGTCTTTATTTTAGTTAAACACTGGAAGTTTAATTTGACAGCGCATAAAACGCTCCCCAAAAAGAACGACGCGTTATTGGTACGCCATGATTCGGCGGCCGCCATAGTGCCATAAAAGTTGCTAAAAGTGTAGTTTTAAGTCAATGCAGAAAGTGGTGAGTTTTTAAAACATGTTTTTTATGCCTTTTTTCATAGTGATTCCTGTATTATCGATTATAACATAGTATTTGATTTTTTTTTAGCCCGGCTCTTATTGTATTGAAATACGCCGCCTCTCGTTTATTACCATTGTCATGTCACTTTTAATATTATTATTGCACTGCGTCCAAGAGAACAATTTTGTTTTTGGTGTAAAATAATTACTGTTCTTAAATTTATAAGCAGTAAAATAAATAAAATTATAACAAAATGTTATTTCCACCAGTTCTATTTAGGCTGTCTCTTGGCCTATAACTATGTAAAAAAAATGCCAGAGAGTAAATAAAATAAGTTAATGATTGTGAAACATATTCAACAATCAAAAAAATATTTTGTCTTAATTTTGAAAGTTTCTCTTTTTCTGGAACAGGACTATATATATTAACAGTCAAATATGAACACGCATCTTTTTTCTATTATTGAAGTATTACACTTCCCTGTGATGTTTCGAATGATATGTTTAAGGATGGTTTAAGTTATGGCAGGTAGCTTCCATGTAAACATTGGTTTTTTTTTTGGACTATTTTTTGTAAAGAGTTGAATTGGGATATCTTGAGTTTGGCATTTGAATAGTTTGACATTTTGAATAGTTTTTTAACAATCTGTATTCAGTTATAATGTAATAATAATGTATAGTCATGAAATGAAGCGAATGCCGGCGACAATTTGACCGCGGAGAACTTGCGGAGAACTTGACTGATAGCGATTTTGGATAGCGCTGCCGGATTTGGCGGCCTTTCGCCCAGTTCAGAGAGTTTTCTCATCTCAAGTCAATGGAGGTCTTTTTCTTGAGAATTTGATTCGGTAGGTGTGGGGGGGGGGGGGAGAAGCCGGTCAACTGACATGTGACACTTGAAGTTGCATAGAGTTGCATGATATGTATAAAGCATGTTGCATGGTATATAAAATATAAAAAGATCGGGACACGAGATGAAAATTTCCTGTAACCTTATTCCCACAATGTCAATGTATAATTAAAACTAATTATTAAAAAACTTTAATACACAATAACATAAATAAATTTTAGATTCGCTGTAAGTTTCGAGAAAGTAAGAAGAAAAATGTAGAACTACTTCTTGTTAAATTACATTGGTAATCCCTGTTATCATTACAGTTGTACAACTAATTTTTTTTATTGTCAACTTAAATAGTCAATCCGTAATTAATTTCCACGTTTTAATTCTAAAACGTAAGGTAATTAAACCAAAGAATTGTTTGAATTTTAAAAATTATGTAAACATAATTTTTTTTTCATATTTAAACTATTTACCATTAAATAAATATTTTACTTTCAACTTAAGTTTTATAAAACAGTTAGATTAATAATAAAAATTATTAATAATTAATCTGATATTAATTAAAAATTAGTATTCATTTTTAATAATCAATTAATAAGCAAAATTTTTATAATTATTAATTAGTAAGATTATGGATATTTATTAATTAATAACTAAAAATAATTGATAAATAAAAACATTACATGTATAACTGAAAGATTATGGATATTTATTAATTAATAACTCAAAATAATTGATAAATAAAAACATTACATTTATAACTGAATTCCATTAAACAACGATATTACCTCTTAATGGAACTTTTCGTCTCACTGACCCCCCCCCCCTCTCTTACCCGCGGGAAAATATTTTTTCTGGGTGAAGCAAGCCCCCCCTCCCTCCAAACCCCATCTCGTTTCGGAAACGCTACCTCCACCCCAACTAACTTACCATATCGCCAAATTCTAAATTTTCCTCGCCAAGCCTGGCAGCCTCCGCCAAATCCAAGGCAAATTCTCCGCGGTCAAATTGTCTCCGGTTCCCAAATGAAGCATACAGTCATCCTTCGTGGATACGTTCATCGAAGTCAGTGACATTCATGACTCTGTTGGCACCGCTGAATGCTGCATCGGGAATCATGTTGTGCGTGGAAGCATTCTAGGTCTGTTAGGGAATCGTATCCATGTTGCTCTTCTTGTGACATTTATTTCAAAAAGAACTGTCAAGCATTTGAAGAGTGTGGCCGGCTGGTGTGTAATGTGCTCGTGTGTTGCAGGACGAGGACGGACCACAACAGGAGGACGACTTGGAGGAAGAACTGGGAGCAGGTGAGCCACACCCTCCTCATTTTTTTTAAACAAATAAGTTGGATTCCGTAGGTGTGTTTCTGCTCATGAGTGGCCATAGAAAGGGGCATGGACCCAAAAATATTCTTGTTGTCATTGCTATTTCGTGTCTGCCTATGACTTCTGTGGTAAAAGGGTTGAGTTCTTGCGGTAAAATTATTCAAAAAGTATGAAGGCATTTCCAGACCTATCTGACATGGATGCATCATGATGCGTGAATCCATGGTGCATCCTTCCCGTCAAGCGAGACCAGGGGAGCTCTCCCAGACACGCGTGCGTGGATTAATGCTCTAGATTAGAAATTTGGTTTGGTAGGCCAGTGGCTCCTGGGACCCTAAATTTTGGTCTCCAACTTTACATTTTTGGGAGCCAAAACAAAATAGGATAGTAATATGAAACAACACCACATAACTTTGGAATCTCTTTTATCTGATACTTTTTAAAACGTTAAAAAAAAATAAAAGGTTATTTTTAAAATATTTCATTCATTATAATTTTTAAAAATACTAACTTAAATTTAATATTTTACATCTGATAGCTTAATGAGTTAGTTCATTTAATTTTTAGCCTAAAAAAATAGAATTGAAAATTTCGATTTGTGAAAAACCTTCAAAAATCAGCGAATCAAGAATCTTTCAAAATCGTCAAAAAGAAATTTTTTGAAAATTAATGATTCACAAAATCTCAAAAATTGGTAAATTACGAATTTCAAGAAGTCTTTAAAATTCCGAATTCTCAGAAATCGTTGAACTGCGATCTTTATGAAATCGGTAAATTGCGAATACCGTAAAAGTCGTCAAATCATGAACTGCGAAAAACGGCGTTTTGTGAACTCCTTAAAAACGAAAAATCTCTAAAACCCCGAAGATCTTTCATCAGAAATTAATTGCAATTAACGACCTTGAAAATCCTTAAATTCCAAAATTATAAAACGCAAAACTAAACATCAGTAAAATAGCGAATTCTCGGAAATTTGCTAATACGAACTGCTAATTCAGACACTCATAATCCGGACACTATAATTTTGGCGATTTTCCGTTTATTTAAAAAAAAAACTTGTATAAAAACAAAAACCCCAGTATAGGCCGAAGCAGAAAAAATGAAAAAAAACGTCAACAAAAAATCAAGCTGTTCTTGTTATAACAAGGTCACAATACTCACGAATACTTGATCAAATGAAAATATTCTGGTTGGGCCAATTGGCCTGAACCAGAGCTACAAAAGTAACGAGACGCTCTTCCGATCACGCAGAGGCAAAAAAAAAAAACTAAATCATTATGAGGCAGTACAACCTCATCGGTAGAGTGATATTCGAAGACCCCATCTTAGAATAATGTAATCTTAATTCATCTTCAAATTTTAAATTAATTTTTTTATATTTTTTTATTATTAAAATTTATAATTTAAACTTGCTGTTTTGAAAACTTCTGTATTTCAAAACTTTGAAGTCGACAATCACTGATCCTCACAAATCGACAAATTACAACAAAATTCGAAGACTGCTCAATCATGAAATTGTGAATATCGGCGAATCAAAAAATTCTCATATCAGTAAAAATGCCGAAATTGCAAATACGAAATATTTGAATCGCGAAACTGAAAATGTGTAAATCGTGCATCTTCAAAAATAGGAAAATTAAACTCTTGGGAAAATAAACGAACCGGAAAAATTTTAAGCAAATCCCATAACCTTAAATTCCTCCCAAATAATAAATCTATGCTAACTGCAAAATCACGGAATATCGAGAATCTTCAAAAATTAGCAAACGAATCGCGAACATTAATACCATAACAAATAACTTATAGATTCGGCGAAATTCTTAATCTTAAAAAAAAAGGCAAATCTCGTAACTATGAAGGAATTCGACATCCACGGAAAAATCGAGAACTCTTAAAAATTAGCAAATCTGAAATTTACAAATGGGGAATCGGCCTATTGCTACACCTCGTAATAAAACGTACAAAAGGCTTATCTTCATAAATCGATAACATTCGAAAATTGCAGAAAGTGGCAAAATTTCCCGGCGCTAAAAAATTCAAGTACCATTCCCGATTTTCCAGAATTTCCCGACGGCTGGACACCCTGAAAATTTATAAACTCAGCGAAGCACGTGGGTTGTCACGGCGCGGAACTAGTGATGGGTCGGTCCGGAATAAATGGGTCCACAAAAGGAACGATGCGACGGAAGAAGAAACCGGTCAGGTTTTTGGTTCGAATGTCGTCAAAACCACTTTTGGAAAAGAAGGGGGGGGGGGGGGATTAGGATTGAAATGGCTAGTCGCCACAGCGGCGACTGCATCTAGAAATTTTGATCGCCAAAATTTTTTGTTGGTCGCCGACTGGCGACCGTTAATCTCGACCATTCGTCTGGCGTCATTGTTCCAAGAGTCGTTGTTTCACAGATAACGAAATCTGTTCGGAACCACACGTTTTTGCCTGATTATAATTTTAGCGTTCCGAACAGGTTACTTTATCTTCGGTGCTCAGAACCGCAAGATGGGTTTTTTCCCATATCCTAACAGGGGAAAGTGGATAAATACCAGAAAAACTGGGAAATACCCATGTAGGTTTAAACTTTACCAGTATATTAATTTTGAAATTCCATTATTGTATTTCTGATTAGTATATTAGCAATAGTCTAGAATTTAAAACTTGCTTTAATATTAAAGTTGTCCTATCACCATTTAAGTAATGCAAAGTACTGTATACAATACTTTTTGAAAAGAAAAACTTTATATATATTTATTAAAATTCTTTTTAATTAATTTAATGAAAAGGTGTTATAAGAGTATACATACAGATTTTTTTGTTTACATCCTAATCTTTGTATTTTGGCTATGGAAATAATTATAACTTATATTAATGCAAAATCGGCAAATCTTCCGTAATTATTTTACCTTAATAGTAGTATGATAAACAAGTGCTTTTATTTTGTATATTAAATTGTTCTTAAATGCATAAACAGAAATAATTATCGATAATTTTTATTTATATATAATGTTAAAATATTGTCTTTGATAAATATCAAAATACAAAATGAAAATAATTTGAATGATGTCTGATCATTGAAAGAATGGTATCTATAGAGTTTTTCCTAGGTGGGGAAAAACATAATTTTTCCAAAAACGGTAAATACTGTTTTTCCCCCCCATGGGTGGTAGACCGAAGTGTGACGTCCGGCTTTCTATCCACACACAACATTTGAAGTTGAGTAGGTCTTAAGGTTAGTCGAGAGGATCAATGTTAATTTAACAAGCGTTGCTGGCATGCATGAACATTTTTTAACCATTTTTTAAAAATAGAAATTTGCATGTTTTTTTTTATCCGTCCATATACATAAAATAATTTTCCTAAGTTTAAATAAAGTCAAATTTTCTTCCATAATATTTTCTAGCCATCCCTTTGAAATTATTGGCTTAATTATATGAGACACTGCTTTAAAGCACTTTTTATCACTTTTATGTTATGTTGCGCTATTGTTAGGAACTTTGAATATTTTTGTCCTAAAAATAAATGATGATCCTTGCATATGTTAGTACTCAGCGAGTAAAAAAAGTGTGTGTGCTCCAGATTCCCCCCCTGCAGTTGAAGAGGAGGAGGCCCCCACACACCTCGAAAGCCCCGCGGACACACAGGTAGGAGATCCAGATGTTATATTAGGGAAATTAATATGCTGTCTTGTACTGTACCGAACATTCTTTTAAGGAGGGTTTACAGTATATACCGTCGAACACCTCACAGTATTCCCATTATTTGGAATATCCAATATCTGGATATACTTCTGCTGTTGTATTTTTATCTAGTCAGTTCAATTTTTTCTTATACAGGTTATACCTGGTTATAGGGTGCTGCGATGATAAAAGAGTTACTCGATCAAGGTTGAATATTAAGTGTCGGAAAATTTGTTTCTGCCATTTTAGCAGCAGTAAAATAATGAACGATTCCAACTGAATAATTTGGTGGGCGGAAGTGATAGTAATGAACCACCAATAATTTGATTGGAATGTAAAGTCCTTTTTTTCATTTTTTAAAATCAAAGAGCAGCCAGGCACAACAAATATTAGGATGAATCACTTTTGAATGACTCATAGCTGGTCTAAAATTTAAGGGTTAAAAACTAGTATCGAAAACATTTTTTGCATTGGAATCCTAGTTCGACTTATCTCAATTCTATGGTTCGGATAGGCACATTAAATATTATGTTAGATTTTGCCATATTAATGTCAATCACCATTTTTTCCTTAAATTTATCTCAATTTTTCACTGTGAAAAAATGACATTTAATGAGACCCCCTCTTAAACATCTCATCCCTTATATATTTACAAGCTGTAAAGAGATTGAAATTCATATTTTTGTTTTCCATCAACCGTTTGGCATTAAACCTGATTATTATATGTTTAGTAAAACTTAAATTAGCTGTTGAATCACAGATGCAAAAATTATCTTAAAGGGTGATTGTTTGACTAAAAATGCAGCAGAGATATTTAAATACTATCATTACTTTTTTGTGAGCTTTTTTCCAAATGTAAAAAAAGCGATAGATTCTTTAGAGGTATAAAAGAAACAATATTAGTTCCGCATCACAAACTACATCTAGAACATTTATTGCATTTTTAAAAACATGTAAATATCCCAAAAACTAAAGTTAAGAAAAAATGTGTAGCGACAAATCCTTTTAGAATTTGTTATTTTCCTCTGTTGCCTAGTGTCATACTAATACAGATTTCGATTTTTCCGATACTTTGCATTTTTCTTTTGTTAAAAAATTGGAAAATGATCTTCAATCCCCCTCCAAAAAAATCCGCAATCTGTGTGGTGCTGCTAATATCATACTTAATGTGATCCACTGTATATGCTGTAAAATATATTAGCATTTTTACAGCATATATAATACTATAAAATTCAATTGTTGTGCGTAACCAAAAAATGATAATATGACGTTTTACTGGCCTCTTTTTATTACCAGATAGAGATGCACCTACATAGATAACAAATGAAGTATTTTAATTGACCGTTGCATGAATAAACATACACCGTGTACGATATAACTTGATAAGCAAAGGTTGTTCTGTTTTAGAAATCCGAGGAGACTCCTGCTGTAGAAGAAGGAGGGGCCTGCTCTGAGGACGCGAAGGAAAACAATAGTAAGGGCAACATAAAGGCATTCAATTTTGCAACAATAAAATCGTCATGGTTATCGCCACTAGTTTTTCAAAATCATCAATACTTACTTATATGACATAAATTGGGGTGTAATATTTTTTATGAGTAATTCTTATGGTACAAAAGAGCAATTTAGCTAGTAATTAAGTATCAGGCTTATTGTATATATTCTGGTATAAGCCGAGAGATTACGGATAAAATTAAAGCTGTAAAAATCAAGTTCGACTGATACAAAAAAAAATAATCACATTTCTCACCAAAAATACTGTATCCTTTAACAATAACGGAATTTCAATAAAAATTATTCTGTTAATGAAATTCAGTTAAAGATTAATTAAATTTGTATGAATCCACCAATGATGCAAGCTTTACAAGGTCAAAGTTTACATAAATTACTTTAATTAAACTAAGTTGTACAGTAAAAGCCCGTTTATCCGGCTCCCGAATAACCGGAAAGCTCAAATATCCGGAAAATTTCAAATTCCGATTTGGCGACGGAATTTGGCGATAAAATTAAATATTTATCGCCAAAATTGTGATTTCTCGCCAAATAGAGTAAAAACTTTTCAGATTTTTTTTCCAAGAAAAAATTTCGTTTGGTGACAACATTTGGCGCGAAAAGTGTTTTTGGAACTGAAAGTCTGATTTAACGCCAGGTATGGCGCTATTTCAGCATTTTTTGTGTTGCATTTTATTTACATGTTTCCACTATACGAAATCCTAGTGTTAACCGGAATTAAATTAGGGAATCCGGTTAACAATTCGAAACGTAACTAGAATAAATTAATAAGTAATTTATTTTATCGGTTTTAACATTTTCAGAATTGACATATTATCAAGAACTGAATTATAGTTTATTTATCCGGATTGAAATCGAAAGTTTAATTCTACTTCTACCCAGAATAAATAAAAATATTTTTAATTGTCGTTTGCAAGCATTTTCGCTAACCATATATTGCTAACAGGATTTTATTTTAGCTTTATCCGGACTGCTACCAATGTTATTATATAAGGTAGCTCTGGGTGCCAGCTCTGTCGGCCTCGTTACTTGATCGCTTTTCTAAATTACGAGGCCCGGCGCCAAAAATCATCATTTAGCTTTGGTGCGATGCATAAATTCATCCCGGAATTTAAATTTTTGATCTATATATTTTAAGCGGAATTAATTCTATTTTTAATCAAAAGCAATTTTCCTTTATCCGAAATGTAATTCGTTTTATTCGAAATAAATTTTTAATTTAGCTTTATTCAACCGGACTGCTATTTGATGTTGCACTGGGTGCCAGTTCTGATGTCGGCCTCGTCAATTGATCGCAGTTCCAAATTACGAGGCGCGACGCGGAAAATCCTCATTTAGCTTTAGTGTGACGTAAATTCATCCCAGAATGTTACCCGAATTTTAATTTTAGTTCAATATATTCTATCCGGAATTAGTTTAGTTCTAAACTGAAAGTGATTTTCCGTTATCCTGCATGTTTAACTTTGGTTTTAATTCGAGATAAATTTTATTTAATTTAACTTTATTCGGATTGTACCGGTGTCGCTCTGAGGTTGCGCTGGGTGCCAGCTCTGAAGTCGGGTGCCAGCTCTGAGCTCCGCAAGTTCTATCCTCATCTTAGTCATAAACGGATCGTTCTAGACAATAAAGAAGCAATAAATAATGCCGAGTGTATGGGACTGGTGCACGTTAAAGCTGCCGTTGTCACTATAAGTTTCGTTGGATGCCAGACCAATTATCGGCCTAAACCTCGGCTTAAAATTATGTGGCTATTCGGCAATATCCCTTCTGTACCTCTAGTGAAACGTAAATTTATCCAACTTACAATAAAACCCTTTAGGTCAGAATAGTTGCCGCGAATCACAAAATCTTTTCAACAGAACAAATTCCAAGGTCGAATTGCTGGGCTTGAACCAGAACTGCAAAAAAGATTACGAGGCTGATTACATAAACGATCGGCGAGCAAAACTGTAACATACTTCATTTTTCAAGCTGAGCTCAAAAAAGAGTACATTTAGAATAACTTAATGCTTAAATAAATTCTTAATTTATTTACCCGTAAGAAATTAAAAAAAAAATTAAACCTGTCACCAATATTCTGCATGTCCTTCCACTGGTTAAGGTTTCAACCATCGTGCACCTTTAGGTTATCCGGTAATGATTAAATTTAAGTTGTTTATTACTTGAGCGCAATTTTAAAAGCAGGTCAATTATGGCTTTAAGTTCCAATTTTTGAAAAATCATTTAGGATACTTTCAGCATTTCAATCATGTTTTATCCGAAAAGACTTTAGGATAAAACGAAGTCGATCTGAAACTACATTCCGGATAACTGAAAATCGCTTTCGGTTAAATCGAAAATTAAATTCCGCATAGAACTAAAATTTAAATTCCGGTAGCATTCCTGGTTTCGCTCTAGAACTACATGAGGGTTATTGGCATTGGGCCTCGTAATTTGAAACCGTGGTCAAGTGACGAGGCAGACATATGAGCTGGCACCCAGCGCAGCCTTAGAGCGACATCAGTAGTAGTCCGGACAAAGATAAATTAAATTCCGGATAAAACTATACGGTTAACGGAAAA
Source organism: Oedothorax gibbosus (assembly GCA_019343175.1). NCBI lineage: Eukaryota > Metazoa > Arthropoda > Arachnida > Araneae > Linyphiidae > Oedothorax > Oedothorax gibbosus. The sequence continues at coordinate 5,072,693 of CM033276.1, forward strand.
GCCTACACCACAAATACAAAATCTTTATTCAAAATAGAAGTTGAATTCAGTTTCGGATAAAATTCCGGATAAACTAGTAACGAAAATGTTTTAATGTTTAAACCTATTTGTTTATCCGGAATCTAAAATTTATACGGAAAGTTGGGATGACACAAATAATTAAACGTTAATTGACTTAGTTTCTCAAATTTGTTAGGATCCAAACATCCATGACAAGTTGTCGTCGAATCGCCTGATCATGATTCTAAATTAAGTGATGATATTTCTGATTTCAAGTTTATATTAATTCACTACCCTGATACCTTAAAGTTTATTAGTTAATGGTTTTCTAACATAATTTAAACACGGTTATTAACATCAAAAAATCGAATCAATGCTTAAAAACTAACAAAAAATTTAAACCTAATCAAATGAAAATAATTAGTTGGAACCCTTAAACTGTATTTGTTATTTTACGGCAAAACCGGTCTCTTTCTTAAAGAATATTTAATGCCCCATTCCTTCTCGTGCTGCTTAATTAAATTAGCATCTAGTTATAGCTAAAATACAACGTACTTTATACAGAAATTAAAAGTTACTGAGCACTGAGCTTGGAAAAAATGCAAACCCAAAATAGTGTCAATTCGATGTTCGTTTCAAAGGCCGTTTTTCTGCACAGTTGAAGGCAATGTATGTTATCAGACAGTAGGAGGAGGATCAGCGAAGGATCTCGATGGTCCCCCAATTTTCTGAGAATTCCATCACAGTAGAAAAAAGGCTGTAGTATTTATAGTATTGTATCTTTGAACAACTGCCTATTTACTACTAAAATACTTTGATTTTTTTTTGCTGTACCCACATGGTTACCATGAAATTCCGATCCCAATGGAAGTGATTACGCCAAGCTTGACCGCTGCTATAATTAGCAAACATTCGATGGTCAGTTTTGGCGTTAGCGTCGAGACTCGCGTCGCTCATTTACAATTAAAATAATGACTGATACCTTAACAAATTAACTTTAACAATATTTTTTTAAAGATAATATTAAATAATTCTCTGATTTCACCCAAAGAACGTTTTTCAAACTTAACAATATTTTTGGATTTTCGATCGACATCGTAAACAACCCTAATCCGAAGTAAGTTATTTTTATAATTTAAGTGTAATTAAATGTTCTCTAGATTTTGTTTACATTTTAAAATATTCAACTGGTTTTAGACCATGGGTTGGACGATTTATGTATTTAGATTTTTAGCATTTAAAAGTAACGATCGTTTTTTTCTTAATAAATATTAATATTTTTTAATACAAAATATTGTAGTATCTATTATATATTATTATAAATGCAACATCGCCTCTTCGCATATAAGATGCATCCATTATCTTGTATTTTCCGGGAAAATCGGCATTTTTTGGTAACCCTATTTGGCGACTTCCGATTAACCGGAAAATTCGATTATCCGGAAGTCAATTTCCCGAGCATTCCGGATAAACGGGAGTTTACTGTAGTACCAAAAGCAACCGCCTTTTTTTGTTAAATTTAAAGTGATTTAAGGGAATTAAACAGGATAAAAGTGGTTCAGGCTGAATCCCACAAAGTAGAAAAGTATTTATCTATTTTACAGGAAGGCAAATAATATGAAAGTAGTGTCAGTGGCTCCTAAATTTCCTGAAGAGGCCCTGAAATGAGATATATATAAAATTCAGCTATAGTATATTTGATGTGGAAAAATGTTTCCATGTACAGCAATTTGCTTAGTACATATATAAAAGTTGATAAGTCTTTTATTTATAAAAACCTGCACAGCATCTAAGTTTGTTTTCTTCCTTGCAGAGGAGGATCCACTCCTCGAGGGGGCAAGCGGCATCTGGAGCTTCTTTGTGCGGCTCAACAAGTCGGTGGCGCAGTGCAAGAAGTGCAAGCACGACCTCAACTACTCCGCATCCGTCTCCAACCTCAAGAGGCACCTGCGCCTCAAGCACCCCAAGGACTTCCAGCAACACTTCAGCGCGTCCAAGGTAGCACTCATTTACAAGCAGGGAGCATTTTCTCTTTCATCATCCAAAAATAACTGAAATTTGTCACGCACTATAGTCTGTCCATCTAGTATGCGAGCCTTGAAAGCATTTTCCTCCCCCATCCCTGCATGTGGTTTTCTTCGAAACGGTGCGAACGTGTTTTTCCCCCACCCTACTTGGGTTTGAACTGTTGGGATTGTTAACCTTTCAACAGAACCTCAAACGCGTTAGGTTTAGAAAAGCGATGCTCCCCCCGTTTCCTAGAAAACCAAGCCAAGGGATGGGGGAAGAAAGTCTTTTCGAGGCTTGCATAGTAAATAGACAGACTATAGCTAATAAGAGTAACAAAAATATATAGGTATGCAGAAAGTTTTTTGACATTTTATTCATAACAGACTGCTCAAGAGCTAAGTCACCAAAAATACGCTGCATTTTTTAAAAAGTTTTTTTTGGAACGACCCATCCAATTAAATTCACAACTCGTTCAACTGAAACAGCGAGATAAATTAACTGGATAGATGTCTGAAGTCGTAACAAACAAAAACTAATAAATACACAACTGGTGACTAGGTCAAGTATAGAAGTATTGACTGCATTAAAGATGGTCAAAGACCGAGTTGGATAGTCAGGGGCTTTCGTTAAACTAATAATGTTGCTTTACTTTGTTTCATAATCATATTGTTGTTTCAATACCAGATTTTCAGGGCTAGACCTATGTATTGTTTTCGATTGTTCCAAAAATTTGCCATCTGCGGCTGATATTACTTAGAGAACTCCTTAGACCTTGAAAAACTTTTATATGCAAGCCATTGTTTTTTTGTAGAAAAAGTTAAAGCATTTTATTTCCACATTTCTATTTGCGCTCCAATGAGATCTTTTGCTTCAAGAAGCGTCAAGATGACACCTCAACACTTGCACGGTGAAATTCCAGTGTCTCGTTATCTTTATAGTTTGAATTACAGACAGTCAGTCAAGCCTATCATAATTTTGCTTATTTGTAGGGAAATCGTACATTATTTTTATAGGAACCAAACCTTGACGCCTTGTATTCTAGTTTGTGGCTGGAAAAAGTAATTTGCCTGGTGAAATTCGGAGTTGGCAGATGCCATAACAAAGTTTGGTGCATTTCCATCGGCTAACTTAATTTTTACACAATCAGTGAACAACTTTTGTGTTTGAAAAGTTGTTTAGTTTGTATTACGTGTCTCTTTGTCAGTCAGTTTTTCGTCATTAATATTCCACTTTCCAATCATTCAATTCATTTTTATCAGCTGTCTGTTAATATAATTTTTCTTATTGGCAGACAAGACACTCTTTTTGATCTATTATAATATGGCAAGATGTGTATAACGGAAATCCAAAATTATTTTTTCAACATTGAAATTTGGAACAGTCTAATGTATAGAATTAAAATTTTATATTGTATATGAAGTGGGGTTGCTATATATATTTTAAAAAAATAAAGGTGTATTTTAATGTTTTGATTTTTTAGCAAGTTTTTCTATTGACTAAGATTGACAATTTTCTGGTTTTTACAGTTTCCAATGTGTCAATTCTTCAGGCGGACAAGATTATCTGATGTTTTTAACTTTTGCTGTTTTCAGATTTCTGAATGAATTGCAATTTAAAAAATGATATGCTCGAAAATGACTGCAAAGTTGTGGAATGTTTGTTTTTCAAACAATTTTTAGTGCGACTTATAGGGAAGTTAAAACTGCTTTCCCTTTGTACACCTGGGTGGTGTTTCGACTGAGGGTGGGATATCCCTTGTCTTAATTGCTTGTTGGACAGTTATCTTTTACATCTACCAACAATATCAATGTGAGGATATTTGAAAAAAAAAACTTGTAGGTTTTTCTTTTTAAAAATTCTGGTTTTACAGTTACAGTCGACACTAGTATCAAAACACCAATTTCTTAATGTATATATTTACCAATTACTGAATAAAATAGCCAAGGAAAAAATGACTTAGTAGCCTACTTATTTCATTCGTATAAGGAGTTTAAATATTATTTTATTTAACAAACCAGACACCAACAAAGTGCAAACACTCAGTACCATGTTTTCAAATTTGTTGTGGACATTATTTGGTATTTTTCTAATCTTGTTTGAGGATCCATTTTAACAGCCTGTTCTTTTCCTAGGTTTCTTTCAGCTGGCAAAAAAAAATAATAATCCAAACCTGTAAAAAGGGTAAGGGTCTAGAATGCAGTTTAGTTTTAATAAATGGGTAGATGTACCAAGGGAGATTTCGGACAAATGCCCAATGGTTACTAATTGCAGAAATCCCAAATGAAAACCAGTACTTTTTAAATTGTAATTGAAAGTGAAATACTAAAATTGAATTGTAGAAAATCGAAATTTAATATTAGAAGACTACAGTAAAAGCCAATTTATCCGGCTCCCCATCAACCGGAAATCTAAAATATCGGGAACATTTCAGATTTGGTGATAAAATGACATTTTATCACCAGGTAGACAAAATCTGAATGTTTTGTGTGTCGGTTTGTAATAGATCAGGTTTGTTTTATGAATATGTACGATTTTAATGCACGCACACATAGTGTTCTGAGTAACTGGTTCTCCGTTGTTATCCCATATATGTTCGTAGTAGATGGAACTCTGTGTCAAATGGGCTGTAACAAACTAGTTAGGGCTAGTTGGATTGTAAGGTTATCATGCATGAAATTTTACATTTATAAAAAATTTCAAAAGAAATTTGAACTTATTCAATTGTCAATTCAATATGTGTCATTTTGTCCCTTTCTAACCATGCTTCTTTCCAAACGTCCTTTAATTTTAAAATTAAACTTTTCATATATCTCTTATTTAAAAAAAAAATTCTTTTTGTTTTCTTATTACATAGACCTCTATTATTCCCGTTTGTCTTTCAGGGGAGAAAAAGTAAAACTTCTGATTCTGAAATGGATGACTATGGTAAGTGGTGTATTATAACTTTTGTGGGTAAACAATGTTTACATTAAAATAAAACGGCTTTCATAATCCTAATAAATAGTTTAGTCTTTTAAAGTGGCTATGTGTTGGGTTAAGAATCATAAATTTTTATAAAATTAAAATGATTAATATTTGAAATATATATGTATTATTTATATAGGTGAGGGGTCAACTTGAATCTCTTAGTGTCGAGAGAAATCAGGAATTATGCTTGAAATTTCCAGTGTGCGTCGGGAAATTTCGCCACTTTCTGCAATTTTTGAATTTTATAGATTAATGAAGATTTTTTCATTTATTTTAAAGTTTAGCAATCGCCCGATAAAATTTTCCTATTTGTTGTGTTGTTGTTGTCGTGTCCATGTTGTGTGCAAAAACTAGATTGATCCGAAGCTGTCGTAGACAGCTTTCGCTATTTCCTCTGCATCTTCGGAGAGAATTAAAATTTCTGGGTCTTCAAAGCCAATCCAATTCCTATTTGTAAATTTCAGATTTGCTAATTTTTAAGAGTTCTTGATTTTCTGTGGATGTCTAATTACTTTAAAGTTATAAGATTTGTCTTTTCAAAGATTTTTGGTTTCGTCCGAATTTATTTGTTATATAGGTTTTTAAGGTTCGCAACTCATTTGGTACTGTGTATTACAATATTACTGCTGTTATGCTAAATATTTCAGTGTGTCATCGTAACAAGTCTCTGACAAAAACTCAGTTACGTTTTCATTTGAACGCAAATATAAGTATGTTTGGATTTGAAAATTTTCTATTTTTTCCCCCTTATCATAAGCATTGGCTTCCATCGGTGCCCATGTTATTCAATACCGATGGACTGATTTTTCTCAAATTAACCTTGGCAGCCAATGTCAAGGTCAATTGGTAAATTTTTTTAACAATCGGCGCCGATGCATCAACCTATCTGTAATACAATTTTCACATTTTTTCGATTTATCACTTTTGAAAGGTTCTGATTTTCCGTTTCTTAAAGGTTTCTCATCAATCCTCTCAACTGTCTTTTCAGGTTGAAATTTAAGGAAACAACTCATTAAGCTAACAAATGTTAAATATTTAAATGAAGTTAGTATTATAGAATTCTCTTGTTTGGTGCCCAATTGTCTTTATATTACCAAACCTCTGTCGGCAAGGATCGAGTTTATTTCCACTTCATAATTAATGCTAGAGTATACTACATGTTCCGATTTACTTTTTCATATGAAATGCGTCAAATTAGAGCAAAAAACAAAAGAACCTATATTCCAAATCGCTTTCAAAATTCAGAGTATATTTAAAATTTAAAAAGCTAAAAGATATATAAGTATACCCATTAATATAATTTTTTCTAATTCCCTTGTTTCTACATCATTGACTTAATTTTCTGAAACTTATTTATTTTAAATGAAAATGGAGAGCAAAAAAATGTATTACTGTTTCATAAATTTGTTTAAAATGACATCAGAATGGATATCTCAAAAGGTCTTTTTTTATATATATAATGTTACAACTTCTATGCATTTGCATCATTCATATTTGGAAGAATGATTATTGAAATTTGTACGTTTAAAATAACAATCAGTTAGACTTTTGGAAGATTAAGTTGGTTTTAAACTAATTGTTTTAAGTATGATATTTCCGTTATAAAGTTAACAATTACGTGTGTATGTAAGTAGGGCAACAAAAAATTTTCTAACTTGTTTTCTATTGACAAAAAAAATATTCTGCAAACATTAAAATTTTTTAGGCATTATTTTATATTGATCTGCTTTTTAAAAAAAATATTAGAATTTTATGATGCGGTTCTCATAATTTGATATGCATTAGAACTAGCCATTTGTTGAAAAGTGTATAAAAGTGTAAAATTTGCACATGCAATCTACACAGTTTGAGTTGTTGCTTCTTAGAGGAAAGCACCTTAAGTTTAAAGGAAAAATTTTAATAATGTATCTTAAGAACAAAATCAGTGTAACCCTCTAAACTTTTGTTTTATGTACTCTCGCAATTTTTAAAATAAAACGTCCTTATTTTTAAAAAAAATTTTGCAGGGTTCCCATCGCTTTGAAAATCCTTGAAAACTACTTGAATTTTGAACTATCTTACTAGGGGCCCTTGAAAAGTACTTGATTTCTTGTTTGGTCCTTCCAAAATAGGTGAATTTCATTTTATTAGTTTTGGGGGTGAAAACTTTTATCTGTTTGAATGTTATAAATTAATATACATATAATTTTTTTTAATTAAGACTGCCCAAAATTGTGACCTTTTTCTTCCCATTGAAAAAACCAATTTAATTATTTTTTGGGTATTCAATTGAATATGTACTTTAATACAGTGTTTCTTTATTTGACAACAGTTACCATTAATAAGACCACACTTAACCATAGTTAGAAGTATTTGAAGGGTCGCAAAATTCGCATTCTCCAAGATAAGCGGTCCTTTCATTGGCGACTTTTGACGATTTTAAATACAATCCAGCAACGGAGCGGACCCTACACTTAGTTATACTTGGGAGAATGTGATTTTTGCGACATTTATTATTTTTTGAAATAGAGATTGCCTAAATTCGGGACCCTTAACAGGTTTCTTTTTAATTAAAGCTTCTCAGTTTAAAACATTTATAGGGCTTATTGCATACACAATTTTCCTTGTAGTTGCTTTGTTCAAGTGATGCCTTCCTGGCTCCCATTGACTTTGTGCAGCCACTGTGGCTTTGGACTGTGCAACATAAAAAAACCCTGCATCTTTTATGCTAGAAAATTGTTATAAGGCAGAGAGAGAGTTTAAAGCTTGAGCTTCTTCTCTTGATCCTGGCTAAGTTTCTTATGTCAACCTTATTGTTTTGCAAGTTGGCATATCAATTTGTTTAATCTTTTTTGAATTAAAAAACCCCTTGAGGTTGAGAGATGGCTTTGGTTATTTAATTTCACAGACTTTCTAAAGCATATTCTTTCAATCATTAGTTGTGTTCAATTTTAAAGTATTGCTTAAAGCTTTTTGTCCCAGGTTGTATAACTGATAGTTTAGGTAGAGTCTCAAGAGATCTCGATCTACAAAAGACTTTGTTCAGCCACTGTGGCTTCTTTGTACAGAAAAACAAGTAGGTTTGTTACAGAATCTGTCACTTAAACCGTTTCCACACTAATGTGCTAAAAAAAAGTGCACTATTTATACACCTTAGAAAGAAATTCTCCAAACAGGGCCTTTAGCTAATAATTAATTTCTAATTCAAACTTTTAAATGCCAAAATTAACTATTTTCATTAATCTTCTTTCGCAAATTAATAATTACTCATAATCGTTTGCTAAATTTGTTTGAAATTCGAAGAATAATGATGCAATTTATTTCTTAATAAATATCTTTTAGTCGCCACAATTTCCCATGTACATTAACTTTCTTTCGAAATAAAGAAGAATAAATAATTAGTAAAATTTATGCTTTAAAAATAAAAGCGAACTTTTGCATATTTTTTATTCAAAGTTAGAATTCGGTATGCATCTTTCCTCATACATATATAATGAACCATGAAAACAACTCTATTGTGATATGACATCAATCCATCACATAAATAAATATATTTCAAGACTTATTTTTATTTTAAAGTTTCTTGTACGTTTGGCTACGAAATTAAATGGTAACAGTGAAAATATTGGATGAAAATAGAATTGGCATTTAATTTCAATGTAGATTAAATATTTAGTTATTTAAATTTTAAATATACTTCTAATTTATATTTTTTAATGAAATTTGGGATGCAACCTAGCCTGATTTTTTGCTTCAAAATGACGTATCCGACTTGCGAAGACATGCGTGGGTGACAGACGGATTGAATGATTATAATACCTTCCACTTTTTTTGTTATAAACGTAATGTGGAAGCTAAAATACTCAATGTTTTAGGTCTCAAGAATTTTTTTTTTCAAAATACTTGTAACCATTTTTCTTCCAATGAGCATGGGAACCCTTGTGAACCCTGTTTTGTATCTGAATATTGCATGTGATCTCTTCCAGACAACCTGCAGATGGATTTGGACCGCATCAACGCCGGTTCCAAGGGGAAAAAGTCGGACAACTGGATGTCCTACGAAAAGGTAAGAATGTGATACTTGGAAAATATTTTATTTTTCCAATGTGTGTTCTTTTTTAACAATGCTCCCAAAAGGTCAACTCGGCTTGCTGACATCCCTTTCAAAGGTTCTTGCAGTATCTGCACATTTGGAAAAGCTCGAATGTTTTGTTCAACTTTTCGGCAGCAATAGGAAATGCTTAAAATGTGTGATGATGCTTAAATTGTGTGATGATGCTTTTACTATGGGTTCATTGGGATCCAAATGCCGAGAGTGAACACGTATGTCATATTAAAAAATATATATATTCAAGTTTGTGCATGATACATGAGAAGATTCATGACAAAAACAATGCAGATGGCGCAAATAGTTTATTCAGTAGGCATGTTTTAGGGAGATCTCAAGAAGCCCACCATCTTCAGAATGGTGTACTACCTCAGAATTGTGTAGCATTAGCCGAGTTGTGTACTCTTCTGAAAAAAGTGAGTATCTTGACTTTTCTCACCAAAACATGTACATTTATACTGAGTAAATTATTTGCGCCAATATCTGCGTTGTTTTTGTCATGATCTTCTCACTTCTGCCGTAGTTCGTATTAGAAGGCCAAACACTGGTAACCATTATGTTACTAAGGGTGTATATTTTGATTGGAAAAATATTGGCGATAACCATTACTGATATCCATACAGCTGAACCCTTCACATAGAATGAACTCAAGTTTCTCCTTTTCCCTTGTTAGGAGGCTGAGCAGAACAATGCCGAGGGGAATGACAATGGAGAAGAAGCGGGCGAAGAAGAGGGGGAAGGGGAGGAAGGAGCCTCGGAGCACGAGACATCGGGTGAGGACACTTTATTTAGGATTCAGATGTTGTAACTCTCTGAGGCAGATTGGATGACGTGTCAACTTGTTGGAGCTATACAAAGTGTGTGGTGTGTTTCAGAGCTGGTGTCGGACTCCCTGCAGATTGTGCTGGAGGAGAGTGGTCGTCCTTCGAGGAGGCGCTCCAACATGTGGGCGCACTTTGTGACGCTGAGCAAGGAGACGGCGCGCTGCCGTCACTGCCACAAGAACCTCAACTACCGCTCGTCCGCCACCAACCTGAAGCGGCACCTGCGCGTCATGCACCCGGAGGAGCACGACGCCCTCGAGCAGACCAACCAGGCCACCACCAAGGTGAGCCCTCCTCCTTCTCTTCCAAGCCCTTGGTGCCTCCCCATGATAAGAAAGGTGTCAATATAGGCGTACACAGTAGGGATTGCATACCTGCCAACTACTACGGTATTTTCATCAAAATTTATTTTTGAAATTTGTTTTGCCTTGGTATTAGTGACTTTTTAGCACACAATGAAAAAGTCGGTTCATCGACCTAGAAAAACAATGCCAATGATTTTTATAGGATTTTTTTAAAAATTAAACAATGTATATTTCATTTGCGGATGAAAGTGGTTTTTTTTTTAAATATTTGTGTGGAAGGAAACTTAACCTAACCACAACGACTTGTAACATTTGCTAAGTAGTTCTTTTCATAGTTCTAGTTATGATCAGATCAGATTTGTCAACCAGCCTCAGCGCCTAGTAATATTTGCTAGTTACAGGAGTAATCACAGAAGGGTTTCATTTTTTTAAAAAAAGTTTTCTTTCTGAAAAAATCAATTAACAAAACCACAACTCCTCGTTATATTAACTGGTTCGCAGAATAATCGGCGTAGGATCAGGGTTCCATTTCTTAGTTCAGGACAGATCAACCAAATTTAGGTAGTTTGTTACTTTCAAAAATTACGATCTGCGACATCAAAACCCGCTACTTTGGAGGTTTTTTTTTGCTGAGTGAATTTTATTGTGTTTTTAATGAAACTAAAGAAAACAAATTTTAACGTCTGCCATACACAAAAAATGGAGGTCGCTGTTTAAGGTGAAGTAGCACTAAAGTGCTCGTAAGCCAAGAATTAAGGACAAAACATAATTATTAAAAAAAGTTTTTAAAATCTGAAATGTTTGCAGTGAAATCGTATTTTTTGTTTGATTTCCCACGAAATGACCGACTTTGGTATTTGATTTTTTTTCCCCAATCGATCGGCCGATAGAAATGAAAAAGAATCAAATTTTTTTTAGTGAATGGTAAACAATCAAGACTACGGACAGGGTTCCGAGGAATGTTGGCAGGTATGGGATAGTCAGGGCTAAAAACTATTGAAATGTCAAAATGGCATTTCAATAGTTTTTAGGGTTGGAAGGCAGTTTTTAAAATTCAATATGTCCTATGGAATTCCATTTTATTGTATGGACATAATTCTATTTCTTAGGACTGAACTTTAAACAGATATATATATTTTTTAATTTGAAAAATGAATGGGTTTGGCTTCGATGTTGAATAGCTTTGCTTCAAATGGAAGGGTTTAAAAATGTCTTTTAAATGAGTACTTGCATAATTTTATTCCTTAACGAAATAACTTTTAGTTTGCTAATTTTGAAGTATGTCATTTGCCAAAACATTTGTAGTATCAAAAAGAATAAAAAAAATATATAATATTATAACAATTATTTGATCTTGTATGTCAGATATTTTTTAGTTTGTACATTTCCTAAAAAAATTTACTTGATCCGAAGATCAAAGAAGATGATTCTGAATTGTCGGCTGAAGAAAAGTAAGAAGCATTAGAATATGCAAAACACGGGTTCCCTAATAACTTTACTCTTGTTATGAAGGATTGTGCCAAGAGCTCCCTCTTTCAGAAACATTTTTTTCAGAGCGATTATGTAAGAGGTGTCTGCAATAGAATGGTGGAGAGGCCAAGCAGTATGTTGGGCGGATAAGATGATGGTTTAGTTAGGGGTTAATGTATAATGGTGGTAAACTAATCTGATAATTGGTATATGCTAATTTATACGTTCCCGATATGGCCAAGTCGTATAGTGGTTAACATAGTACGTTGCGTTACAATTTAATAATGAAGACCTTATAATATTAATTACTTCCATAATTAAATAACTAAATCATAAATTATTAAGAACTATATCAATTAATCAATTCTACCGCAATATCCCTGGACAGAAAATGAGAAGACAATTTAATTACCTAAACATTTATTAACATACACAATAAGTTGATACATACTACCGCGTGGCATAAAACTAGACAATAATAATAGTATACTAAATATCATTCATGATAGTGTGCATTGTTAACCCTAACAATTAAATTACATTTAATTAAACTTATTCTGGACTATTACTATCCTGGAGAGATCAGAATTATCAACTCACCCCTTTACAGCTACTTGAAGACACTTCAATATCATACTTCACCACACTTCGATGCGAGACATACAAATTATTAGAACACACTACAATTTGGATGAATGGGACGGGCAACAGGCAAGGGGGCTCAACAGCACCCAGACTCATCAGAAAGACACTTGGTGTGGCGGTATCACAATGCACTGTCATGCAAAGTGAGGAGAACGTAGCCGGATTATTGCCGCCTCATACGGGGCAAGTCAGGCCATGGGTGCCAGCCGCGTACCAAGGGGCACCTTGCGGACAGTCGGGCCCAACGGGGCCCCCAGGCCCTTGTTCACAATTGATGTTTTACTTTCTGGATCTGTTTTCAACTGCCCCAGATCTCACGGTACAAGCCGACGAAATCTCCAAAGCTCCACCCATGTAAAAGTTGTCCAATTACATAATTTTGAACATCCCCCTTAGCACAAACTCCCACCTTCGATTTTAAATTGCGCTCGGACAGTGGTCAGGATAGTACAATTACTGGAACCCCATAGGATATTAAAATCCTCTGAAGTTTCCTGCGGGTATACCTGAAGACATAACTCCATGTTCCCCCTGCAATAAATCTTCCTGACACTGCCTTTGTGGTGTAACGTCATGTCCAACAAAACTCTTTTATGCTGGACATCGACACTGTGGCGCCAGGTAGGAATACATGCGTCTGGGGAAAGTCTGCAACAATGAAGTTTGGTCCCCCAACACACCTGGATCGAGACCCAATTAAGGGCCGAGGAGCGGCCATTGCAGAAAAGAATGTTGGCTATGAAATCAGCCCAACATCATACACCTTCCTTCAGAAAAAAAAATAATTAAAAAAAAAATTCTAAACTCACACCTAAAAACAAAAAAATTCTTCCTAAAACCTATCACCAAAACATACGTGTCAGTGGGATAAATGAAACTAGAGGTGAGCTGAAATTTCTCCAGGGAAAGTATTACAAAAATACCATACAAAAATTATTAATGTAAGAAAATCTATAAAAGAGAAAATTACACATATGAAATTATTCAGTAGTACCACAATATCACAACATGTAATAAAATTCAAATGTAAACATGCTATTACTTGACAGCAAGAATTTTTTTAACTCCACAATTAAAAGAATATTAAGAAGTTAAGTAATTGTAAATAACTAAAAGTTTGTCTCATACTGATGCAGATCCAACGCAGTTTAAAGAAAAATTCCTCCGAAAAGTTCAGTGAGAATTGAAGTCGGTTAAAGCCAGGTCCAAGCAGATATCCACAGTTTATTATAGGTACTAGATAGTAAAAGTCTACTTCACCTATTGTGAGCTTTACCACTTGGCAATGGGAGAAATAACTTTTGTCCACTCTCCATTGTCCAGTGACCCACACCTCGGGTGGTCTGTCGCCTGCGAACTGAGAGGGGGACTTTGCTCAGCTTCGGGCAACGGTAACGGGAGATGGCTGCCGTGAAGAAGGACTTCTTTTCCAGGAGTAATTAGACATCGGAACTCGAACAGTTCTTTAGAGGAACATCACTGTTCATCCATCTTTGGAATGATGGTGAAATTGAATCACAATATGTCCTAAATGGTTCTTATTCTTGGCTAGTTTTCTGCAACAGTTCTGAATCAAGTTAATTAGTGGAAATGCAGGGTTCAGAGGTTTAAGCATGTATACGTGGGGAAATAGAGAAATTCAAAATACTCTCCAGGAAAATACCAAAATTAAGAGAATTTTCATTTCTCTAATTAGTCTGTCAAGATTATTTACGTAACAAAATTTAATTTAGAAAATCAATTTCAAATCATTAAAATTCTTTTCAAAAAGTTCAGATAATTGTCAATGCACACTATTATCTTTTAAACACAAATATCAAGGTAACATAAAAATATAGCCATAGTCTTAAAGTAAGAATATGTACACCCTACACTAAGATACAAAATAAGTTAATTATAAATAACACATTAAATAATATCAAACTCAAAATTATCATAGTCATAATAAGAAATATTATTACATGAGGTTTCAATTTTCCAATTGCATAAAATAGTTGTCATGTCCATTAAAAAAATAATAAGGCAATCAGCCAAAGCAACTCAGAATCTAAATTGAAATAGTCAGTTAAAAAAATTATTTCACTTGAATTACATAGTGAATATAACCCAAATAATTAATTTACAATTAAAAATCCAAAGGTCAATCAAACATCATTAACAATGCAATGTTAATAATTGTAAGTATGATCTAAACAATACAAGATTTAATGACCATTGATATGTTATACTCCATCACTTTATTTTAACCGAATAAATTACTTCATAGTTAAGTTCCAAATTAATTACATAGCTAGGTTAACATAAAGAATTACATAGTAAGGTTTATAGCCAGATTCTCAATTCCTACTAATTATATATTTTTTTTTAAAAAATTGAACATTCATTAATTTTCTCTCTAAAATAATAACTTACATCATTTTAATCTCAAACAAAAATCGAATTAACTAAAAAAAAATATTTTCAAAAAGAAAATCATTTACACTATCTTCAATTTGAGCGTCAAAAAAAAATCTATCTAGTGACTGAACGAACATTCTCTACAACGTTACTACATAACTACGAAGTATAAAAGCTAGTCCGACCAAAGTAAACCTTAACAATAGCGGAAACTACATAAGGGGGGAAGGGGTCTGTACTTCGAAACTACAAAATATATACAATTGTACAAAATATCCCCGATTCCACCCGTGAAAGTCGTAAAAATTTTCGCAGTCCGCAGACGTTGTATAACAAGGAATAATAGGTGTGGTTCACCGCCAGTTTCCCCTAACCCATATTTCCTAAATTTGCAAAATACACCACTCAAAGAGTTTTTACGATGGGTCAAGCATCTCGCCACAAGAATAGTCAAAACTATAAGAATAGATTTCCCTGCACTCGCACAAGTTCGGCAATCGTAAATTTACTGCTGGCATGAATGTGCATGCAACGCAACCTTTTGCACACCTGCATGGAACGAATTCTCAACAGCCAGTTTCACCAGTGCCAGCACGGAATGACCATTTCTTTGTCACTTATTTTTTTTCCTGGGATTTTTTCTGTCTGGGAACGTCATGTAAGCTATGTTAATACTCTAAGAATTCTGAAGGAAAATACTGAACAATGATTCTAATATACGAAGTATTCTAACATTTTTCATATTTTTTTGTGTGCGCATTTTAACGTATTGTTTGCTATTCAAGCCGTATCGCTTAAACCTTTTTTTTCGCATTTTTAAACGTCGCATCGATTCATTTAGTTTCACTTATTTAATTCTTTCCATTTAGGAATAATTATATGGAAGTAGGCATGCATAGCATTTCAACCTATCTAATTATTCACTGAAATATGAATCAACAATTTTGGAACCATTCTAACTTTCTTCAAACATTTTTCGCACCTCAATTTTAATAAAAAAAGTTTCGCATTTTTTTTTCTAACCTATTTCAATATAGAGTAATATTCTACTGCAATTATGAATCTATGTGTAAGCCAGATTCGTCAATCTTTATTTTGGTAATGAAACGTCACTTACCTTGATTTTGATCGAATTTAATTGGCGTTAACTATAATTCACATACATACAGTAGTAGTCTAAATCACGCATCCTTCGCAAAATTCAATTTCTCAACTCAAAATAAATATTTTTCAAACAAAATTCTTATTCAATTCCATAAAATTTCTATTCTATACGCACAATTCTCAAATTTTCAAAATCAATTCTTAACCAATTTCTCTAATTTCAGCGCAATATCTGTCCGTAATTATAAAATTAGTGCATACCAAGTCCAACCAAAATTATTGTGCTTAGGTCCCGAAACATCTTACCTTAATTTTTATATATCGAATCCAAATGGAGCAAACTAATTTCT
Organism: Oedothorax gibbosus; assembly: GCA_019343175.1. NCBI lineage: Eukaryota > Metazoa > Arthropoda > Arachnida > Araneae > Linyphiidae > Oedothorax > Oedothorax gibbosus. The sequence continues at coordinate 5,088,852 of CM033276.1, forward strand.
CAACGGAAAAATACACTCACGCAAAAACTTAATATCTCTTCAATTCGTACAACATATTTCTTCAAATAAATTCTTATTCTATATCCCAAATTCTTACTCAATATGCAATTTTTAAAATACAATCAAATTCTCAAATTTTCACGCGATTTTATCCGAATTTTTAGAATAAGTGTGGGTCAAATACAACAAAATTAATTGTGTTTGGTAATGAAACGTCATTCACCTTAATTCTGAATCGATTTTTTATACGACAACACTTATATTCCCAAACTGTAAAATTCAGATCACGCAATCTCTCACAACTCAAATTATATAATTCATTATTTCAAAATACATATCTTTTCAAATTCAATCCGTATTCAATATCATAATCTAATTCAATGCGCAAATTTTTCTAAATTTCAAATATTCAAAACTCCACATTACAAAACATTTCCCTCTTTTTATCGTCAAAATTCAAACCCATTTTTGCAAATCTTTAAAATCAAATGAACGCCGTTCGCGTTGCCCGAAGCTGAGCAAAGTCCCCCTCTCAGTTTGCATGCGACAGACCACCCGAGGTGTGGGTCACTGGACAATGGAGAGTGGACAAAAGTTATTTCTCCCATTGCCAAGTGGTAAAGCTCACAATAGGTGAAGTAGACTTTTACTATCTAGTACCTATAATAAACTGTGGATATCTGCTTGGACTGGCTTTAACATTTATGGAACTCCATATGCCCTTATCGAAGGCAAGTTTTCGCTTTTAACAGAAAATTCAGGACACACTTTATCTGTACTACCGATTGTATAAAGCCTTTTACTAAAAATATCCGAAAACTCCATCAATAAGTCAGTTAATTTATTTCTAGCATTAGTGTCTAAGTGGGTTAAGTCGAAATCTGATGGGAGGCGGGAGCAATTCCTTGCGTCTTGAAAGTCTAATTTCGTCCATATTTCTAATCTCAAAGTCAGATGAAATGGTGGCAACATTCATTGATTTATTTAAACTTACAACGTTATTTTAGATGTTTGTAACTAAAATTTGACAGGTGTTGTCTGTCATTACTGTACAAATTGACTCTTCAATTTTAATATTTTTCTTATTAATCGGTTGAATTAAAACTTCATCGTCCACTTCTGTATTTGATTGGATCACAAGTACGGACAGTGGTCACGCTCGGTTATATAAAAAAAGGTTAACAGTAACATTTTTAGTGAAGTTGCTAACGTTGAGCGCATTTTTCCTCTTTTGGCATTCTGAATTGCGTAATAAGTTTGGGATCGAAAAAGCTGCAAAGCTTTTATGACTATGTGGAAATTAAAATAATTGGTATATTTTGCCCCAAAATTAGTTTTATATTAATAAAATATCAAATTAAACAAATATATAGGGATCCTATTAGTAAAGTAAACCTTAAAATAAAGTTTGGAATTTATATAAACATCATTACAGTCCTGAAAATACACAAACTAGTTAAATACCAGACAAGTTTTAAAAAAAAAACCTGGTTTAAACAAAAAAAGTGAGTTTTGAGGTATTTTTAAAAAAAAAAAACTTGTTTTTTTTTCCAACCCTGATTTACAGTGACTGAAAGTGATAAATAATGTTCTTTCCTTTGCCACAATTTTTATTTTTCCCCATCACAATTTAAAAACCTTAAATGTTGGAACTTTCCCCAAATGCCTTAAACTAGGATATTTTCTTTTGTTTTTTATGCTGCTACTTTCTACATTTTGGTTGGGTTTGGTTGACCTTAAATGAGTCATCAAATAGGAAGACATCAGATCTGGATATGCCACTGACCAACATATACTCCTTTAGATTTTTTTAAAAATTCCACCTTTGCACCCCCCTCCCCTTTTTCTCCCTATTAATTAAGATAAAAAATGTCTTCCAATTTGGATTTTCCCAATTAACCAGACCACCCAGTTACAGCAAGGTTTTTCTCAGTACTTGGTGCACACACACATTTATTTTTTAATGCTAACAAATTTATTTAATTGATCATTTCAATTTGAAAATTTTAAACAAATTTTAACTCTTAAAAAAGTTGCCTCTTTTTGTTTCATTCATATTCTAATCAAAAACAAAGTATTTGGCAAATGTACCAATTTGAAACAAAGGCCAAATTTCAAAATGGCAGATGCATGTGGACGGTGCGGACAAAACATATAAAGATACTCTAATATCATTCAGATGAAAGTTAGACAGACTGAAAAGTATCATAGTTAGGGTGTCATATCTTTTTCAAACAAATTAACATAGTTGGGAAATCTCCACCATATCAACAACCAATTTTTCATATTTGTAATTCTTTCGAATTAAAAATAGTTGTTGTCAAGTTGGTAAAAAAATAATCTTGAAAATTGAACGGAAAGAGAAAAACGCGTAAACCAGCTGTGCAAAATGTATTAAAGATCTCATCCCTTTCCAACCAAAAAATCCATCGTTCTGCCCTAGATTTACTTATAGAAAATGAAATATTTATTTATTCTATGATTATATTGACTAAAATAGGTGTATATTTCTCCGATTAAATATCTAATAACGATTAAGGTGTGTTTGCTTTCAGCGAACATGTTATTGTGTTGCAGGGGTGTCAGTCTGGTGGCGTCACAGCTTCTCCTTGCACCTCTGGGGGACCTTATTATTCCCTTCTTTTTGTGGCCTGGGAGGTGGGATGGGCAAAGCACTATTTATGCATGGCCACCTTGAATAGGGTTATTTTTGAATGATTGAAAATGCTGTATTAGTCACAAATACCGAATAGCACCCAACGTACCCAATACCTCTGTGTTGCAGGCTGCCGCCGAAGAGGATGAGGACTACGAGGAGGAGGAAGAAGAGGAGGAGGAGGTGATGCCCACCCCCAAGAAGAGGGGCCGCCCCTCCACCTCCACCCTCCTCAGCAGCCGGAAGCAGCAGAAGAAGAAGCCGGCCCCCAAGGGCAAGAAGAAGAAGCCTCCGCCCAAGAAGAAGAAGGCGCCCGCCCCCCGCAAGAAGAAGAGGAAGAAGGTCTCCTCCAGCGAGGAGTCCTCAGAGGAAGAGGTATTTTGGGGTTTCTTTTCTCTCCAAGAATATCTCCTTTCCTTGGGGTTGTGTGTATAACTGTGTTGTCGTCCCCAGGAGGAGTCTGAGGAGGAGAGCGAGGACGACGACTCCGACGAGGACGACGACTCCGACGAGGAGTCCTCTGAGGAGGAGTACACCTCCCCAGAGAAGGAGTCCCCCCGGAAGAACTTCACCCGCATCGGGGAGCACAACAAGGTCACACACCCCAAGAAGAAGAAGCCCCCGAAGGAGGTCAAGATCACGCCACGTGAGTACCTCCTCTTGCAGGGAGATGTTGAAAAGGGAAGGTAGTAGAGCTCATGGATTCTTCCCCTCGATCAATAAAAAAAGTTTATTTGTCTGCTCCAACCATCAGTAAATGCCAATGTAACCTTTCCATTTATAAATCACAGATAAGTCTTCTGAATGTCTCTTCTGATTTTTTAGAAGATACTACATCAACTAGACTACAGAATCTACTAGAATCAAGTAAAACTGAATTCATTAAGGGCTGGTCTAAAATGTCATCCTTGACAAATTTATATTACACACATTTAAAAAAAAGTAAAATCCATTTATTGAAACAAATCAGTATTTTCATGTTTATATAATTATTAATTTTATAAACAAATGCATAAAATATAAGAGTTTTAACTTGATGAATTTTGAGAACACAGTTTATTAGGACTTCAATCTTCAATGTGTTAGCAATACAACTTAAACCCTCCCACATTTCTTGAACCTAAAAATGTTTGGTATGTTATAAAACAATGGCTCCTTTGAGACTGCTAATATGTTACTTAATAATGTTGATAACACATAAGCATGGGCCATGACATAAAAAGAAACTTGTAAAGCATTAAACAAAAAAAGTATTTTACAATAGTAAAATTTATTAATGAAAAGTTTAATTGTTAGTCAAATTTTTGTGTTAATTCAATCTGTATTGTGTGACAGTCACTTAAAATTATCTAAACTTTCTTGGTATGAAACCTAATTTAGTTTATTCATAACTTGAGTTTTGCGAAAACGGATGGGAGTGCATAAAGTAACTCACAGTTGTTGAGTCACTCAAAAATGGCTCGACACTTCCTTAATGTGTGTTTCAAAACGCTCTTGACATGTTGTGCGGTCCAAGGTAGCCTGTTTCTCTGATATGAAATCATTACCGAGGTCATGTATGTTTCCAGCCGCCCCCCGCGAGCGCAAGCCCAAGAAGGTGCACCAGAAGCGCAAGCGCAGCCGCCTGTGGGACTTCTTTGTGAAGCTGGACGAGACGTACGCAGAGTGCAACGCGTGCAAGTGCCGTCTCGTATGGAAGTCGGGACTCTCCAACCTCGCCAAGCACTACTCCATGAAGCACTCGGGGAAGAACCAGGTGGGCACCCCTCCCCTATTCAACTAACATGTTAACCCCACGGTCGTTAGACCCGGCTTTTGAAGCACCAGTCTTTCTTGCAATAACCTTAAATTTTATAATATTGTTTTCTCCATAGTTTTGCTTTTTAAAGTAGTTTCAAGGTTTTTTGATTTGAGGGTGGCCGGAGTTATATAATTATAAGATCATTGCAGATTCTCTCTGCCGAATGGGACTACCCAAATTTAAAAAGTAAAATAAAAAATTTCTAGTTTTATAACGATTATATCTCAGTTTTTTTATTTATCATTATTTCTTAAAAGGCTGAGCCAATATATTCAAATAATGATAAAAAGTTACAAAGCCGCTATTCTTTAAGAAGTAAAATTTCTTACCGTGAATTATCTGGTGCCTGATTTTCCTCATTGTACAACACTACATGTACAAAAAATTACCAACCTTTTGATTCAAGCGTTTTTTTATGACAATTGATGGATGTTTCATTCAAGTGACCTTGATTCTGTGCACCAAAACTAAATGTTTAATCAATCCAATACCTTTTAACTCATGAATATTTGGTTTGACAAACTTTAAAACATTGGGGAATTTATTAATGATTACCCCTTTCCTTTTAAGAGAAAAAAACTTAAGTATGTATATTTTCCTTTGCTAAAGTTAAATTTTTTATTTAAAAAAATCTTTTAAACATTTAAAGGAACATCTTAATTCGTTCCAACTAATGATTTCATTGCACTTGCAAAATATCACTTGCACTTGAAGGAATCCATCTGAACTGAATCATGCATATATTTTTGGGAAAATTGAATTTTGTGTTTCAGATGACGGAGATTGAGCTGGCCGTTAACGCTTCCCTCAACCCGACGGATGGCCAGGCTGCAGGCACAAACAACGGTATGCATTGGGACAGACATCTGTGAAGATGTTGTTTTGATCATGTTTTAAAATAAGACTAGCAGTATGGTCCTGCCTTGCTGTGAACCCGTTAACTTAATAGAAAATGTGCTGTATTCGAATGGGGTTCTTTGCTTCAATAAGATTGATGGTGGTTGAAATCCTCAAAAAGATTCAAACTTTAATGTAGAAGGACTTCCGGATACACAATGTTTGCACTCCTTCCGTTTGGACCCAAGGTATGATCAGATTTACCTACTCTAGAACATCCAACATACAGCTGACCATGGAAGAAAATGGGTTCATTAGACTATTCAGATATGATATAATGGCCGGTCTGTTCATTGGCGAGCTTGAAAGTGGGTTTGCTACCTATCTGTATGAAGTGGAATGTTTTCCACAATTAGGCATTTTCGTTGTTTAGCAAGGTAACGCCGAATCGGACATTATATCATATCTTTTCCCGCCCAGGCTCTCGTACTACAAAGAAAGCACGAACTGCGAATATTGTTTCGAAAGACAATTTTAAAATACTCAAAATTAAAACAAAATCGTGTTGGTGCAGAAATCATAGAGTAATGGATAAAATGGATGAAAATTTTTAAAGTAATATTTAAAGAATTTAACGAATAAAAAATAAAATTTAGAAAAATATGATCAATTTATTTAGTAATTATTTAACGGCTATCTTACTGGATTTTCACGTTTATTGACGAATGACGTCAAGCCCCTAGTTTGGCCCGGCCGTTTTCAAGCCTTGTTATGGTCCATCACTTTTAGATAGATGGCGTGCTTTTGAAAAATATTAATTAAATATTAATTATCAAATATGAAAAGAAATAAGCTTCAGGTGCACACATAGGTATTAAAGGGAATCTATATTAAAAATTTCAACTTTTTCTGGACAGTATAAGTACGTTTTTCACGATCCACAGACAGACTTTTTCTTTTATTATTATAATCCAGATTGATGTAACATCTGGCAAAATGCACACAGTTAGCCATTGATTAGGAAAAGTAGAAATTGCATTTTATTTTTGGTGGCCAACTATACAGTATTTTATGAATTGTACTTTAGTTTTATTTCATGGGCTATGAAAGGATTTAGTTGCCTCATCTTGGCTTTCTTGCGAATATTTATTATGAGATGAAGCATTCATATGGATTTTTCCACCTAAATATTGTCCCCCTATTATATACACTAGGGATCGACCGATGCAGATTGTTGGCCGATTGTTCAAAAGTTACATCGGCCGATGTTTCCCGCCTGCCATCGACCGATGGAAAAACCAAAGTACAAAATTCGTTAAATCCATGTGCAATCCATAAAAAAAAAAGGAAATTAACGCGATCCCTCCGATTTCCATATTTTTTAGAATTCTATGTCTGTGTTTGATTTAGACTTTTTTAATTTTTTTAAATTTTAAGGTATATAATAATAACGACCAAAGCGATATTTTGTAGAAAAAAAATCGGATTTAACAGTTTTTTAATAAACATAATTTTAACATATGATACAGTAAACTCCCGTTTATCCGGAATGCTCGGGAAATTGACTTTTCCGGATAATCGAATTTTCCGGTTATTTTCCGTTACCAAAAAATGCCGATTTTTTTTCTCCGGAAAATACAAGAGATATTGGCTGCATCTTACATAATGCAAATAGGCAAGGTTGTATTTATAATAATAAAATATATAATAGGCATTACAATATTTTGTATAAAAAAAATATTTATTAAGAAAAAAAATCGATCTTTACTTTCAAATGCTAGAAATCTAAATACATAAATCGTCAAACCCATGGTCTAAAACCAGTAGGATATTTAAATATATAAACAAAATCTGGAGAATATTTAATTACAGAATTAAATTATAAAAATAACTTACTTTGGATTAGGGTTGGGTTGTTTAAGATTTCTGGAAAATCCGAAAATATTGCAAAGTTTGAAAAACGCTCTTTGGGTCAAATCAGAGAATTATTTTATATATATTATTTAAATCTTGTTAAAGTTAATTTGTTAAGGTATCAGTCATTATTTTAATCTCAAATGAGCAACGCGACGCTGCAAGCCGAAACTGACGCTGACCATCAGCGGTCAAGCTTGGCGCAATCACTTCCATTGGAAGGGTCGGAATTCCATAGTAACCATGTGGGAACAGCAAAAAAAAATCTTAAGCATCTTAGTAGTAAAAAGGCAGTTGTTTAAAGCTACAATACTTTAAATACTACAGCCTCTTTTCTATTGTAATGGGATTCTCCGAATTATTGGGGGATCATTGTAGACCTCGCGCTAAGATTCCCTTCTACTGATAACATTCATTACCTTTGGCTGTGCAGAAAAACGTCTTTGAAACGAACATCGAATTGATGCTATTTTGGGGTTTGCATTTTTTACCCCCCCCCACACACACAAGCTTAGTACCTTTTTAATTTAATAATAATTACAAATATAGAGTTTAAAGGTTCTAAAGAAATATCTTCATTTGCTTAAGTTTAACTCTTTTTGTTAGTCTTTAAGCAAAGATACGAGGTGCGTTCATTTTCGATCTTCAAATAACCGGGTAAATTATGTTAGAACACTATTACAGTAGAAGTCTATTGGATTCTATCGTATTTCAGAAACTAAGCCGATTAACGTTTAATTGTTTGTGTTGGAACATCCCAATTTTCCGTATAAATTTTAGATTCCAGATAAGCAAAATAGGTTTAAACCTTTAAAACATTTTCGTTACTAAGTTTATCCGGAATTCTATCAAAAATTAAATTATACTTCTATTCGGAATAAAGATGTTAAGTATTATCGGTATAAGCATTCCCATTAACCGTATAGTTTTATCCGGAATTTAATTTTCCTTTCTCCGTACTGCTACCGATGTCGCTCTAAGGTTGCGCTGGGTGCCAGCTCATATGTTTGCCTCGTCACTTGATCACGGTTCCAAATTACGAGCGACCGGAAAAGCCCTCGTGTAGCTCTAAAGCTAAACCAGGAATGCTACCGGAAATTAAATTTTAGTTCTATTATATCCGGAATTTAATTCTAGTTTTAACCGGAAGCAATTTTCAGTTATCCGGATTGTAATTTCGGATCGACTTCGTTTAATCCGAAAGTCTTTTCGGATAAACGACATTGATATACTAATAGTATTCTAAATGATTTTTAAAAAATTGGAACTTTAACAAAACGTAAATTGATCTGCGTTTAAAATTGAGCTCATGTAATAAAATTTAATCATTGCCGGATAACCTAAAGATACACGAAGGTTGAAACCTTAACCTGGGTGAACACGTAGAACATTGGCGAAAGATTTTAACTTTTTTTTAAAAATTCACACGATAACACAATTAGAATTTCTTTAAGCATTGTTATTTTAAATCTACTCAACGTTTTTGAGCCCAGCTTGAAAAATGAAGTATGTTACAGTTTGGCGCGCCGATCGTTTGTGTAATCAGCCACGTAATCTTTTGGAATTTGTTCTGTTGAAAAGATACGGCCAACTATTTTGACATAAAAGGTTTCATTGTTAGTTGGATAAATTTATGTTGCACTAGAGCTACAGCACATCCGAATAGTCACAAGTTTGAACAGCGGTTGAAGCCGAAATTAATAGGTCTGGCATCCAACACAAACTTATAGTGACAACAACATATTTAACGTGCACCAGTCCCATATTACCTGCCAACTACTACGGATTGTCCGTAGTTTCTATGGATGAAGGTATTAAACTACGGAGTTACGTAAACACAGTCAAAACTACGGATAAGCTTCCATATTTTCTAAAAAATTTATTTGAGTTTTTTTTTGCCTTGGTATTAGTGACCTTATAGCACTTAATGGAAAAAATCGGTTCGTCGGCTTTGAAAGACAATGCCCATAGTTTTAATAAGATTTTTTTTTATATCCAAATATTTTATCAACATATTTCATTCGCGGAAATAAAATATTCAAATGCGGATCAAAGTGGGTTTTTTTAATATTCCTGCGGAAAGTAAACTTAACCTGCCCATGACGACTAGTAACATTTGCTAAGTACCCGCGTAATCGCAGTAGGTTAGTGTTCTTAGTTCTAGTTTTGATCAGATCAGTCAACCAACATCAGCGCCTAGTAATGTTTTTTATAGAGTTGGATTCGCAGTACGTTGGTGTTCCTTTTATAGTTCTAGCTATGATCACATTTGTCACCAGCCTCAGCACCTAGTAATATTTGTTAGAGACTTAATCGTAGCAGGTTTTTTTTTTTTTAAGTTTTCTTTCTGAAAAAATCGATTAACCAACCATAACTCCTCGTAATATCTACTAGTTGGCAGTGAAATCGGCATAGGATCAGGGTTCCATTGTTAGTTTTAGTTCAGGACAGATCAGTCAATCAAATTTCAGGTTCTTTGTTAGTTTAAAAAATTACGATGACCTGTGACTTCATCGCTACTTAGGATTTTTGGTGCCTTAGAACATCATCGGTAGCAGTCCGGATAATGCTAAAATATAATCAGGTTAGCCTTATATGGTTAGCGAAAATGCTTACACCAATAATTAAAATATATATATTTATTATGAGTAACAATAGAAAAATACAGCGTGGTGGATTTCAGTTCCATACACGATGATACGCATTCACATTATTTAGCCATATGTCTAGTCAGTTGGCTGATAGCAAACAGATGCTCAGTTTATACAAAGAACACTAAAAGTTAGTGGTCGCTGTGGTTTAGTTTTGGAGTCAGTGAAGCGAGACAAGGGGAAATTGTACCGGAGGCGAATTCCTCTGGTCTAGATTAGCGACGGTCCGAAAAAGCTGCTGATAGGAAGGAGGCTGACATCCCCCCCCCCTCAGGGATGATGGATGTGCTTAAAACTTTCTCCAGTCCACGTGCATTGCTTTGAAACCAGGAATTGGACGTACTGGGGTTTTGGTGTAGGATTAAAAAAACCCAAAAAAACATCGGCCTACATCGACTGGCCGATGTTTTTTTAGGCCGATGGCCGATTTTTTTCACTAAATTACCATCGGCCGCCGATAGTAAAATTTTCAAACAATCGGTGCCAATGCATCGGCAAGGCCGATGCATCAGTCTATCCCTAATATACACTATTGTCTGAGGTCATTAATAAGTTTATCAATGATTGACACCTTCGTCTACTTGCCTTTTCGATGAACTTCATACTTTTATGCTTCAGTTTTGTTGTTGTAGTCATTTGTTTTTTTTTATGCCCTTCGAGCTGTACATGGCAATCACTTTGAGATCCGTGGTCTGCCTTTGTGTTTGCATCTTCACAATTGTGTTGCAGGTGGCGCCCCCCTGAAGAAGCGCAAGAAGCGTCAGTCCGAGAACCACTGGCGTTGCGCCATCTGGAAGCTGTTTGAGCGCAAGGACGACGTCTTCTCGCAGTGCCGCTCGTGCAACAAGAAGATCTCGCACCGCTCCACCAACGCCAACCTACTCAAGCACACGCGCATCAAGCACCCGGAGATCTACTTCAAGTTCGAGGAGAGGCTCAAGGACTTCTCGCACGTAAGGCTCCACTTGCTCAACCATCCAATGAATAGAGAGAGCTAGATAAAATTCTTTCAATATAAGTTCATATATGAACAAAGTTTATTTGTATTTAAGCACTTCGACCATTGCTTTGTTACAGTACTTAAAAAAAAAATACTGTATCCAGAGACAAAAAATAAGTGTCCTTGTGTTGCAGAACGTGAACATCCTGGTGGACCACTTCTTCCCAGACACCCTGATCCAGCCAGGGGGGCACCACCCCCCCGCCCCCCTCGCCCCAGAAGACCACATGCACCAGCAGGTACGTTGATGCATCCAACTCTGGCAGCTTAAGGGTTACTTCAGGGTTGCCACACACCGGGAAAACAGGGAAAATGAAAACGGCCTCTAAAGGTCAGGGAAAATCCAAAATCTTCCGATTTTCTGGAAAAGTCAGGGAAATTTTCTTTGCCATGGATTTTTCTACTTTTTTTTCAGCGTGTATTCGAGTTTTTGCAGACTTTATTCCGATTTTCGCGCCAAATTCGCCAGAAACCGTTAAAGGGGTTTCCTATAATTACCTGTTCTACGAAGAAACTCGCTTCCCCTCTTATCTCCCCCGCCTTTTCGCTCACAAGAACATCTCCTGTCCCAATACGAAACACCCGTTCTTAGAGTGGTTGTTATTTGTTCCAAATGTTTTTTACTTCTCCTTCGTTGCATTTGAAAAGTTATTGATGAAATTGATTAATAAGTTTTATGGACATTATTTAAAAGCTGCAAGGGGAGAAGAAAGATGTGAAATCAAGAATCATGCAGAAAATTTCTCAGCGCTAAATAAAATCGAAAGATTACGACATTACGTTTTGTTATAAATTACTAGGCTGACCACCTGGCTGATTTTTAAGAGTTCTCGATTTTTCTGTGTATGTCCAATACCTTCGAAGTTACGCGATTAATCCTTTTTTTTATGATTTAGAATTTCGTCAGAATTTAAAAGTTATTTGTTATATAGGTTTTTAAGGTTCGCGATTCGTTTACTGATTTCTCGATTTTCCGTTGTTTTAGTTAGATGTTTAAGTTAGTCTAGATTTATTATTTGGGAATTTAAAGTTATGTGGATATGCTAATTTTTCCGGTTTGTTTATTTTCAAGAGACTTCAATTTTCCGATTTTTGAAGATGCACAGTTTTGATTGCAGTACAAAATAACAAGTCTAAATAATAAATATAAACAAATTCAATTATAATTTGAAAATGAATTTCGATTTGATAACACTAAGATGTTTGGAATATCAGTTACTGGTTAGTATAATCCAATAATGATTCCCGATTTACTTATTTTGCTGCCTAGTAATTTTCACGAAATCTACCGATTAGGTCGCATTGCCTCATAATGATCGACAGTTTTTTTTGCCTCTGCGTGATTGGAAGAGCGCCTCGTTACTTTTGTAGCTCCGGTTCAGGCCCACCAGAATATTTTCCTTTGATCAAGTGTTCGTGACCTTGTTATTGCGGGAATAGCTTGATTTTTTGTTTACGTTTGAAACTTCTTTCGATGTTTTTCTCTACGTCGGCCTATACTGGAATTTTTAATTTTAGACAGGTTTAAGTTTTAAAAAAAAAAATTGGACTATCGCCGAAATTTAAGTGTGTTCCGATTGAGGGTGTCTTGATTATAGTGGTTCTGTATAGTGCCAAATTTGCTTTTTTAATTATTTTAGTTTTACATTTTATAATTTCGGAATTTATGGATTTTCAAGGAGTCGTTAATTGCAATTTGTGATGATAGACCTTCAGGGATTTAGAGATTTTTCGTGCTTAAATGGTTCGCGAAACGCCATTTTTTGAAGTTTATGTGATTTGACGACTTTTAGGGTATTAGCAATTTACCGATTTTAGAAGGATCGCAATTCAACTGTTTCCGAGAATTTGCAGTTTTCTAGACTTCCTGAAATTCGGGATTTACCAATCTAAGATTTTATGAATCACTAATTTTCAAAAATTATCGATTTACCGATTTTGAAAGGTTCTTGATTCGCCGATTTTTGACGGTTTTTTATCACTCGAAATGTTCAAGTCTTTTCAGTTTAAAACTTAAGGAAATAACTCATTAAGCTAACTGATGTAAAGTAGTAAATTAAAACTAGTATTATTAAAAATTATAATCAATTAAATATTTTTTAAATAAACTTTTTTTTAAACATTCTAAAAAGTATCTCATATGAAAGAGAATCCTATGTTTTTTGGTGTTTCATACAACTTTTCATGATTGCGACTTAAAATATTAACTAACTTTAACCCTACGAACAACCCACCCCGCTTTGACTTTTTTTAAAAATTGCCATTAATTTTAATTGCCAGCCTATTTTTAATATAGATGTTTTAATTAAATTATTTTTGGTATGTTTTGGTAAGTTGCCAATGGATTTTCAAGTACAAATTTGAAAATGAAGTAGTATAATTGGTTATGTGAGCGTCCTTAAAAATTCGGAAATAAGCCTTGAAATGTCTTGAATTTTTACCAGCAATTTTGCTGGACACTCTGTTTAATGGGTTTTCATTTTACTGTAGTTTGTTAGTTGTTGTTACTTTAGTTAGTAATACTATATTTTATGATAAACATTAAAAAGTTCTTGATAAATAATTTATATTTTTCTTAAATTATAGTTATATATAAATTTATTAGAGCAACAAGAAAACAAGCAACCTTGACTTAGATATCTTTTCAAACATCAAATTTTATTGAATTAAAAAAAGGTTTTTATGGTAACACTAGTCCATTTAAAAAACAAATCATAGTCGTTATTACTTTGGCACATGTTATACCAGGTTTCTTTAGGTATAAAAGTTTAATATTGTATTTTTAATTCGCGTCGGTAATATCTGGAATTTTCCTAAAATTCTCTGGAAAAGTCAGAGAATTTGGTTTTCCAACTTCTGTGGCAACCCTGTACTTTCCTGCTCTCTGCTTTTGCAGAATGGCCTAGAAGTAAGGGATAGAAACCTCCAGAATACGTGGTATAATGCCATCCATACAATTTTTCAGAAAAGGGTCAAAATTATTCTCTTACTGTAAAATTGATTCCGTTATTTGAAACATAATAAAGTTAACTATCAAATTTCTATTACTTAAGTTTCTCTTTTGAACAATTAGTTTGTGAACTATGACATTTCGAATGTGAAATGATGCCACCAGCTTCTCCTGTGATGCCGTGTGCCATAGGCGTCAATTCCACGGAGGCTGCCCATCCCGTTTTTTGATGCCATACTGAATAAATAAGCTGCCGAAAACGTCTAGATGTATCATCTTGACTCTGGATCTTCTCGTTTTGCCTATCTTCCTTTTCTTTGTTCATTTTATGAAATGAAGACTTTTGGGGTTCCTATTTAAGTGTTTTAAACTTGAATCAAATTCAAGCCAACAGGAATTGTGCCTATGATATCTAACTAGGTGAAGGTTAAATGCAATCAAAGTATTCTTAAGATGTGAGTTTTCCCAATTGTTGTTTGAAAAGACCGCTTTTATCATCATTACAAATATCTCTAACTAGCCTCCCCAATTTTTTGGAATAGTCGACGCCTATGCTCCAGACCATAGCCTGGAGGGGGTGCAGTCGCTTCCATTGTGCCCAAACTTTGAGCACTGGGTGAGGATGGAAGCTTTACTTCTGCTATGAGAGGGCACCACCTCCTCCACGTGTGCCCACCGCTGAAGGGGCATTTTTCTCTATACAACCCGCCCCCATTATACCTGTGCTACGAGCGGACCCACCGATGTAACGGCATGTCCTCGGGACAACACAAATACCCTTGATGTCAAAGGTGTGCTGAAGGGTGTTTCTCTCTTTGCAGGAGTACCCCATGGGCGGGGAAGGGGGGGGCATGTACGAGCCATACTCCTTCCCGGTGATCTTTGTGGAGGAGGGGGGGCAGCAGCACGACCACGCCGCCCAGACCTCGGTCATCACCAGCGCCAACCAGATGCCGGGGCCCTCCTTCGGCCAGCAGCACATGCAGGGCAGTGGGTGAGTGCTCTTCTTCTTGTATGTACATCTCTGCTTGGGGTGTCTCTGCGATCTGTCTCTGACATGCTTTGTGTGTTTCAGGCACGACCCCGTCAACAATAACAGCAACAGTGGCACCCTGTCCACCCCGCCCCCCATGGGGGTGGAGGGTGGCGCCATGGTGCCCAGTGGGGGAAATGCCCCCATGCCCTACCACGGGACGTCCGGACCCCCAGCCACCACGGGCCCCTTCAACATGAGTGGCAACTACCAGCAGGTAAAGAGATGCACGACTTCTTTCTTGTGTTTAGGGCCCATGGTTTCAAGGACCCCTTATAGGCTGTCACGGTTTTGTAGGGCGTTAACATACAAGAGGTGCCGGGTTCGAAACCTTTGCCATCCCACACCTTTTCACATGACCTTTATACTAAATTTTGAAAGAAAATGGATTCGTATTTAATCAGACATGGGATTCTTCCGCCAATTCGTTTGGCAAAATTAAAATTCCGAAAAACTGCCAATTCCCTTCCCCAAATTAAAAATTTCTCGTCCCCGTATGCGACGATCCATACAAATCCAATACATCCATTTTCAAATACGGAACCGTGAAGGAAATATTTTTCTGTAAAGCCCTGCTGCCATAGAGTTAAGAAAATAACTTTTCAGGGCTATGCCTGCTGAATTGAAAACTTAACGTTACGGTTCGACGCCAAGTGAACTGACACCGCGACATCCCGCAAAATATGCGGGATGCCGCGTGATTCAGATTATGTTTTCAGACCTGCCAACCCTACGGATTTAACCCAACTGGTTTATTACCGTTTTGTTCAACAACGTTAACAATTGACGGATTTTCAAAGAGGTTAGAAATTCACACATTCTTTCCGTGTTATGGGTTAACTACTCAATTTTTCCACAATTCCGAATATCGGAATGAGTTTATTGGATTCTACGTGATCTGCGATTCGCGTTATAAGCGCCCCAGTATATAAATATACCGACATACAAATATAGTATATAGGTAGAGAAATTTCAGACAAATATATATGTATGCTTTGATGGAAGAAAATGTTTCGATGTTGCTAGCTAGCCACCGATAAACCAAATGTTGACACAACTTACTTTGTCGGATGTGAGCGTTTTGTTTTTGCTAATAGAAATGAAATTATCTAAACATCGTTTGTCCCTGTGAAAACCGGTGGCTTCCTGAGGTGTTTTTGTTTTCAAGCCAGTGGTGTCTGTAGTGAGTGTGTGTGTTTGCAGGTGCTGACGACGTCGTTCAACGTGAGCGGTGGCGGCCCCCCGGGGAACGACCGGCTGATCGGGATGGTGGAGGAGAGCAACCAGCTGCTGCGGGGCATGCAGACGGCCATCGAGCGGCAGAGCGACGTCCTGGTGCGGCTGGCAGAGTCCATCGCCGGGCCCCCCTCCTCCTCCTAACTTGGATAAAGAGGGCATGGAGTGGGATGCCTTACAATAATAACTTGTTTTGTTTGGAGTGGTAACGAAAGAGGAGACCAGAAGAGAATCCTGGCCGAAAGGACACATCAGAATTCCTCCTGCAAAATCCCGCAGTATTTTTATATTTTAAGAAACTAGAATTTTGTTGAAACAATAGCATTCACGCCTGGTGTTGTCAATTGGCCCCACCCTGAATGGCTAGTTAAATTCTGATACGACTAAAGGGTCGATTGGATTTTTAGCTTCCTAGCAATGAATCCAAACGCGTTGCAAGTTTTTCAAAAGAAAATTGTTTGGAATGCGTTTTCTGGCTCTCCATTTTAGAAAACCCTGTTATTTCAGTGTCCATTCAAGTGCAGCTTCTCTCATCAGGAGCATGTTTCATTTGAGCAGTTTAGGTGTATTTAATTTCTGCAAACTGCCTCGGGTATTTAATAATTTAAAGGATACAGAAGCCTGCCGAAGAAGTGAGAGTTCTTTCAACAACTCATACAATCCTTACATATTTTTTAATGAATACTTTGAAAGTTCTCATAAAGTGAGCGGACACTTTTTCCTCACACCCTTTTAAAGTTTGGTTACAAATCTGATATTAATAAAAATAGAATTTAAGGTATTTTTTGGTTTTAATGTTTTTTCCTGGGGGACCTCATAATCAGGTTAAATCCATGATTGAACCCAATTGCAAAGAATAATCGCTTTCCCATGCCAGCTAAGTTATTCCTCGGGTTCCCCACAAGTGCGGAGTGGATGGAGCCCAGAATTGTTTTGGCTCCCCTACCAAAACTAGTAAATCAAAGTATTTGTATAGGAGGGAGTAGTTTTAAAATACACATGTTATTTCAATTGCATTTCTGGCTGTCAAGTGCAACATGCTTTCGCATGTGTGTCCTTTTGAGGAGTCTCATGCAGTGTAGACCATTCTGTAGTCTCTCCTTGGCTGGATTTAGAAGTGCCATATATGACGTAAATAGTATTTCACGCTCTGGGTCTATTGAATGTATATTATGTCCCCCTCACTTAATTTTATTCGTTGAATAATTTATTCTATGAATAATTATTGAATGAAATTATTCAATTATGTTCACATCGTTTTGTTTTCCTACCTGTCGTGGGCTTATCTACTTTATTTAATCATAAGAATACATTGTTGAATGTAAAAAGCCTTGTTTTGCCAGTGTCTTGTATCTTATCATTTTTAATGAATCAAAACATGTGTATGACCTTTTTCGACTTGTGTATTTCCTTCATATTTGCTTGCTAATAGAACATTTTCATTTTGTAGTATGATTCGGGTTGGAGATTTTTTTTTAAAGAATATTATGTATCCATATGTTTTAAACAAAAGTAGCCTTTCCTATTGTACATCCCTTTTTTTTTTTGTTCGGTCCAAAAAAATCCGGGAAATTGGATACTATTTTCGATATGAAAACATATGGGTGAAAAGGGTTAGGATACAAAACATATTTTACTGATCAAACTATTTTGAAATGGAAATTGAGATTGTTGGACAGAGTGTGGTGAATACAATTGCAATAAGATGCTCTTCCGGATGCAGGAATGCTAATAATAACTGGAGGAACAAAATCCCAAATTCTTATTGTAAATGTCCTTTGTAGATCTTGCATTTTCAGGAATATTTTACTGTAATCATTAGGTTGTTTGTCAGTAGTCCCATTCTTACATTAGATGAATCACCTAGTTTAAGACATTTTGTGTATTTTTATTTCACTCTTTTTGTAGTAATTTCTATTAAAAAATGTTTGAAGCTGATTTTTTTGTTGCCTTGATGTGTCTTAAGCATTAGTTAGGAAGTAATATAATGTTTAATATGTGTCATGGGGACTTACTAAGTAGGAAATATATTTTATTTTTTCTTTGGAAAATTTTAATTAGAAAATATAAGTACAATTTCAGGTGAAATCCTACTTTGGCCCAGTGACATGTCAGAATTTGGCGGCTTTTCAACGAGCAATATATAATTATTCCTGGAATCGCACACATGTGTGCATACTTTTGTTTGCTGTTTCAGTTCCAACTTTTTATTTTTTATTCTAAAATTTGTGAAATAGATTCATTATGCATCCAGAATGAAATGGTAAAAAACAGTGGGGGGGGGGGGGGATCTTAATATTTTTAACTAAAATTTAAGGGGAAAAATTAGAACCATAACTTTTTTGAATAAATTATAAAAAAAATTCAAAACTTTATTTGTTAAAAAAAGTGAACATCAATTTTTAAACATCTAATAATACAAGCGTGAAGAATTTAGGGTCATTTTGGGAGAGAATTTTCTTTTACCATGTTTTGCATATTTTCATTTAATTAAAACCAACATTCTTCAAAAGACATGATTCTTCCATCTAACGATAAGTACGAGATGGAATCATTGGGGGTTGCATTCCCCTAATTCTTTTGAGCAGTGTACATAAGTATGGACTGCACTGCGAATAGCGTTATTCTCTTTCAGTGTAAAATTTAACTTCATTTTATACTATGCAGTACGTACCAAGTCAAAATCTATTACATGTTTAATTTATTTTGTATTAGTTTAGAATTTAAACAAGCAAAAAGAACTTGGAGATTTCCCTTTCATTGATTTGCTAATAATTAAATATTTGTTATAAAACATCTTATAACAGTTCAAAAGTGGCCTCTGGTTATTTTCCTCAAATTCATGTGGTATCAAAAAATTGAAAAGGGGAATACCCTTATCAGAAGGGGTACTCTTAGGAAGGGCAATATGCTTATTCTTGATGGTGTGGGAAGAATGCTTCATGAATCTGGAGAAATATTTGGATGAGCAAACTTGTTCTTATTGTGAGAGGGGGAGCACGCAAGCATATGACATTCGAAGAAAAAATGCATATGCTATCAATAGGATAAATCTTGATGCAAAAAAGAACCAAAAGTATTCTTTTTCTGTGAATTAATACCTAACACTTCAGTAGCTTATTTAAAACAAATTTAAAAGTTTCTAGTGCTTCCCTTTTATGTGAAAATTGGCTACCAATATGGCCGCATGATTTGGCTTGTTTGCCGCTTAAATATTTCCAAGAGGGAGCAATTTTTTGTGTATGGTCTGTACTCTATACCAGAATGACTAAACTTTTGATTCTAAAAAAAATTGGGGATTGGTGCATTCCATTGTGTGAAAGAAAACTTTTAACCCCTCCGTCCCCCTATATAATCATAAAACTTGATGCGAAAAAAACGAGTGTCCATTGTCTCAAATTGAGAATCATCGCCAAATATTGGTAACCTACTTAGTATTGTAGACCTCTTTTTCAGTACCAGAGGGTGGACATTTTTCACACTCATTTGAATTGGGGCACATCTGCGAAATGGGTTTCTGCTATTCATGAAATACGTATTGTCGGTATACTCTTGTCATTTCCCATATCTGTAGAGTTATGAAGTGCAAAAAAAAATGTTAACTGTTTTAACCAAAGAAAAAGTTAAATCATGTGTCGGAAGTAAAAAAAGCTAATTTTCTTTATGTATAACTTAAGTCATTCATATCAATTTTTGAACCGATTAAAGCAATTTTTAAATTCTACTATGAGCCCTTTTTGACTTCCGTGGCTCGTGTTGAATGAAAAATGAGATCGCACACACAATCTATGAGTATTTATTGTCGTCCACGCACATGGGGAGGTCACTTGAAGCACGAGATGGGGTTGAAGTAGCACTGGTTGTAGCGTGTCGTCTGCCGCTTGACCGGGGGCGCCACCTGCAAAAGGAACACACGCATCAGCCGAGCGCGGTGGTCGCAAGAAATCCACTTGGGATCGCATCCAAACGAGACGGCAATCGGTAAATGTAATCATTACTTCGATATCAGTCTTTTTCTTCTGAAAGGGATGGATGGGGTACACCCTCACTTATTTATCTTTTTATCATTTTTTTGTTGTTAAGATCTTAAAAACATACCACTTTATTAAACCACAAATTCGTATTTAAAGTCGCCATAAAATTTCCTTACAAATTGTGTTGATTGAAGTTTCCATGTCAATAAGTCGAACAGAAATGTCTCGAAGATCTTAACGTAATATCTGGGGTGTAACTAGTTTCCCATGTACGAAAGCTGCGATGATTTAACCCTTTCAGTCCCAATGACAATTTGGCATCCTCATTTTAGAATTTTTTTTCTGATTGTCTATAGCCATTTATAATATCAAAAAGCACATCTTTCGATTCTTCAAACTTTTTTCTATTAGAAGATATTTTTTATTCATCTCAATAGATGTCAGCCCTATTATTTTTTTTTAATTATGATCAGAAACATGATGCCAAATGGCATCACTGGGACTGAAAGGGTTCATTGAAACAGTGGGTGACTTTACTCTCCAAAATTCTCATAGATAGCAGCACCAAAAAACATTTTTGCCCCTAGTATTCCAAATTAAATTTGCAAATCTTCATTTTCTGCACATTTATGAAAATGAGTTGAAAGTTTAAACGAATATGTAAGTTGAACTAAGACCTGACTGTATCAACTCGAGTATAAAGCCTAAATATCATAAAACCAACAGATTTAAACTCATTTTATTTCTAATAAAGCTATTTCACCAAGTTGTGGCACCACGGCTGAATTCGAAAGCAGGGGATTGTACGGGGAGGAATCGGAAAAACTAAATTCAAACAAACGTGATTCTTGTTTAGATTCAGACATCAAATGCAAATCAAGTTTGTTGTACGTACACAGATCTACAAATATCGAGGGGCAGCTTCACTCGAGTAGCGAACAGATTGTCGCCGGAGTTGGATGCAGCCAGAATTATTCACAAAGGATTAAATTTACATCTTTCATAGGATCGAACCGTCATTGTTTCGTATTCGCCTATTTAATTATAATTGGGTTATAAAAACACACCTGATCTAATTAAAAAAATATTGGATTTTTTAAATGTATTTTTGTAAGGTTTAAAAATTTTTAATATTCTAGCTTATTAAATTGAAGTTCGCAAGATTTCCTTTGAAATTTATTTGCTTCTCAAAAAAGTAAAAACTCAAAAAAAATTTAGAATACGTTTTGTGAAAGTTTGAGAAATATAAGCATTTATGGATGTTTTTGTCCTAGGTTCAACACTGACATATGCGTAGTCATTAAATTTATGGAGTCCAAAGTCCTGACGCCGCTTAGCGTCACTCGAAGGTTGCATCTGGTTTCGACCTCGTCACTTGACCAGGTTTCTAAATGACGAGACGCCATTCACTGTTCCGCATGTAGGCTGGAAATCGACAACCGAAAAACGTATCTACTACCCGCTGTGCTTTTCAAACAAGTCAAGAGCAATATTGATGGATTACTGCAACGGTGATTGCACGAGGTAGTGCGAGTAGCTGAATGGTGACCCAGGCCCTCTTGATTGACGTCACACCATTCACTGTTCCGCATGTAGGCTAGAAATCGACAACCGAAAAACGTATCTACTACCCGCTGTGCTTTTCAAACAAGTCAAGAGCAATATTGATGGATTACTGCAACGGTGATTGCACGAGGTAGTGCGAGTAGCTGAATGGTGACCCAGGCCCTCTTGATTGACGTCACACGCTCGACGGGGCATTTTATTGGGGGATCCCTCATCTAAGCTCATCCCATAATCCTTTTATCTCGTCTTGAGGTAAATAAGATTACGGCGGATAACGAGCTACAATCGCATGAAGAATAATTACGGGGATACCTACAGAGTTGGAATGGCTGCCTCCAAGTGGAGCAGCCACTTGCCAGTCGTAATTTTGGAACTTTGAGTGTATGCTAACGCCACTTTGACTTCGTGAACGTCTCAGTATAAACCTGTGATTAATTATGGATCTTTTACTAGCAGGGCCATTCCTTCGCCTACAGGCAAAGTGGCCCCTTACAATAAATTTGTATTGATAAAATGGCATGGTTTATTGCCATTTTATAATTTAATCGCATTGCAACTCAAAATTTAATTTCTTTTGATAGAGGGGAATATTTTGCTATTCGTACACATCTTGTACCAACCTACAACAAATTTTAATTTTTTGAACTATAATTACCTATTCAATAAGACGCACCTCACTGGGCTTCGTTAATCGCATCGAGATTGTCAGACGGCTTTGCTCGAGAAACAACTTCAATGTACGATACTAGCTTTCATCAAAGACAGTCCAGTGACAGACCTCGCTTGCGCCTATTAGTATTAGCTTTAAAAAAAACCTTCGTAATATTAAAAGTGTTGACTTCGCACTACAGTGAGACAGTGATAATGACTAAAGCAATTAAGATGCAACTATTTCAGTAATTTACGAAGTAGGGAATTCTCTTCTATCTGAGTCTGAATTCCTATGAAAAATACAAACCTTTACGTTGTTTCTTGAAAATCCATATTAATGGCTGGCGAAATATTACAAATACCGTGTTCGGTCGCACGTAATTTAGAAAGCAAGCACACTCGGAATTTTGGGAAGGCCAAAAAAGAGTAAAAAAGTAAGTTTCGATCCACGAAATACCAATATAGTTGCTGTTGGAGAACAATCTTCCAACTGAAACTCAATTCTAAATCTAAGGAGATTATTTTGCCATTGTACAGGGGATTGACCCCATTGGAATATGGGTTCTGGTGCCTCGGATATTGGATTTGCTCGTGAAAGTTCAGATTAACATTAACAAAACATGATTAAGGGTTTATCAGGTATCGATTATGATAACAGATTTAGATCTTTAAACATGTTTCACCTGGAAAATAGGAGAACAAGAGTAATTCAGGAGGACATAGTAGGAGAACAGAGTTTAATTCAGTTATTCAAATTCATCAAGTTGGAAGACATGGAGGGCTTAGGTTTCAACTTAAATAGTCGAACCAGAGGACAGGGTCAGAAATTAAAAAATCTTGCTTCAAAAAGGACTTAAGAAATTATTATTTTTAGAATTGAGTTGCAAATGAGTGGAATGCTTTAATAGATTATGTTGTTTATTCGAAGACAGTAGAAGAAATCAAGAAGAATCTCGATAGTTATTGGAAATTGATAAAAAAAATCAGAAATTTTTTGGGCAAACTAATTTTTTGCTGGGGCTCTGGTCTGTTGGTCAAAAAACTTTGTATGTGTATTTATTTGAAAGAACGTAAATATATATTATATATTTTGTTATAAGATATATATTATATAAAGATAATACGTAAACATAAGATTTATATCTTATATATTTTGTTACGACCTATTCAGAAATAGTATATAAATTGTAGTTGACTCAGCAAGTATGGGTTGAAAAGGCCCTTTTGGCTATTATGTATACCCCGTTTAGCCCCTTTTAGGGATGTTTTAGATGGAAGGACGCACAGCGTCGATTCTACAAACAGTTATCTCCTGGTTGAAAATGTGAAAACTATAAGGTTTCCATTGAAGGTGTTAACTTCTTGTGTTCAATACACATTCTACTAAATAAGCAAATCTGGTAGGATGACCCTGGGTAATTATTGCATTCAGAATATAGGGGTAACCAAAAACCATGATGCATCATGATTTTATGACATCTAGTATACCAAAATTTGTTATTTTCATATCCAGCAAAGCTGATTATTATTGGGATGACGTTAGTAGTTTTTCTCAAAAAAATACATTAATAACTGAAAGCGCTTGAAAAAAAGCGTTTAACCTATTTTTTCCATCGATGCCAAATTGTGTTTTACATGATTATTTTGTAATACCCAGTCTTACATATGTTTATGAAGGTGCAGAAAAACAACATTCTAGGATGAATAGTAATATTATGGCTTGCATGTTTTGTTATGGGGTAATTATTGGATAAAGCTGGGTAATGGTTGGACATGTTACGGGGTATTTATTGAACTGCGTATTCGTATTGTTTCTTTTATTTTCTCAGGTTGTGCGCGATACCTAACTGCAGCAAATCAAACTTAATTAAACCTAAAAGAGAAAAAAATTAGGCATTTCTTCATGGAAATAAGCAGTTTTATAAAGTGCTTGTTGAAACTTACTAATTTAATTTGCTAATTGATCATATCTAGCCGTGTATAGACCGATTTCTTCAACTTCTGACATTGACTTCTGTGAAGACGTGGATAGAATTGAATTACAGGACTCGGCAAATATTTCTTTTGGAGAGTAATGATGCTAGGGGTGTACTGGCACAACATGGGAAACATACACCACGAAGTGTTCGACAACTGAAGTGATGACTATGAAGAAAACCCAGACCAGACAAATTATTTAGTGTTGAAATGAAATATTTTAAATGGTTTTGAGACAACCGGATGGCCAGCACAAACACAGATTGGAATTGTGAAAACACCGTATGTGCATTTTTATGGTCCTGTGAAAGCCAGATCAGTTTATAGTTACAACTAATCAGTTGTAGTTTGATGACAAACAGCATCTCAATATGATTAAATTTACTTGTTTGTGTGATTAAAAAACCCCATTTGTGCAATTTTTGTACTTAGAAAAAGAAGAAATTATTAAAAAGTTGTCTAAAAATTTTTTTAATGATTGGTAGTTCTTACTATATTGCACTGTTATACATTTTTTACAGAGGCCATGTGGTGTTCAATAACTATCCCATATCTATAGAACACCCCTTCTAGCAAATCTAAATACTATGCTGAACAGATTGAAAACTACCTGTTGCGGTGGCGCGTCCTCCTCGTCCCACGGGGGGGCATCCAGCAGGAAGGAGGGGGGCGGGGGAGCCGCCGCCGTCCCACACACCGCCAGCAGCAGCAAGAGTAACAACACTCGAGTCGGCTCCATCTCTCTCTGGCCGCGGCGTGGAGGGGCCCGCTCTTATAAGCACCCCTCCCCCCCCCCACTGGTGTGAGGCACGCGCGATAACATTTCTACCGCAACACAGTGTGTGACATACATACCCCAAAGATTCGAGTATTAAGAATGAGTATTTTTTTTTTAAAATTAATTCTTGAGTGTGTCCATAGAAGTTGCAGGGAAACCTTTTTTCCCTTCCAATTTTTATATAGTTTCTTAAAATGAGCGTGAAACCCTCCCATAACAATAAAAAATCCAATTTATTTGCCGTTTAATACGAGTGACGAAAGGGCCACGAAAACAGGAAGGACATTCGTTTATTTCTTCTCTTAGAGGGACTCCCACTGAAGTCCCTGTTCTTGCGCACCTGTTCATCTTTCGCAGAATCCCTTTCTTGCAAGAATATTGTAGGCTGTAGTTAGAATATTGGGGTTCTAAAACCGAGGAGAGTAATTGAATAATCACATGTTCCTAAAAGTACCTTAATATAGTGGATAAATATATTTAATTCATTTCATAACATCAAATATATTATAATATTGTCAGACCACGCATTTATGACATTCAGGATTGGGTGGAAAACATCGGCATATCAAAGTTCAATGGTACGGTAACTTAATTATGTTTGATCATTTTAACTACTAATTACGGTTAATTTATAAATTTTTATTGAGAAAAATTTAATGTGACCAAAAAAATCGTCGAGGAGAAATAGAACTACCCAAAATTAGGATCCTAATAGTTCGCACATCAAAACGCCTGTTCGCGTGAAAGAATAGTTCTAAGAGGGGCGTCCGTGCCCGAGGGAAATTAAGTGAAAAGCTGTCGACAGTTTCGGACTCGGGTTGTAACGTTTTACGTTACGAAATACCACAATTATCGCGGATGTGAATATGAGATCCACTCCGCAGTTTTAAAAACAGTTGGAAATCATTAGATATGTCCAATTCACACAGAAGCACGCCAATCCTTTCTGTGTTATTCGGAAAGGCACCTCTCTTCGGGTCGTGGCCATAAAAAACAGGTGGGGGGGGGCTGTAAAAGCACCCCCTCCCCCCCATCTCTACAAGCGGCGGAAGTGACGCAAAGGGGTTGGAAACTATCCCCTTGATGTCCTTCCTCATCAAGAGGGTAGATTTATTTTCAGTTTTACGTGCTGTGATACTATTACTCTATTTGTATCTAATTAACCTCATATTAAACAGGGTGTTTGAGCATAAATTGGTGTTAAAGCATCCAATTTTTCAAGGTTTCAAAAATTCCTGACGTATTGATAGGTGCGACGTTATTTCGACGGGACCAAACCTCTAAGGTAAGGGGCTATAGATGAGAGATATTTAATTCGAAGCTAGTAACATGTTTTTGGTATTGCGGTTTAGGTAAATCAAGAACATTTCTAGATACATCCGAAACAATTGGCAATAATAAATGAAATTGAACCCCGTTCATGCTGGTGAATGACCCCAATGTCGACCCTACCACGTCTAAGAAACGATTTTAGAAGAAATCGCCACAGGCTGCTAGTATTTGTCGCTAAGAAATCAAATACATAAATAAATTAAAAAAAGAAGTAAATGACAAATAAATGAACAAACAGAGAATTGAAAGAAATTCAGACCAAGATTCAGTAGTCAGCAAATACTTGTGGAACACATCTATTCAAGGTATTCCATACGTTTATTATCGTTTTAAATCTGCAGACGGACACCCAGGTAAGTTAGGCAAAACATAGTTTTACAAAAAATTGTGTAGTGCTGAAAATTGACATACCTGTATGACCTGAATACACATTAAAAGTTCCCCAGAATCTACCTTTTTTTTTTTTTAAGGGAAAACCACATTTGGAAGTTTCAAAAACATGTTATGAAGCTGAACATTTGTATGAAAATATTTTTTCATGGACAAAGTATGTAAACACGAAACGGGCGTCCTGGGAGACTTCAATGCAAGCCTAAAAGGTGAAAATTGTTTTCACTCTTCTGTGACCCGTAAATTTCGAAAAATCGCTTCTTAAAGGACGCCTTAAGTACCAAGAATTAAAAGCTTCTACAATTTGGAATCTGGGCTGAAATGAAAGGCAATATTTCCACCTTTCCAAAAATGTAAACAATTTTCAGATGGGATAATTTTAGAAATTAAGAAACGAACCTTTTTCTGACGAGTGGACCAAAGTTATACCCTTCATGGCCAAAGATGCCCGCCCGCTTCGACGGTATGTTATCAATAAACTACAAAATCTATATCTAAAAAGGCCTGACTCAGTCACGTATAAATAAAACACTATTATATTCTTTTATTTATGGGGATGAATATTACACCGTTTGTTTTATTCTAAGAGTTGAATACTTTTTTATGCTATATTTAAATATTGGTCACTGAGAAACTTTTGCCGATGAATGCGGGTAACTTTGGTCCATGATGTAAGGATTTCTTTATGGAACTTTGCACTTTAAAAAATATATGTAAAAGTGTATTCTGTATAACTATTTTTGAAGAAGTCTTACTTTCATGATTACCCATTTTTGAGATGATTTTTTTTTTAAATCAAACGATTTTAAATAAAAATATAAAGAAAAATGCAAGAAACGTATACAACACTCAAAATCTCAAATGTCGAAATGTAAACATTTTCCGAATTCCGAATATATTATTTTTTTCGTAATCGCATTCAATCGGCGATAATCCCCTTTGAACCATGTGAATGGGACTAGCCCATCACTCTAAAAACTAAATGTGTAAACTTGAAAATTTACACACGATCATGGGTATATTTCAAGAATTACACATATGAGGCACCAAATTACGCATTTGTATGTGTAAACGAGAGGCGTGTAAATTGACAAATGGTCAAAAACACATATTTATGTGTAAACATGAAAATATCAAGCATTTTACCCAGTATGGTGAGTTTTTTTAATTTACACATATTTATATGTTAAAAAAACATCAAGCAGTTTACCTAGTACCTGTGAGGTTTTTTTTAATTTACACACATATATGTGTTAAGAAAATCACATGCTTAACATCACTCTAAACTTTATTTTACAATTCAGCAAAAGGCTGGAGAGCCCAGTCAGTAAGTCGCTTGCCTTTGTATGCGAACGATCCCAGGTTCGGGACCGAGTATTGTTAAAATAACTGCTGACCTACAAACGGTCTGTGTGTGTGTGTGTGCAGCTAAAAATTATTCTTCGGAATAATACCCCGTGTAGAGGAAGTGCACTTTAAATATGCTCCAAAGTCACAAAGTTGCAGATGACCTTGACCGTAAAAAAATTGCGTTGGATGCCTTCTCAGGTGTCGGCTCGTCACTTGACTATGTTTCTCAATTATGACGCCCGTCGCCAATAGCCCTCGTGTTGCTCTAGTGTGACGATATTTCAACATAAAACTCTAACAATCCACTGTTAGTTTGAATTGGCGTCGCACTAGAGCTACATGAGGGCTATTCCTAACAAAATAACTGCCGACCTATAAACGACCCGTGCAGTATTATAAAGATAGAACTATAGTGGCTAGAGGCTATAATAGAACGAAATTATAGCTATTGTTTTCTATTGCAACTGCTTTTCAGCTGCCAATTTACACTACGTTCTTGAATTGAGCTTTAGCGCAGTCAAAGAGCGCTTTGTTTTCGCAAACTTCTATGAAATAGTTTGATAAAAATCGTATAATAAAAATGCAAACAGTATGTAAAACAAACAGTTGTTGCTGAAAATACGATTAGAACACATTATATAATTAAATATAGTTTTTTAAAGCAACTTTAAATATTTGTAAATCGTTTTAAAAAACTTTTGAAGAATGTATAGTACTACTCAACTCTTTTTTATTAAAATAATAGTTCTCTGTTCGTGTTCTTTTCGCTGTGGAATATATTTGCGGCAAAGGCTTCTATGGCTTTCAGAAAAATAAATAAATGTATAAAATTAGTTATAACTTCGAAGTCAACTAAAAAAAGATAATTTTATAACGCCACTCTTTCGTATGAATTTCGCCAGCAGGTGATGTGTGCTATACAAAATGCATAGAGTTGATTTTTATCGGAAGAGTTGAAAAGAAAAATAAACATATTCGACGCTTTCAAGTTAATGCAGTGGAAACCGGGATTTGATTCGGAAAACATCTGTCGCTTGTTTTGCTCTTCCATACCAGAAAATTGAATTGTTGTCGCTGTCTTATTATATGTAGTCCTATGGTCAGTTCGATATTCTCACATTCGATTATTTCAAACGTAATGTTTAATCATTTTTATATATAGCTCAAAGTTATGTGTGCTGAAATTCTGAAACATTTTTTTGTTGGAAAAGTTTGGATTATTTTGTAAAAAAATTTATCAAGGTAAGTGTGAGTAATGTAATACTTTTCTGTTGAAATAAAAATGTTTTCTATAAATTGCTTTGGTTTCTTCATTCAACCGATACATATAGTATTATTATAAAATTATTTAGTTATTACTTGGTTAAAAAAGAAAAACAGTAAGGAAAACTTTATAATTTCTACTTCTTTATAGTTAAAAGTATTATTTTTACGATGCATATTTGTGTCTTAAATTCTGGTTATTAATCAAGAATGTTTTACATTGAAAGAAATTTATTTTTTGTGTAATGATCATTACATTTTTGTAACTTGCTGTTTTTCTTTTAAAATAATTTTAATATGTAAAGTCAAAGTGCTAAATCACTATAATTTAATATTGAACAGTTTGTTGTCTTTTAAAATAGTTTCTTCTAAGTTTGAAAAAATATGTAATTGTGACAATTATATTTTACTGTTAATAGTGGATCAGTTTTAAATTTAACTTTATATTCTACGGTGGATACACAGTAAAATGCAAAATGGAAAATTTTAACAACGGAGAAATAAGAAACGGAACTTCTGTAAAATACACGGGAAAATACTTAACGAAAGGGGAAAGTCCCGGCAACTCTGCTGCTGGTATTTTTCTCGTTAATTTCAGGAATTTTTTTTTTACAGTGTATCATGAATTGAAATTACTTGATATATAAGAAGTAGTGTAGCATTATTATTGTGTTGTTCGTTGTTTATTAAAATTGGATGGTAATTTCCAGTGTGATTAATCTATAAAATTTCCACAATTATTTTTATTTTTTGCTTCAATGTATAACAAAAAATTTTGTTGTCTAAAAATATGATATTAAGTGTAATATGGTTAGGAATTATATTGTATGTATGCATTTCTAATTACTTAATAAAGTGTGTATTTCTGAATTACCAATAAGTGTTTTCTTCTCAATTAACGGTAAAGTGTGTAATTCCGATTGCACAGTAAGTGGGTAATTCGATTGCACGTAAGCGTGTAATTCCAGATTGCACAGTAAAGCGTGTAATTCTCGATCACAGTAATGTGGTATCTCACTTAAAACAGTCAATGTGTAAACTGAAATTACACGCTTTTTTACACACATAGAAAATCATTCTAGTGGCAAAAAATACCTGCTTCGTTGTAAATTACGCGTTTAGTTTTAGAGTGTATTTGTGTTTTTTACAGCAAAAAGAGATCTTTTTTAGAAAAACCTTGCGTAATCAGTTGTAGTTTGATGACAAACAGCATCTCAATATGATTAAATTTACTTGTTTGTGTGATTAAAAAACCCCATTTGTGCAATTTTTGTACTTAGAAAAAGAAATTATTAAAAAGTTGTCTAAAAAAAATTTAAATGATTGGTAGTTCTTACTGGGGGACTGTTCTTACTCCGTTGGGATAAACTGACACACATGCGATCCACCAAAAATTGTTTACCTAAATACTTATCGTAGACGACTCATGCGTTGGCTACCATCAGTAGTCGCCATCACTGATGAGCCAGGTCGTTTCCCTGACAAGTTTTTCCTAAAACTACAGGGTTTATTGCAATTCATTGCACCGAAGCGGAAATGATACCAACACATTGGACGTCTTACGCAAGTCAAAAATTCAGTGTCAATCGCTGCTACCACAGAGTGAAACTTCGTGTCTTCCGAAGGCGCTGTCAAAAAATGCGACTTAAAAAACCACAACTCACAGCATTGGCTTTCCCGAAAGGACACACGAGCCAGTTCTGGAGGGTTATCACCGTTGACATTCTGATCGTCAGCATCCGTTAAAGACATGTTTTAAAAATACTGAATACGAAATTGCAAAAAGTCTGGTCTCGTGTTAAAATTCCCACTTACCGATAGTTGCGGAGCACACTACGAGATGATCCCTTTCTGCATACCGATGAACGGACTGTTCACGTCAACAAACACTGGTGCACTAGATGCAAGAAGACAAACTCTTGGTTAAAAAAGAACTCGATGAAACACACGTCCGTCACCACTGTAGACTAACTTGTCAAGTAAATCAAACTATTTATGCTAACAAAAACTTTCATTTACAGAACAAACTTAAAAGCAGTAATATATACGATCACGCTTAGTGCGCCGAAAAACAGTACCGAGGTCTGCCCTCAGGCAAGGGCAGCACTCGTCTGAAATTGATCAAGGAATTTACATTTCTTAGAAAGTTACATTTCTTTAGTTTCTTATTTACAATTTGTTTGGTGGTAACTTGTGAACTTGGGTTAACACTACGCTACAACTCGGCACTCCACTTGGCAAGTTGTGTTCGAGCCACAAATTTAACAAAAATGCTTGGAAATTATTCTTAAAAGTACGATACTTACAATGCATAATGATTTTTAAGTATTTAAATCGTTTTTGTTGTTAATTTTTTCTTTTGTAAAAAAAAACTATGATTTTGCACCAAAGTTACCCACACTGACGGTATAAAAGCTGGTAGATTTTTTTTAACCTTCCCTTTGTATCCGTGCTCCATGATATTTGCTACTCACATTATATAGAACTTTGTGATCCCCCTGCAAATCCAACTTATAAGAAAGGGCCCAATGCTCATTTTAACCCGTGACTCATCAAATGAGCATTCATCAAGACGTTTTTCTAGGAATATTATCCTAAATTATGCATTATTCTTAAAGCTTGGAGAGAAGTAAAAATTAAAACCGATATTTCTGAATTATATAAGATTACATTATAGTATTTAACAATTATTAAATATAAATAAAATGCTATTAAACCTGATCATACTGTTAGTCAATAGAAAACCATTATTAAATAATAGTTCACGTATAAACAGTTATTATGTAAGTATATCGTTTTTATGTAGTTTATACGTAAGTTTATGGTACACAGTAAGAAAATCAAAGTCATAAATCTGTATAAAGTCACAAGGTTCTCAAAATAAATGTATCACAAAACTGTTTATTTTTTAGCGTTTTGTCCTGGCAAGTGGAATCAAGACTTAAGAGGACGCCTAATTTGAATAATGAGTATTACGCGGCAACAAAACCTTTCGCTCCCAACTTGTTAACCCATCATTTGTGAATGAAGAGACGCTTCCTCTCCTCATCCCAGAACGAACTATTCAATGATTATAAAGTTATTTTATATTGCCTCTCTTGTTTTTTGAACGCTGAGTAATTTATTTTTATGGTGTTCTGACAAAAAGCAGGAACTTGTTTTGTCAACAAATGAGATTTTATGAAGCCTCTGCAACAATTTTATAATGTTGGATATTTGAAAAATGTTCATCCCCCTCTCCCCTGTTATTTTTTACAGAGCCTACTTTCCCCGTTTTTTTTTTTTCATTTTGATGTTCACCACATGTTTTTTTTTTTAACACAGTGAGGTTTGCTACACAAACTTAGTGAAATAAAAGCATTGTTCTTTCAACAATGAAGGGGCATGTTTCACAAACAGAAATAAATGAATATTTTTTGTCATCTAGCTTCGATGGGTGAATCCATGTCACACATGGGAAGAGAGGCATAGCTGATTTCCTACAGGTGTTAAGTCAAAAATTTCCAAACTCAACTTATCGATAAAAAGAGGTATAAGCATATTCTAGCTATGTATGTTCAATAAATAGAAGTTCTCAGCGGGGTAAAAACAGAGAGGCGCGTTTCCGAAAAGAAGTAACTTTTGTGCCAAAAGGGATTAAGTCCTCCTCGAAAATACAATGGACCACTTCTAAAAACTTTGAGAGGCGAAAAATAAGGAACGTCGTGTTCTGTTCACCTTTTATTGGAACTAAGGTTGCCAGTTATCGTCTGCTTCTATTTTCTAATTACAAACAAGTGATCTCTCGAAACAAATGTTTTTATGCCCAAAATTATTGGTTTACTTATATATTTTAAATAAAACATTTCTCTGTAAGTTGGATTATTTTTAAGAAATAATTGTAATATTTAAAAGTACTGTAACAGCGAAATAAATATTAATTAATAAAAAAAAGAAAAAATTATCTGAATTTCTGATTTTCATTGAGAAAATATTAATTTGAAAAAATATCATAAAATATCATCATCGACATTTAAATGCATTTTCATCATAGTCATTCTTTTTTTGCACACATGTACTGTGTCCGTTAAGTGGACACGCCCATAAAGAAACTCTGGTCAAACGGGCCCAACTGACTCCTCGTATATTACAACGTTATCCCACTTACAATTATCGCTAAAAAGCTATTCAAAAAAGAAGCAATTCATTTTTTTCAGTTCACTAAATTACTCACACTAAATGACTAATTTATAATAATTAGCACTTAGTCCTCCTTTCGAGAAGAGAGTTCCTTTCGATAACTCTGGCTTCATACAGCCGATCATCACTCCATGTGAATACGATTGACGAAAATTATGGGCCCCATAAGTGAGTTCCAATAACACCTAAATAGCGTCCCTTTGAGCAAGTGCGATTGTTGGTCAAAAATCTTTTGACGGCGAACTCGAAGTTTGTTTCGTTTTTCATTAATACCTTTATGGAACTTAGATTGCAACTTGTACTTGGATTGCGTCAAACGGAAGCAATCAATTTCCTCTCGTTATTTGTTTGTTCCGCGTAAGTCATGAGGGGTCCAAAAGGGTCCTTTTTCATTTCTAAAATAACTATTTTTTAATCGTATAATTTAGTGTCATCCATAGATAACTAAGAAAAATTATCTTTTCCTTAAAATCAATAATAACTAAGTCGCGTTTTCCGAAAAATGCAAAAAAAAATGACTTAATGCCTTTTGGAAATCAGCTCTTTGAAAGAGTAAAACCATCCATTTACGACCAAAATCCATGATTCGCTGATTAGTTTTCATAGGTCTCTTTTTAAAATGGGCCGGCCCAATTGCTGAAACGACAGCTCACGTACAATATGAACTACTTTAATTTTTAATGCGTACAACACAATGCATTGGTAATCCGTCAATTCCATGTCCATTTTCGAATGGCACTGCATAACCCAACTATGTTATTATTTCTTCAACTTGGAGCTAAGCCCCTTGGAATGGAATCCCGCTGACATCCCATTAAATGGAACACGTAAACCCGTTACATGCGAGCAGATCGCATTACCGCATACACAGAATAATTGAATGCAAAAAGATTTTTTTACTCACTCAAATAGAAACATATAAAAAGATCTAGTAAGCCTCGTATATAGAATATTTAGAGCTTAAATAACCTATTTAAATACTGTTTATGAAAATATAGATTTTTCAGTAGGGATAACAAACAATTTAAATATAGATGAAATGTTTTTAGATTGTGTATAAATGTACACAAAAAACTTTCTATTTAAATTTTGGGGTTCTCGAAATATTATTTATATTGGAAATTCAGAAATCAGCCTCTAAATGGCAAATCACCACAAATTTTAAGTACCACTCAATAAATCAACATTATGGGCCATATTATCAAATAAAACGGTCTTATCTTGACATTGTTTAGATATTAGATTCACCATGTGTGTTTCAAACCAAAAATCATTTTAACATAATTTAAATATTGTTTGGTTAAATGTTTCGCTTTTCGCCCAATATGTACTTTTGATGTTGAAAACAAACGAGGAGAAAATTAGTTAACCATTGTTCCTTCACGTTTATAGAGTCGAAAAGCAAACATTCAGGTTTGTTAGTAAACTAGGCTATATATATTGTAAATTTGATATCTTAAGTTCCTCTTTCAATGCCAATAAAAACATCAGAAGTTAGTATTCTTCGGGTCACGGGGAATTCTTGCCCCGTTCTGTAAAAGTTGTTTCTTCTCGTTTATACTCATACTGCCAGAAAACAAAATTCAGGTTCGTGAGTAAAAGAGGTTAGATAAAAGTTGTTTCGCTGCAATTTTGATGCTAAAAACGATGAGTAATAACGGTTGTGTTAAATTTTGTTCTTTTCCACTTAAAGTAAAGGGGGGAGTTTATATACAAGGCATTGTTGGAATTCTTGCCCCGTGAAATTTTGGAATACCTGCCCCGTCGCTATATTTTTACTTTAATAGTGCCTTGACGATTAGAGGCGTATGAAAACAAATGTTGTTTGTTTGGCTGTTTTGAAAACAAATACATATTTAGGAAAAGAGAGGAACCACCTTTTATTATACGCAATGATATAACTATATGCTAAATAAAAGTACGTTTCATTTAGGCTTGAATGTAAGCATAAAAAATACTCAACGTTGAAAAAAATCATAAAAACAGCTCTAACGAAAATATTACATCACCAACTGAACGAAGATCCCTGTGAGAGGCCGGTTGCTTCATAAACCAAGCAGACATTTGGCGGCCGGCTCATTAGCAATATTTATATTGCTAATGAGCCGGCCGCCAAATGCCCGGTGAACTCACCCTAACTAGCTCCGGCATTGGCGTAGTGATGGGGGGTTAACATATTTAAAGGGTTTTTGCAGAGCTCCAAAACCATGTATCTTGATTTTTTTTAATCGATGAAAGATCGAGAAGCTACTAGCCATAGACTTCGATACAACTTCTAAAAAAAACACAATTTTAGTACTGTTTTATTCTACAAATCTTAACATTGGGCCAGGAATCCCATAGTAATTTCTACATTAATTCCATACCTTTAATTACGAAATTCTTCAAGGCGTAAGATGTAAGTGATAA
This sequence comes from Oedothorax gibbosus, assembly GCA_019343175.1. Lineage (NCBI taxonomy): Eukaryota > Metazoa > Arthropoda > Arachnida > Araneae > Linyphiidae > Oedothorax > Oedothorax gibbosus. The sequence goes on from CM033276.1 coordinate 5,124,799, forward strand.
TTTGATATTAATTTTTTTCTCGTCCATTTGTTTATAATTATCAGTTTGTAATGTTATTTGTAGTGACCAATACAATATCAGGCTTATATTTGTTAATTAACATCTGTTGAAATAAGCATCCCTAGATTTTCCCAAGACACGCAAAATTTTTGTTTGCTTATAATAAATTATTTACTTCAATTAGAAGTAAGGGGTTGAAATTTCCATTCATATTTACTAAAGTTAATAGTTTAATTTCATTAAAATGAAATTATTTATTAATTAATTTTCCCTTGATTTTTAATTAATCGTAATTTAGTTTTGGCTAGGATAAGTCGGCCGAACTTTAGTCTGTTTGAACCGAGTTCTCGGCCACTTCTCCAGTCGGATATTGTTGCAGAAGTTTCTACAAGCATTTTTAATCGACCAACGTTCTGACATTCTTTGATGTGCTGCAAAAATAGGCTCCAGGGAGACACTGTTAGATACCACAGTTCCTTTTAACTGGGATTTTTAACAACTTCTTGACTCAGCATTTTTCAACCATACAAAATGCCCCATATGTTTCATTTCTTCCTACTAATGTGTTCCAAGCAGCATTCATTTATTAATTACAAATATCAAAATGTTATTTGTAGCACCGATTAGTTAACATGAAATTTTGCAAGAAAGTAATTAAAATGGCTAATAAACAGGGTTGTTATGTTTAAAACAATTGTTTTAAACATGTTTAAAACATAGTAATAAAAAAACATGTTTAAAACAATAAAAAAATACGATTTATGCTAATTATCAACGTGGTATATAATTTTAGTTAATTAAAATAATACCAAACATAAACTATTACACTATTAGTTTATAAATTCTTCTATAGCTCATCTAATTTATCCGCCTACGTTCTAGACATTTTTTTTGAAAAACGTTATTTATTAAGCATTTAAACATATTTTAACACTTATATGCATTAAATATAAATAAAAGTAAAAAAATCTAGAATAAAAATTCCTTTTTAATAAATTTTGAGCTATTTTGTTGTTAAATTAGGGAGTAAAACACCATTATGCAAAACCTAATATCATAAAAACTACTTAAGATAACCAAATTTCCTTTTACTATCTTACAGTGCTAACCCTGTTAAAGGCAATGAACTCAAATCTAAGATATATAATGAAAAAGGGGAAAGTTATTGTTCGTCGAAACACAATACTCAGGGTTTTCGTTAAAAATTGCATTTTTTTAGAATTGTTATTTTGTTTAGTTTGAATTATCGTCGCACTAGAGCTACACAAGGGCTATTGGCGACGGGCGTCATATTGAATTGTAATTTTGAAAAACCAGCTATAAAAAATGAAATTACTTATAGAACCGTATAATTCTAGTTCATTGCCTGTAAAACAGTTTGCTGAATATGCTGGATTTTTTTTTTTTTTGAGATATCTATAAAACTTTTTGTTAAATCATGTTTTGAGTGAAGGTTTGTAAAGCAAAATTTATATTTCTCAGAAATGTGTTCTGACATTTCTACTCTGCAAACAAACATGTTTTAAAAAAGGAACCAATCAATCATTTATATTGCCAGAATACTAAAGCAAAACTTGATAAAAAAGAAACTTAAATAATGTGGAATTGCTATAACACCTTCTAAATTAAAATTTAATTTTAAATAACTGAGAAAAACAGTTACTAATTAAATATAAGCAATTAAAAAGTTAGTTTCGGTTTCGAAATAAGACTTCCGGTTGAATTCTACTACTTTTGTGTTCAATTATTAAAATAATCATAACTTCGTTTCTAGATGACGTAAAATTAAACTTCTTACATTTTTGGAAACTAGAATAATTGGGCTATAAAGCTAAAAAATAAAAAAGTTATGTTGAATTTCATTAAAAATAGGTATTTTAACGTAGGCGGATACCTTAATCAAAGGAAGACACCGAACAGCCAGATAATCGAAGGATTTCTAGTATTCTATGATTCTTCATCAAAGAAAGATGTAAGGCATATGCCTAAAATTATTGGGGATGGAACTAAATATAGAAGACCAAAACGCAAAAAGAACCGTGTTTTTTTAAAAACTCATACAACTTGTTCAATAACCAAAATGTAAATGTTTAAAAAAAAAAGTAAAAAAACATGTTTAAAACAAAAAAAAAACGTTTTTTTGTTTAAAAAAAACATGTTTTTTTGTTTAAAAAAAACATTTTTTGTTTTTTTTAAAAACATTTTTTATTTTTAAAAAAAAAAAAAACTTTTTTTCCAACCCTGCTAATAAATGCCCCAATTCCAAATGCTCCATTACATGATATAAAGTTCTAATAAAGCCACGAATTTTTTTTAACCTATCAAACTTGGAAACACACAGTTGGTTTGGTGCCTAGAAAACGAAAACTGGAAGTGTTCACAATTGCACTTTTAAGATAATAAATAAAATCAGCAAAATTCGTGAATTTGAGATGTGCGTGGGCTTTCTAAAAGCACACATTTTGCAGACAATGTTTGTTTGACTGTGTAAAGAGTAACAAAGAGCATTATAAGAAGAGAATATTTATTTTATCAGCACAATTCAAGAATCATATTTTCATCTATTTGCCAATTCGACATCACCGAACATATATTTAATCTCAGATTAAACAAAAAATATTTCAGGCAACAATTTTTATCATAGAAAACATGAATGACATACAGCAACTACAGTTCTTAAGAAAAGGTTATAATGGTAATTACACGAACAAAGTTTAAATTGCAGTTTATTATTTCTCTATTGTGAGTTTAGTTATGCTTTTCAGTTTATGGTAAACAAAAATTATGGAATGAAAAAGGGTATGAAGAATCGGATGTATTAAATAACTCAGCAGACAAATACATTAAAAATGAGTGTAAGTATGTTTACAAATACATCTTAACATTTCAATATCAGATTAAAAAAATCAATTATGTTAGGTACATTTTACACTTCTCCATATACTTCTTGACTTTTAGTCATATCTAAGAATGATAGGTCAATGATATGAATTTTAATAGGGGTTACAATAACTTCAATTTCTTGGTGACATAATAAAAATGTTTACCAAATGGTAACCAAAACATTAGTTCACTTATTGGTATATAATTTTAAAAAACTCAACTATTAAAAGTTAATATTTTGAAATTCTATGATTTTTTTTTAAATACTTTTTTATTGTTTTACTCAAAACTTTTCATTAAAAAAATTCTAGAGAATGATGGAATTTGGTTTTCAAAATTCTGGTAGCCCTCATTACATACCTTTGAAGAACATTCAACAGATTGATTTGTTTAAACAACACTTTTAGGCTTTTGTTGCCATGCAAGAGCTAATCCATACAAGTTTAGTTAATAATTCACCCCCCAAAAAAAACACCCAGCAACTATGTTCTTTAGATTTCAATTAGAATATAGTAATAAAATGTGAGAAAAAAGAATGTTTCCGAAAATCAAGGCGTTTTTGGTTGAAATGAAGAAGTCAGGTGGAGGGTGCCTGGGTGCTCCTCTTCTGTAGGGCACGCGCCAGGTCGTTGCGCAGGTCGGCCTGTTGCCGCTGCTCAGAGAGCGACTGCACCGACCGCAGCCCGTTCGCAATGTCCTTCGTCTTGCCAAAGTAGATCTCGTTCAGCGTGTTGCGGATCTTGTTCTCCATGTCCTGCTCAAACACAAAGCACAACTTGAAAGGCACACAAGCATCCCCATCACTCACTTCAGCAGTTTTTTTAGAATTGAAATCAAATCAGAAAGTCCTACATCCAGGCGCGCAGCCAGGATTTTTTCAAGGAGGGGGCTGAACTTCAGAAGGGCACTTTTACAGAATTCCTTGTGTGGGGTCCGGGAAATGTTTGAAATGTTAATCTTCCAAAATGCTATTTTTGAAATACATGTAAATATACTAAATTTACAATCAAGTTTTACAAACTAGACTGCTGGAAAAAAACGCTTAAGACAGTGAGTGGCTGATAAAAATTCCCAAATGAAACTAAAATTACTGGAACTCTGAAAATGGTGGAAAACTTGTGGATTATGTTTAGTTTGAGGTGCAGAGCAGTATAATATTTTTCCTGTTTACACCAAATCTTCTGCGGTGAGTACAGTTTTGATTTCTACTAACACCATGGCATTCCTCTCAAAGGCCAGAAAAGTAGATTTAGTACAGCTAACTCAAGAATTAAATCTAGTTATGCCGTAAGGAGACAAAATATCACAGTTAATTAGCATAATTACTGGCGATGCAAATTATTCGGAAGAAACGACTTAAATTTTTTTTGACAAATATTGAAACTGAGCGACTTGAAGCTTTAGAAAAAGAAACGGAACAGGCTAATCGAAAATTTGAAATTGAAAAATTGAAGGCCGAAGCTTTGTTACATGTACGATCGGTACATGTACTTTGTTACATGTACCGAAGCCTTGTTACAGCCGAAGCTTTGTACGTCGGCAGAGCAGGAACGAAACACGCAAAAGTGTAATATTATAAATTTGGTGAAACCATTTGATTCAAAAGGGGACATAGGAATTTATTTAAATTTATTCGAAAGACAAGCTATAAGGGCTGGTGTACAGACTGAAAGTTACATGTCGCACCTATTAACTTTGTTACCTTTGGACATCGTAAATTTGATTGCTCGTGAACCGGATGAGCTCGCAAATGACTATGACCACGTAAAGAAAATCTTACTTAAACGATTCAATTTGTCGGCTGAACAGTTTCGCATCAACTTTGCATTAATTAAAAAAGAAACCACCGCGAGCTGGCGAGACTTTGCGTTTGAACTTACTAGCAACCTCGAGGGGTGGCTAACGGGAATTGGAATCAAAACATTCGAACAGCTAAAAGAGTTGTTGATAGTCGACCAAGTTCGCCGAAAATTACCAAAGGATACGCAGGAACATTTTTTAGACCAGTTACCGAAGTTAAAGAGTATACATGAGTTAACTGACTTACTGGACGACTACGATAGTCTCCGATCAAAATCAAGCTTCCATAAAACAAACGTGCACGATAATAGGTTGAAATTTAACGGATATGCGGGACAGGAAAGGCCTTTTAGAGGATCCACCAATGCTACTAACCCCAACATGAATAAAAATGATTACCATAATGAAAGAGTGTTTAATAATAAAAATTTTGATATGAATGATATGCTGATAAAAATCGTAGATATAATAAAACTGGTGTTAATTTAAGTGCAAAAAAGTTTGATGGTGAGAATGAAAGTGTTTCACTTGTCACAATAAAGGTCATAAATCTTTTCAGTGTCCCAATAAAGTACCGAAACCAGTGAATAATGTGGGTAGTGCAAATACTTATTTGGATAGCAATATTTGAACGTATATTGAAATAATGGGAAAGCAAGTACAGGCAGTGGTCGACACAGCTCTCAATATTTGTAATTCAACTGTGTATCAAATGTTGGGTGAACCCAAACTGGAAAGAGACGGTACAACAGTAACTGGGGTCGGTAACGTAATTATAGAACGGATATTTTACTTGTAATATAACACTTGATACGTATAAAATTCATTCTAAGATATATGTGGTAGAGGTGTTGGATTCTAACTTCATATTGGGAAATGAAGTCTTAAATAAATTCAACTTTAGTATAAATGAAAGTGGTATACATATTTTGGGTGTAAGAAATGCTAAGACTGTGTCATATCTCCAAATAGCATCACAAAATATAACACAATTACACCGTGATCCGCTTCCAAACCACAAAGAGCAAGGACGTAATTACCAATGCCATTTCTTCAGTGTTAAAAGGTCAACAAACCGAAACGAAACTGAATCTAATAGTAGAAGCGAAGCTGAACACAAAGAATTGGAGTTGAACGTGAACCAGTCTGAAGGTTTGCAAGAAAAACAAGATGCAGGTTCGAGCGCAGCAGACGAGCGACATTGGCCTATTTCCGTCATAAGGAACAGGGACGTGACTTCATCGTCAGAAACCACTCAAGTTGTTCCTTTTTCGTGTAAGAAGAACACACAGGCTGCGTCACTGTGTACGTACACTGTGCACGGTACCAGCATCAAAATCGAAAAGAGAAACCAAAATGTCATCAACCTGAACAAGGAATTCTAATTTTCTCCCCTTTTTGCAAGTTTATTTCAACTGTATAGTTAACATTTTAAGTTTATTTATTAAAGTTTCAATTTTAAAATGATGTATGCCAAGTATTCCTATACTGTGCGCCATTGAATAACGAGACCAAGCCAAAACCAAATGAACTATCATTAATCAATCTTAAAGGCGTCTCGTGTGTGATTCATCAGAATTTTCAAGGTTGTTGGTTTCATGTTCTCTTCCTTTTTCAAGGCCGTATTTGTTTATCAAGTTCACATATAATCTTATATACAGTCCCCTAAAGGTTAATTAAAAAGTATTTTGTGATTTACTCAGCAAATTATGGATATTTTTTTTTAAAAATTAGGATTTCGCTTAAACTTCATGTCTTAAATGCATTTCTGTAAAAATATTAAGGGGTTCCTATTCATAATTTTTTAAAAAATTAATATAATAATTATTTAAAAATATAAAAATTGTTTTAAAGACCCCAATAGTGTATGCATTTTATTTGGGTTATTATAATTACTATTCAGTAAAAAATGCGTTTCATTATCTTAATTATTTATAGATTGGGATAGTTATTTATGTGCAACTCATTTAACATTACGACTCCTAAACTTTGCACGTCTCTAACTCCACTAATAATGTCATAGATTTGAAATATGGACTCAAAAATGGGTGTTGCTATTGAAAAATTTGAAGTTGGTAACATTTTTAATATGAAGACAGCCCCTTATGCAAATTTTGTTTCTTGCAATTAACTCAGAATGTTATTTGTTTACAAAGTCAAAAAGGTCCGATTCTATAGGTTGACTAACGGCCGAAATAATCATAGTGGATACTTTTTTTTGTCCACAGCTGTACATATTTTTGTGTGTCCTTTGGCTGTTTTTTTGTTTTGTTTTATTTTCTAGATTTCGAGGACGGAGGATGTCAATCGGGGCGATGACCGTCCAGGATGCCCGAGTGTGGGAATGGTGTGATCCCATATCAACAGAGGGCGCCATGACACAGCCGTCCATGGAAAGGCCGCAAACTGATTACGTCACAGTGGCGGTGTCCACACTTTGAATTTCGCAACGACATCCGGCAGAACATTCGAAAACTGTCTAGAGAGGTGTGCTGCGGCACCCTTGTTTTGATTTTGTACTGCATAGATAAAATCTTAATATTTGTTAATAAAAATAGTTAATTTCTTGCCTCATATTATTTAACGATAACTAATGATTCAAAATAAATACATATTATTGTTTGCCTGAAATTGACTTATTTTGTGGGCTTCAAAATAGAAATGGATATGATACCAGGAACACTCACTTGATGAAGTAGCCATACTACCTTCAAACCTCCGCTCCAGCTCACTTATTATTTGGTCAATGTACAGAATAAATAAAGATATTCTGTAATATGATTCGGCAGTTTCAGCAGATTGGGTTTCCCTAAATTTTTACCGTTTCGCCATTCGGAGAACATTGATTTCAAAATCGTGTTTTAAACTAAGGGCTTCTGCCTTTTTAAAGATAGATGAAAAGTGTTCTAATGCCTTTTCGCATATGTCTAAAAAACACGTTTAAAATCTTTCACTAGTTCTACAGCCTGAATAAGTTCTAAGAGACTTCAGTTGTAGAAACCTAGAAACAGGCAACTTTTTAAAGCTGTTGTCCGTTTAGTCAGTCGTTTGCATTGGCAATCCGTATCAAATAATTTATCTTGGAAAGTGATTATGAGCAACGTTTTTAGTTCCGTTTTTCAAGAATATTGTGCAAATTGGCTTTTTTGCATTAAAATACATTTTTGAGGATGTCAGTTTTTAAAATTACACAAATTTGGGCAAATAAATTTGGACGAAAGGGCATTTTATCACGGTCAGGGGGGGGGGGGGAATCTCGGGCCCTGGCTGCGCGCCTGCCTACATCCAAGATATTTCTTTATTCAGCGAAACACTTAATGAATAACGATGACTCAAAGTCAGCTATCGGAGAAGCCTGTAAAAGCGATGCAAAAAGGGAGAAGCAGCTGTTGATGTATGTGTCCAGCAGGGTTCGAAATTCCTGGTTGCTAGTTGCAAAATGCGACCAATTTATTTCGGTTTGCGACCATAAAAGTAATTTAGTTGCAGTTGTCGTGACTAGTTATAGGAATCATCAATATGCACTTTTTCAATTTTTTAAAAATAACATAAAAAAAACCTACCGGGAAAAAAAATAACAAATGCTACTCCTCCTCCCAAAAAACATTCCACTCTACAGACTCCACAATCTGTACCTTATTTAAAAAATAACCAGATTGTGTTAACAAAAAAAAATATTAACATAACTTGAATAACATAACTTGATGAATATCAGCTATGGAAGGTTTGGGTAAAAGATAAACCAATCATTCAATGTAATATGGGACAGACTTGTTTTTTGAGACAAATGACATTCCAGATGGAGGAAACTTTGTTAATTTATTGATTGAAATTTCTTTTCTTAAAGTTTTGCCATTCAGCACAGCAATTTGTGAAAGAGGTTTTAGTGTTCTTAAAGTAATTAAAACCGACAGTCGAAATAGACTAAATGCCAGTAGAATTAATGATTTGATGATGATTAAAATTAATAGTACATCTACTGATGATTAAAATTCAAGAAATGCAATCCAGCTTTGGCTTGAAGATGTCACAGTTGGTAGACGGCCAGGGCTTATTGGGTAACTAATGCACAATAGTATATTTGTGTTAAAAAAATGGCTGTGCAATAAACATAGCTTTAATGTAATAAAAAATAGCATTTATGAAATAATTTTTTTCTACCAATTGCGCCTAGATATTCTGCATTTGCGCCTAGTTTTTTGGGTTAGTTGCACAGATTGCGGCTAAATTTCTAACACTGGTGTCCAGGTTGTTCTATGACCTGCCCGCTACAAATTTACTATGTTTTGAGAGGTGCATAACATTGCTAATTTAAAGAGACTTATTAAGTGTTGTAGCAATTGGAATTTGTTTGCTTTTAAAGAGAAGTAAACACGATTCCAATTACTACCTTCGAAGCGGGTAACTTTGGCCGTCGGAAAAAATATTCGTTTCTCTATTTCTATTTATAAAATGATCCCATCTTTACTTGTTTTACATTTTTAGAAAAGTGGAAACATTGCTTTTCATTTCATGTAAATAAAAAATCTCATAATTCTAATTTTGGCAATATCACAAATAACATTCTTACAAGCATTGAATGACAAAAATCTATTTCTTTCAAGTTTTGTTTGGAACATTTAAAAAATATTGAAAATAGCAAAAGAAAACACCCTATACTATTCATTTATTTATTGACTGCTACACCATTTGTTTTAATCTAAGTTGAATACTTTTTAGGCTATATTTAATTATTGGTCACCGCGAAACTTTTGACGATTAATGAGAGTAACTTTGGCCCAAGATGCAACAATTTCTTGATGGAACCTTTTCAAAAATGTATGGGAAAAGTATATTCTGTATAACTATTTGAAGAAGTCTCTTACTCTTATGGTTATTCATTTTTGAGGTGATTTAAAAAAAAACGATTTTAAACAATGAAAAGGAAAGATAAAATGCAAAAAAAGTACAATTCAAAATGGCTAAAAATATCGAAACACAAACGTTTTTAAATTCCTAATTATGAATATATTATTGTTTTTCTTTTACAGTTGAACCTCGATTATCCTATTGGGACTGGAGGTCGTATAATTGGAAAGTTCCGGATAGTAGAACATTTTCAATACTAACACTTATGGTACAGAAGAGCACCGAAATTCCACAAACCGAAATCTAGTGTTTGTTTGTGTTGTGTAAGTGTTTATTTTTTGTTTTACAGTAAAGATATACAGAGTCTCACAATTTTAGAAGAGTTTACCGAAAATTTAAGATTGCAGAGAATTCGCTTTTACTATTTTAATTGCTTATTTTGATAGCTTAAAACTACCGAAATTCCCAATTTCCTGAAACCCGATGATTTCCAGACATGACAGAATTCTAATTTCAGAATCACCAGATAATTCCGAATTAAAAATCACAGGAGATTCCCAATTTTTGAAACGCTGTATATTTCTGAAACTGGTTTCTTTTGTGAACATACAAAAATGAATTCGTTGGAGTTTTTGACGTTGACTTAGCGACAGTCGATTAACAGAGAGTTCCAGATAAGAGGGACGGATAATTGAAGTTTTACTGTATAATAAAATCATTTGCTTCTTATGAAGATATTAGTTTATTAAATCTTTATTCGAAAAATAAATTAATTTTCCCTTATTAAAATGGGCCTAAATCTGATCCGGGTAATTACAGATCAGTTAGGTAATCAGTAATAAATTACATCAGTTTTAGGTAAAGTTTATGAAACACTGTTGAAAATGCGTGTAATGACTTTTTTGGAAACTAATAATTTGCTTTCAGATAATCAATATGGCTTTAGAAAAGGTAGGTCTTGTACAACTAATCTTTTAAAATTTTATGACATTGTTACAGAAGAGATTGATAAAGGCAATATGGTTGATGTTATTTACATCGATTTCCAAAAGGCTTTTGATAAAGTTCCTCGTGAAGCTTTGTTATTTAAGTTGAAAAGATTTGGGTTAGGGGTTGCCGTGGTCCGTTGGATTAAAAAATTGGTTGACCAATAGAAAACAAAGGGTTCACATTAATGGTAAGTACTCTGATTGGAATGAAGTAGTAAGTAGAGTACCTCAAGGCTCTGTACTAAGGCCAATTTTATTTATTATGTTTATTGATGATATCAGCTGGGGGTTGAATAGCAAGTATTTTTGCAGATGACTTAAAAGTGACAGTAAATTCTGTTGAGCAAATCAAGCAGTTACAAAATGATCTTACAAAAATTACTGAATGGGCTTCAAGATGGGGCATGTCATTCAGTGTTAACAAATGCCTTGCATTTGGGTAAGAACAATGTTAAACATTCTTATGTTTTACAGGGATCCAAGATAGTGAGTTTGTTAGCAGGGGGAGCAGCCAATTTTTTTTGAAAAAAAGTAGTAAAAATAGGAGTATTATTTTAAAAAATAGGAACATAAACCTACTAAAAAAAAAAAGGAAAAAATAGGAATGACTTAAAACTTTTTTTGTTATAACAAACTTTTTCTAAATGTGGCACAATATATGTACAATAGACAATGTAAGTCATACGAAAGTTATGTTCATTTGTTTATAATTTTCATTTTGTAATGTTATTTGTACGGGTAAATATAATGTTATGCTGATACACTGCTCAAAATAATTAGGGGATCACTTTACGTACTTTTGTTCACACTTTCAGTTCCAACTCCTTATTTTTTACTATAAAAATCTGAAATTTGTGAAATAGATTCATTATGCATCCAGAATGAAATGGTAAAAAACAGGGGGGGGATGAATCTTAAAATTTAACTAAAATTTAAGGGGGAAATATTGGAATCATAACTTTTGAATAAATTATAACAATCATTTTTTCAAAACTTTATTTGTAAAAAAACTTAGTGAGAAAAAGAAATCGTAAGCTGATGAAACCAAATGGAATCACTGGGGGTGAAAGTAGGGGGTTTAAGTGTTCTTTAATATTTATTAAAATTAATAGTTTAAAATCATTATAGTGAAATTATTTGATGTCATTCGGTTAAGTCAAATAAATTTTATTTATATTTAGTATAATTGATAATTAATAATAATTATTAGCCCTTTCGGTTAAGTAATTAAAATTTATTAGCCCTTTTAGTTAATTAATTGTAATTAAACATAATTCATTTAGCTTTGACCAAGCTAAGTCGGCAACATCGATATTTTGTACCCCCCCCCCCCATAGAACTATCCTGGCTACGCCACTGCCTGCCAGTATAGGTCGAAGTAGAAAAAGTTTAAAACGCAAACAAAAAAATCTTTTAACGTTCAAAGTTGTTCTTGTGTTCACAAGGTCACGCCTCGCGAACGCTTGATCAGAAAAAAAATATTCTGGTTGGTCCTATTTGGCCTGAACCGGAGCTACAAAAGTAATCACACACTCTTTGGATCATCACACAGAGCCAGATAACTGCCCAATTATTACGAGGCAAGCGGATTTCGTGAAAATTACTAGGCAGCAATATAAACTAATCAGGAAGCATTATTGGACTGCAAATTTTTGTACAAATGAAAATGATCCTTATCTAATGGGGGATTGCACTGATCGTTGGTTGATATTTGAAGACAGCTTAGTGTAATCTAATCTTAATTCATCCTTAAATTATAATTTTTTAAAAACTTTATTAGCAAAATCTGTTGTTTTGTTATTTCTTAAAATTTAAGTTTAGATTTCTTTGATGTAGACCGAGAATAGAGGAAACAACTTTTTGACGATTTTTTCATGAAGAGTAAAGTATCCCCCCTCCCCGGTGAAAGCGTGATATCCCAATGCCGTGGAATTTGACCTTGAGAGCCAACACTCCTTCAGCTATTATTGTCCGGGCCCCACCAGCTGCCGAGGAGAACAATCCCGAAATTAGAAAAATTTAAGACTGTGCACTGCATTACGAAAACTCCGTAATTTAAAAAAAAAATATGCAAAAAAATAGGTATTAAATAGGAAAAACAGGAAAAAAAGGAAGAGCATTAAAAAAATAGGAGCTCTGCGCCCCCTGTGTTAGAGATTTAGGAGTTTTGGTGAGCAATGATTTCAAAATGCTGTTCAGTTTTGGTCTCCCTTCCTCAGAAAAGATATGAGAGTTGCTTGAAAAAAGTTCAGCATAGGGCTACAAAAATGATTACGGGTCTATCTGGCATTGATTATGATAACAAATTAAGATCTTTAAACATGTATTCCCTGGAAAATAGGAGAGCTAGGGGTGATTTAATTCAGCTATTCAAGTTCATAAAATAGGGAGACATGGAGGGCTTAGGTTTTGCCTTAAATAGCAGGATCAGAGGACATGATCAGAAATTGAATAAATCATGCTTTAGAAGGGAGGTAAGAAAACATTATTTTTACAACAGAGTTGTCAATGAGTGGAATGCTTTACCAGATTATGTGGTGTATTACGAAGAGAGTAGAAGATTTTAAGAAAGAATCTTGATAGCCATTGGAAACTGGTAAAGTATTAGATTTATTTTGGACCAACCTTGCTGGGCCTCTGGCCTGTTGTTGGTCGACAATTTTTGTATTTGTATTTATAAAAATTTTATATCAAACATATAAATTTCCTCTGAAAGTTATTTTAATTATATTATGATTTTAGCTCTACTGATAGAAATACAATAAATATTAATATTGATTTGTTAAAACGATTCTTTGATAAAAAGCATCTTATCTTGTGAATGGTTTTCAGTGTTGAAATTTATTAATCTCAATTTAATGTTTGTAAATAAAAATTGCCCAAAAACAAATCAATAAAAAGTTAAGAGTTAACTGTTTTCTTACACGATGTAAGATACCAAATACTTAAAATAAATACTATTAAAATTAAAAGGACAGTGCATTTGTTAAAATAGTACTAAATTAATAGTTTTTCTATATATATATGTTTAAAATTTAAAATGACTTAACTAACTTTGAAACTATATTACATGTTTATAAATGAATATATTTCAAAAACAAAAATGCTTTAAAACTTTACTTATTCAACTGTTAATTTAGGTTTATACAAAGGAAATACCTTCCCATTAAGAATTTAATTATTGACAAATCCTAATAAAATTCATGTTCTGCATATTCTAATGTTTCAAATCCATCAAATTATTTAAAAGATTTCCCTTTGAAACTCTTATTAATCGACTTCTAAGTAGCTATACAATTTGTCTGATCGCTGTCTCACTTATATATTATTAGCAAATGTGTTCTTTAGAAGACTGTTTACTGGTGGATGCTAAAAATAAATTTTTAAATAGGTTCTACGATGATAGATAAAATGTGTTTATTTGCGACAAAGAGCAACACGGAAAGTCACGTAACCAGTTTAATTCAAAAATTCGACATTTTATTCAAAAGATTATTGTAGTCAATCTAAAAGACAACATGAAAATCAAATTTTTTAGTTTCAGCGGAAACTTAAGGCAGTCATTTTGTTAGTATTATGACTGCTGGATTTTTAAAATATGTTCCTAGTCTCAAACAAGGTCCTGTTGTTGGATAAATTTAAAGCACGTCATAAACAGGGGACAAATATTAAGTTTACCAACTGGTTGAAAATGCGGATACTTTTAGCAAGAAATTTTTTAAAAATACTTTGCCGGGTGTACGAAATCAAAGTCTTTTCTCTATGTTAATCCCAAGTTTAAAAAAAAAAAATCTAATAAAAGTTACTCTGCCTGTATTCAATGTTTACAAATGGTTTAGAAAATGATAAATGTAAAGGGCTCTATAATTCCACTTTTGAAATTGCTTCAAATGTTTTGTTGTAATATTTTTTAAAAAATTTTTTTAATAATTTTAAACCAATTTTAATTTGTGTAAGCGCCATTCCATGTCAAATCATCCAGGGGCCGACACCCAAGATTGGCCAATTTTAATGAAATTTGGTGGGTTTTTTCTGGTAGATATAAGAACATTTGCCAAATTTTTTTGCATTCCATCAAATACTTTTTAAACTACAACTGTTCAAAGTTTTGCCATTCACAATAGTGAGGACGCTTTCTTCAGCAATTTTGGCAATAGAACGGTTATTTTTAAAGTGAGAAGGTTACTGTTTTTTGCAAATTGCTCAGAATTAAATGATGAATTGAAATATATGTTTGTATTTAGAATTGAGTGCCAGTATTATACTTAAAAAAATCTTTTAAGTTTAATGTATTTTTTAAAGATTTTGACATGTACTTAGAAAGTGCTTAATAACTCCCAGTTACACTCCAAGGAGCCCCTAAGCCCATTGCACTATTAAAAACTAGATAAAAAGTACTAGTAAGAGCTGCAATAAAATTAGTGGGCTTTTGAGTTTTTATTTCTTTGCGAAAGTTTTTAAAAAAATTCAAAATATCAAGCGCATATTCACTTCAGATGCCACAAAATGTATAATAATTGTAATGTATAATATCACAGGACTTTTTGAAAATGTTTTTAAATTATAAATTACAATACGAAACCTATTTTGTTGTTTAAAATCTCTATGCACTCTCCCCTTCCAAATAAATGAAACTATCATTATACATTTACTATCAATAGTAGTAAAATATTCAAATAACAAATGCAGTACATAATCATATATTTAATGCTTATAAATTAAGTTAATGCTAAAATTAATTAAATATTTAATCAATAGTTAATAATTAAATATTTGTAAAAAATAGTAAGAATTGAATTTTAAAAAAAATTTTAATTCATACATTGAATAATAATTTATGAAATAGATTTTTTCTTCTTCTGTTTGTGAAGCAGTTGATTTTAAAACTAGTGTAAGGCAATTGGTACAACTTTAGGAAAGAGAAAAAACACAGAGAAGACAAAGTGTAAGCAATAAGGAAAAGGTTGGGGAGAAGTAGCAAAGAGGCAGGAGTGATAGGGGAATGAAATAGTGGGGGTTAGAAATGAAGGGGCAAGCAACTGATTGAGAGCAAAGAAATGAGGAGGTGGTAGAAATACCCCCCCCCCCCACATACTTAGAAAGGGGGAGTTAAGATAAACAATGTCTGACACCAGGCTTTCATGTTGAGACAGTAACAACTCCTGAATTTTGGTAGTGTTTAGTGTGATCTTGCTATTGAATAGATGTAGAACCCCTGTTCTATGCATTGTGTTCCCTTGTTTTTGATAGTGCATAACCTACTTCCTTTTGTTTGACAAGTAATGTCAACATTTTTGAAATGAAGGTAGACTAATTATTAAGATTAATCTAATATTTTACTTAATTTTACAATGGAAGCATCCTTTTAAGTACAGAGATGATTCACAAAATGTATGCAAAGTAGAAACATTGTTATTATCGCTCTGATAAACATTTAACAGCAAAAAAAAAAATAATAATTCTTCATTATTAAAGAAAAGTTAGATGACAATCAACAGGAAGGCTTGGAGAACAGGTTACCATGAATATAACAAAGATACCAATTGTTCTCATCACTTGTATTTTTATTTTACTTGATTTGAAAGTGACCAAAAGTCGTGACCTATATAAAAAATACTTCAAGCCTGTAACCAGCATAAAAAACCTAAGAAAAATTACAATACTAAGAAAAATTACAATTAAGCAAAATATTTTAAACAGAGAAACAATATAAATGTAGTCCTAGGGCATCTTTTGTGTAGTAACTGTCGAAAACTTTTATCAAAAGATAATGAAGTAAAGGTGGATTTCAGAAAGTGATGACAATAAAAATTTAGACACATTTTTTTAAATGGAAATGGCTTCGAGATTAACAGAAAAGGAAAGATTGAATGAATCATTGATTGGAATAAATGTATCCCCAATAAAGCTGCAATCACTTTCATCTCATTCAAAAAAGAGCTATGCCAAAAGAAAGCTAAAACAGGCTGAATCGCAAATCAAAAGAAAATTATTAAATGTTTTGAATGTTGAGGAAACCCAAAAAAGTGATGACTCCGAGAGAATCAAAACTTAAAGAAACAAAAAGAAAATGTGATGACATCGATAAATTGGTTGATCTAATGAAAATTAAATTGGATAGCAATTTAAGCAAAAGAGAAAAATACAAGTTCTGACAATTGCACCTCAATCATGGTCAAGAAAAAAAGTTGCCTGAGAATGTGTCTGAGTACATGGTTAGAAAAGCGAGAAACCTGACAATCGAAAAAGGCATCTTGGCAATACCAGGCCAAAAAGGACACAAAATTTCCAAGGAAGTAAATGATATGATCATACAAAAGATGATGAGCACAGTATGACGATGTCTGGTGCTAAAGACAAAGTTAGCATCAAGAGAAATTATTACAAACAGAAACGATTAATTTTGTGCAATCTGAAAGAACTTTATGTTGCTTTTAAACAAATCCATCCAGAATTAAAGATCAGTTTTTCAACCTTTTGTTCGCCCGAAATGGTGTTTTAGCGTCCTGGTACTCATGCAGTGTGTGTTTGCCACCAAAATGTTAACTTATTAGCCAATGCACTCAATTTAAACCATACAGATGTAGCTCATTGACTCAAAGGTAAAATTGTCTGCAGTAGAGAGAATAGATCATGCATGTTGCGCTACTGCCCCAATAATTATGCTGAAACACTTTATGCCGATTTTGAAATAGATGAAGAAGAAATTCAATTTTCGCAATGGATAACATGAAATTACAAAAGATTACATTGCCTATTCGAGAGTTTGTAGATTTACTTATAGAAAAAATAGAACAATTAATACCTCATTCCTTCATTTCAAAAGTGCAAAATTCTTACTTAAAAAATATAAAACTTTAATGAATGTTTGATATTAATGGATGTTGCTAAAAATTACAGTTTTGTTTTACAAAATGAGGTACAATCTAACCACTGGAGCCATTTAAGCTGACATCGTCAGTCGGTTCATTACAAGAGACTCCTCTTTGTTTTATATCAGACGACTTAGGCCGTTCCATTTGTCTATTTACTTCAGAAAAGTAAACAACCAAAGTCTAATTTCCCAAATATAAATAAATTTGAGTATTTTACCAATGGATGGGGGGCAATATAAAAACTACAAAAGTATGATGAACTTGTGCCTTCACCAAGAAGATTTTAAACTGGATGCATGTTGGTCATTCCATGCCACCATGGAAAAACTGTTTGTGATGGGATTGGTGGAACAGTAAAAAGAACAGTCACTAAAAGGAATCTACAAACTCAATCGCTCCAAATTACAAATGCTCATAAAATGTATCTGTTTTGCCTTCAAAAAATATCTTTCTTACGTGAAGGGGAAATTCAGGGATATCGAAACCAACTTGAAGAGATATATTCTAGAGGCCAAACAAGAAGTTTCCATTTCTTTCGCCCTCTCTCAACTTACGAAATTCCGGCAAAACGAACGCGTCTGGACGAAGAAAATGGCATTGAGTGGAATATTATTCAAGGTGCAGAATGTTCAACAAAATTGTCTCTTATCAAACCATCCGTGAACAATTACATCGCGTGTGATTATAAAGACAATTGATGGATTGGTGTAGTCAGAGAAATACACAAAGGGGACTATACAATTGTATTTATGCATCCTCATGGACCTTCTGAAACCTTTTACTGGCCGGATCGACAAGATGTGTGTCCCCCTCAGCATACTTTATGTACAATCGAAACTCCAGGGATAACTTCCCTTATGGCTCGTTCAGACATGTGCTTGGTCAAAAAAAAGCTGAATTTTGTTCATTATAACAGATAACCATAATAGCTATTAGCTCAATTTCGCCTTTTATAAAATTCACTCATTTCTAAGAAAATCACATATTGGAAAAAAATTACATGTATTATCGACCCGGATGATACAAGACTGGACAGACACTGGGATATAGTCGGGGGACTGTAAACAGGACCAATCTTGTTGGGCTTCGTGCCTGTTATTGGTCCTTTATTTTTGTATTTTTGTATTTGTATATAAGACATGGGATTGTTAAAATAAAAATATATTTTTAAAAAATCTTATGATCATTGTAGGCATGGGCTAGGAATAAATTGCCCTCTTGGTATTCACAGAATGTCTCAAAGTAGGTAATAAGAATGTTTACTTACCTCAACCATTTTCCCAATGTTAGCAATGTGGGGATTGGCTTCATTGACGTTGGAATCACATTCATTCTAAGCATAAAAAACACAATTTTCAAAACATCATTTTGTATCTTACAAATGTGATTAAATTATAGTAAAATATTTTAAATGCAGGGCAATATTTAACTTGTCCCTAGGTAAAAAGTCACTCAGCATTTAATGGATCCCTATAAATCTACCACTGAGATAATTTAAATTTGTAACTTTTAGGCTGATATCATTAGACCAATAACTTCCTAATGGAACTATTTTGAATACTTACAATTATAAATTAGGGGAAATAGAGAACCCTTAAAAACAACCCAAAATGCAATATCTATTTTGTACCAAGGTACAACAGCTTTTGTTATAGCTATTCTTTAGAGAGAGATCGATAATATATTTATTGCAATGGGCCTAAGCCCGTTTACAATGGTTGGCAGAGAATCTATACATAATACTATTATACAAATACTATTACATAATACTAATAAAAATCTATTACAAGGACGCTTACAAAAACAAACAAATGAAATACAAACACTTACTTAAATACATAAAAAGAAACACAAGGAAGTAAACTAATTGTCAATTTCATCGAAGCTTAATATATATTGTCTAAATTTTAAAACTGATATTAAGTAGTTATAAATATTATAATAGATTTTGTTATGAAATTTTAGAAAAACCGAAAAATTGTTAGAAAGAATAAAGTATTTTCTTCTGAAGGATTCATAAATAGGGCAAGTTAAAATTACATGTTTCCAGGTTTCCTTATCGGATGTATTACAAATTTTACATGCAGGTTCAGGAAATATTTTGTAAATTGATCCTTTAAAGTATAAGTGTGTTTGATTACAACCCAACTGCATTAGAGTTCCTGTTTTACTGATAGATCAACATTTGAGGCTTCAATTAAATGTGAGCTTTGGATGAATTTGTAAAAAGAGTGATTGTTACTAATAGCTATACAAGCAAAGTCATTTTAAATGTATTGATCATTGTATGATTGGATAATTATTGGTAGGTATTGTTCTGCTACTTCGTAATCTTGAGATATCCAAACAAAATAAAAATCAGCATTTTGTAAAATATTCCTAACAGAGATAGCCCAGTTAAATTTGCTAGTAGAATAACCATAAAGAGTCAAATTATAAAGTCGTAAATAACAAGCTTTAGCAAATCTTTCATCAGACATCTTAAGTAAATGAATCCAATATTTTAAAATCAAACGAAAAAAACTAACAAAATTCTTGAATGACCTCATTCAAGTCTCAAGATATATCCAGGGGTATGGTATACCTTGAAACAGTAAGCAATCTCTTAACAAAAATACAAAAACATTTTTCCAATTCACAGTAGTTATTAACAGCTCATATTGGAGCACCGTAAGTCAAAACAGACAATATTTGGGAATCAAATAACTTAAACCAAGAATTAACCGAGTTCATTTTTGCACCAGCAAGAACAGACCAAGAATTATTAATTGCACTGATAGTTTTAGAGATAAAGTGATACTATTTATGATATAATATAATATGAAGGAAACAATTATCTGTAATTTATCTACCATTATCTGTAACAGGCGATCAAGCTGTTGCCAACTCGCTGCCAAGCTGTTCTTTATAATTTACTTATAAATCAACAAAGGGAAACATGAAAAATTTATTAACTTAAATAATGAATATTAAGGGAGCGTGGGGGCTAATAAGACAAATGTTTATTAACATCTGTATTTTAGCAAATATATAAGAACTAGCTGTTATACCCGACGTTGCACGGGTAAAGGTGGAAAATTAATTTAACAGTCAATTTAACTATTTTTTTCTTTCATTTTAGTTACATAAGATATGAAGATTACCCAGTAATTTTCCACTTAATTACCCAACTTGGATATAGTAATGATTAATATTAATTTCAAAAATACCTTTGATAAGAAGCTCAAATTAAAAAGAATACATATTTAAGTAAAAAATAATCAGTAAGAATTAAAAATGGAAAAACAACTAAATCTTAAAAGGGTCTCAAACTTAATTTAACGCAATTAAAATTTAAATCTCACTTTAAACTGTTCACTCTTGTTCTGCGTGCAGAAAATAAAATTTTCTTAATGAAAGCTAATTACATGATGTAATTGTTTAGATGTTATAAAGCTACTCCAGCAAACAGCAAACAATTTGCATTTTTTATATTTATTTGTATTTTTTTTAACTGTGATAAATATATTAAAGCAAACGATTTTTATTTTTAATATTAAATATTTTTCTAACTGCTAAAAAGCTAGCAAACGATTTTTGTTTTAGATGTTTATTTCTAATTTTTTTAGCTGTAATTAAACTAAATATACTTAAAAATCGTTTTAAAAAAATGTGTAAAAAAGAACTAAATAAACAATCCGTGAAAACGTGCTGTTGAAGGAGCAATAAACCTCTAAGGTCTTCAATGCATTGATTGGGAAACATAAAAACGTTCGAAAACGATAGAAGGAATGGTCTGATTTGAAAAATTCTTAGCCTATGTTTGTTCCGGAGATGAGATAAATTTTTTTGCCAAATTTCGTGACGATCTGTTGCGTGATTCTTTAGATCTCGTGTCTTATGCATAGACCAATGCATAGACCTTTTATGTATATAGATTTAAAATTTTTTTAATACAAAAAGGCGCTGTGAGTAACTGCTCCAGTGCCCACGTAATGGCCCTGCTCCTTAAAAAACATCGAGTAACATGGATTGTTCATATTTAAAGTACACACATTTTCTCTTATTTCATGAATATGGAGGTAGAATAAGCCAAGTTTAGACCCTTTTATGCAGTGTTGTTGTGCTTCCCCTACTATGGTTAGTGGATTTGAGCAATTTGCGAGTTTCCCAAAAAGTTCGCCATTCTCTCCTATGTATCTCGACAACCGTCCCTCGTAGAACAATTATGTAAATACAAAACTTATAGAAAAATGTGTGTAACTTTTGTATTGACATTTTTGATCTTAGATTAACAGAATTTGATATGTAGAGCAAAAACTTGAATTTTGAGCAATTTTTGCGATTTTCAAATGAAAAGCACCACGTGTTACTGATATCAGAATGGGATAAAACTTTGTTTCTGAGTGTTATGAGATAAAAGGGAAAAAATGAGACGGTACGTCTTTTTGATTTCGAAAATTCGTGAAATAAGGGACACCCTACTGGAGAGGGTAGTTCAGTGACTAAGTATTCTAAATTTATCAGCAAAAATAAAGCTACTTAAACCTTATAATGCAACGAATTTTTTATAAAAAATTTAAAAGCAAAAGTTTTTGATAACTTGGCTGAATAATATATTGGAGTTTTATATAGATGCTTCAAGAAAATAATATAAAGCTAGGTTTATTTGTGTCCCATTAGACACCACAGTTTTATTATTTATAGATTATCCAATACAGAACCATGTGTATTTCACCACAGTATCTCACACATAATACTAGGGATCGACCGATGGCGAATTTCGGCCGATGCCGATTGTTCAAAAGTTACATCGGCCGATGTTTCCCGCAAAACCAAAGTACAAAATTCGTTAAATCCATGTGCAATCCATAAAAAAAAGGAAATTAACGCGATCCCTCCGATTTCCATATTTTTTAAAATTCTATGTCTTTGTTCGATTTAGACTTTTTAAATTTTTTAAAATTTTAAGGTATGGGTCATTCCATGTCAAAACACCCAAAAATAGGGTGTTTTGTCACCCACCGACTCAGATTTTCTTGAAACTTTGTATATTTGTTCTCTTATGTGATTTAAGAATATATGCCAAATATTTTTGGTTTCTTATTGTAACTTTTTTTTATATTAAATTTTAAAAATTGGGTTTTCTCGGAATTCGTTCTCGCCCCGATCGCTGGCCAGAATTGAATCAATTTACAGAAATGCTTATAACTTCAGTATTTATGGAGCATTTGGCTTCAAATTTTTTTTAAAACTTTATGAAACCTTATAGTTAACTTAGCTATAGCAAGTTAAGGGCTAAAGTAATATTAAAAAATTACAAAAATGTTGATAATTCAACTTTTTTATATTTTTCAAAAAAAACATGACTATAGAAATGTGCTAATAAGTTTTTTCTACCTCCTCTCAGGAAATCGATTTTTGTGTCTATAGATTCCTTAGGTTTTAGGCTTTAAAATAATAAAAAATCAGAATGGTGTTTTGCCTTAATGGATAGATAATCAAGTTTAAAAACAGAAAAACGATTTTTTGCACATCAACATTCAATTAATGTTTCGAGGCCAGTTTATTTCTTACTATTTTTGTAAAATCTCATTTTATTACTTTTAAGATAGTAATTGTATTAAATGTCTTTGATTATATATTTATTTTTTACAATTCTTTTTAAAGAAAAAAACATTACTGCAATTTTAAGGAAACT
Organism: Oedothorax gibbosus; assembly: GCA_019343175.1. NCBI lineage: Eukaryota > Metazoa > Arthropoda > Arachnida > Araneae > Linyphiidae > Oedothorax > Oedothorax gibbosus. Next base: position 5,147,874 of record CM033276.1, read on the forward strand.
TTCAATGCTTCTAAATATCTACATACCTGAAAGATTCAATTTAACCTTTCTGGAAGAATTACACACTTAAAATATATTTAAAAAATTAATTAAGATTTGCATCTTTTTTTAGCTTAAACAAGGTCTTTATATTCGCCCAAAAATAAAACTAATATTTTAAATATATATTACATTATTTTGGTATGCATTAATTTCCTACATTGTATGATAAGAAAATAATCCAACTATTATAGAAAACACTGAGATTAACAAATATTATAGAATAACATGCTTTAATAACAATTTTATGCTACGCATAAATAGGAAAGTAAATTTTTACCAAATTAAATATTATCGTTTTTAAAAACATTTAAAATTAAGTACTGCATTCTTCTGATTGTAAAAAATATAAGCATTCTGTAGCCAGTAAATAATTATGAAAAATATTAACCAACACATGATAAAATAGATTAAATTAAAAAAAAATTACAGTTGATATCTATGTAACAAAATCACTCACCTGTCCCTTTTTGTAACCAGTTTTGAACTTATTTTTTAAATAAGATAACCATTGGCTGCCTGAGAATTTAACTTTATAATAACTGATGAACATTTTAGATAAGTTTCTTTATAGTACTTTGGTTCTTATTCCATTTTAAGTTACAAAATTCTGTTAATTTAATATCCTTTTATTGAATTTTGAAGGCATATGAGGAGCTTTACATTTTGGTGCAGACAATGGACACACTGAATGTGTACCTGCAGCACCAGCTAAAACACACCATTTTGGTCTTGGTTCACAAAATTTTGAAAAACCTACTTTAATATTAGAATATTCAAGTTTGAAACGGGAGTAAACTTCTTTTAAGTTGCATTTAAGGAACGTACTTCTTTTGCATTTACACAGTGATATTAACACTAACTTTATCTTAAGTTCCAGTAAACATTCAAAAATATTCATCATTTTGGTTAAATCAGTGACTAATTTGACAATGTAGTCATGTATAATTTTGCCCTTTTTTGGTTTAGGGTTTGATAGTATACCAGATTGAGTTTTAAATTTCTTTGCTTGGCAAACTACATAGTCACCAACTGTGAATTCTGACATAATCCTTTCTTTGTCCAAGATGGAGGAAAGTTAAAATTTGAATTTTTTTGGATGTCCCTACCTTGGAAACTTTTTTTTTTTGAATAATAGCATTATGTCATCAATATCTAATTTTTGAGTATTTTTTTCTTTAAAACATTATTAACTTTTCCTAATTTTCGTTTTCCATACGATGCCTTTATGGAGCTTGGAATAGCATAAAGTTTAATTGGAGAACACCCTAAAGAATCTAAACTTTTATTCACATCCCAGGGTTGCCACTGACTTTTAGTTTTAAAATAGTTGTTTTAGTTGCCTAAAATACCCAAAATAGTTGCTAAAATAGTCGCCTGAAATCAACACAATAGTAGCAAAAAATAGTTGCCAGTATCTGTAAAAAAGATATTTCAACGGAAATATATTGCCATTTAGGGTTAAGGAAATATACCCTGAAGAATCTAGTAAAACGGAAAAGTATTTAAATAAACAACAAATACTATACAATTAAAAATTTATTTTGTGATTTATGATATAGTACAAACATAACAATATTGTTACTTAGCTCAACTTAAGAATACTAGAGCCTCAAAATTTAGCCTTGAATAGAGACGCTAAGTTCAGTGAAACCTGAAGACCACAAACAGCGCTGTGCCGTGGGGCCAAGGTCACCGGTCAAGATTTTATTTTTATTTTTAACATTTGAAGCTGGTTGACAGAGATGCCCTGTACCAAAGCTACACTATGCAAAGCACGCATCACACCACGAACTACCAATTAGGCATCATTGGCAGATATCGGAAATAGATACTAATCTTATTTCATCTTCAGAATTTAACTGCTTTTGTGTCTTTATTTTTTAAAAATAGCATCTGAATCTTAAGTTTTATTGAAATTTAGTTTTAGGATAGGGAATTCTTTTCATATTTTTTTTGTCCAAAATTTCTCGGCTAATATATACGGTAGATAATTTTTGAGTTTAAAACTTAAGTTGTAGATCGGTCTTGCCTTTCGTGATTTCATCGGTTGTTTCGGTTTCATTCTAAATGCGCAATAAAATCTTTATTCTAATAATTTTTAATCTAATATTTAAGATATTTTATAATTAGTAATTTTTAAATATTTACAAAAAACTATTCTACAGATTACAATACAATAAATTACAGATCGTAAAAAGAACGATATTAGGACAAAGACGACGGAACGAACAATGGAATAAAAACTGTCCAAAATTATTTTGCAACTATAATATTTTTATATTTGGAATAATTAGATTAAATTGTATTATGTAAAACGGCTAAAATACGCTAACTCTCTGATCATAATTATTTTTCTAATTTTTTGGAATGAATAATGACACTAAAAATATATAAAATTTTGTCGGTTATTTAGTAGGAATTTTTGATACTTTTTTTACTTTTGGACTTTCCGTTTCATTTCCCTAGAAAAAATGACCGCAAGTAAAAGAAAAAAATATATATTTTTTTTAAAAGTAAAAATTCTAGGTTAATTATAAAATTTCTGCACTTTCGTTTTCTGTCCCGTTTGTTTAATATCGCCCAAATTTGAACGATTATTTTATGATGAGATATCATAAAAATAATCGTTCATAAAGATATTTCAGGATATGAGACAAAACATATCCTGAATATTTTAAAATCGCGTATCACTATATATATATTTTTTTTAAAGTAGACACTTGGTTCTCTTTAATTTCATTTGCGGTGCAAACTTCAGAAATTGCTAAAAATATAAATAAAATGAGTAACTTTTTTTATGGCAACTTTTCAAAACACGTTTAAACTTCCGAGTTCTTCAAAATACGTTTAAAGTTCCGTTTTATAAAGAGTCAAAACAAGTTTCGAAATCGAAATATCCAAAATAATATTTTTATAAAACACAAGGGGAAAAGAACCAGTCAAACTACTTTTTCTCCTGAAAGTCAGTCAGACCACAGGTGGATGGTCATGTGACCACGTACGACGTCACTGTCAACATAGAAAATTTTTCCCGCACATTATTAGTTCTACCAAAACTAAAATATATCGCGGAAAACAAGTTAAAATATATCGCGGAAATTGAAAATAGTTGCTAAATAGTCGCCAAAATGCTTAAAATAGTCGTTTTTGGTCACTTTTTTATTAAAATAGTTGCCATAGTCGCCTACCCCTTGAAAATAGTCGCTTTTAGTTGCTTTTTAGTAGCCAGTGGCAACCCTGACATCCTCTATACTTATACATCTCAGGGTAGATGAAATGTCACATCTGGATCATCTACTAAGTCACTTTCTTCAGTACTGTACTGAGTTTAGCAATTTTGCGACAGGTTAATAAGTTATGCGTAACTTTTATCCTGGATTTACAAAGATTTTCTTATCTCTTAACAATTTAGATGAAGCCAAGTGTATTGAACACAAGGATTTCTTCACAGACAGCTTATGTATGTTTGTAGGATCACAACAATTTTATTTGGACGAGTTTCACATGCTTTTAAATAATAGTACTAATGATGTTAGTACTATTATTATAGTTTAAATGTTTTAGCTTTTTGAACAATTTTCACCGGACCTAAGTAATATTAATTCTTGTTGCTCTTCACTCAATGCTGAAAAACTTTGAAAGTTTTTACTAAGGTGTATGTTTCGAAATCTCATGATGTTTCACCCAATTTTCCAATGCTGTACAAATCCATGTGTTTCAAGCAATTTTTTAGCAAAAATGGCTTTGAAAATCCTAAATAACTAGAGAGGGCTGACTTTCCTATTCAGTTTCTAATGATCAAGTGAGTGCAGATGAGCAAAAATTAAATTTAATTTAGTCAAGTGGTTGCACATGGTATGCCACTTTCCTAGCCTCTTGCCTCTTCAAGGAGGTGTCCCCTTTAAAGGGCCTCTCTGAATTGCTGATTTGAAATAAACAAATGAGCTCCTTTGCATCTTTTATGTTCCTGCTTTGTGCTACCAATCTACTTATTCAGTATCTAGTCCAAGTAAAGATGTTAGGCCAGATAAGTTTTTGAAACTTGTTACATTTTAACTGTTTGAAGAATTACAAAAATCAGACATGTTGAATTGTGTGAACAGTTTTGGCAAGTTTTATTACATCCACTTTTAGTAGACAATGGCTAGCTTATTTAAAACTTCTAATACTTTAATTAAAATAATAGAAATTATAATTTAGATCTGACAAAATATACAAACGATAAAAAAATTTAAACTTAAGTATGTTCATGTGTCATCAGGAAGAATACCTGAAGTATTTGAAAAATTTCAAATATATATAATTAGGCCTTTTGAACTATAAATGACTTAAACGAACATCTACAAAAAATTACAGTTATATGATAATAAATTATACGATACTATTAGTTTAGAAAAGATAAAAATTATTTTTTTCTGCAACCTTAAATGGGTAGGTACATAGCACTTTTGTAAGTTTCATGGTCATGGCACTTTTACTAGGTACATAGCACTTTTGTAAGTTTCATGGACATCTAATACAATTACTATCTTAAAAGTAATAAAATGAGTTTTTACAAAAATAGTAAGATATAAACTGGCCTCGAAACATTAATTGAATGTTGATGTACAAAAAATCGTTTTTCTGTTTTTAAACTTGATTATCTATCCATTAAGGCAAAACACCATTCTGATTTTTTATTATTTTAAAGCCTAAAACCTAAGGAATCTATAGACACCAAAATCGATTTCCTGAGAGGAGGTAGAAAAAAGTTATTAGCACATTCCTATAATCATGTTTTTTTGAAAAATAAAAAAAAGTTGAATTATCAACATTTTTGTAATTTTTCAATATTACTTTACCCCTTAACTTGCTATAGCTAAGTTAACTATAAGGTTTCATAAAGTTTTAAAAAAAATTTGAAGCCAAATGCTCCATAAATACTGAAGTTATAAGCATTTCTGTAAATTGATACAATTCTGGCCAGCGATCAGGGCGAGAACAAATTCCGAGAAATCCCAATTTTTAAAATTTAATTAAAAAAAAAGTTACAATAAGAAACCAAAAATATTTGGCATATATTCTTAAATCATATAGAAGAACAAATGTACAAAGTTTCAAGAAAATCTGAGTCGGTGGGTTACATGGCCTGGGTGTTTTGACACGGAATGACCCGTATATAATAACGACCAAAGCGATATTTTGTAGAAAAAAAATCGGATTTAACAGTTTTTTAATAAACATAATTTTAACATATGATACAGTAAACTCCCGTTTATCCGGAATGCTCGGGAAATTGACTTTTCCGGATAATCGAATTTTCCGGTTATTTTCCGTTACCAAAAAATGCCGATTTTTTTTCTCCGGAAAATACAAGAGATATTGGCTGCATCTTACATAATGCAAATAGGCAATGTTGTATTTATAATAATAAAATATATAATAGGTATTACAATATTTTGTATTAAAAAAATATTTATTAAGAAAAAAAATCGATCTTTACTTTCAAATGCTAGAAATCTAAATACATAAATCGTCAAACCCATGGTCTAAAACCAGTAGGATATTTAAATATATATAAACAAAATCTGGAGAATATTTAATTACAGAATTAAATTATAAAAATAACTTACTTTGGATTAGGGTTGTTTACGATTTCTGGAAAATCCGAAAATATTGTAAAGTTTGAAAAACGCTCTTTGGGTCAAATCAGAGAATTATTTTATATATATTTATTTAAATCTTGTTAAAGTTAATTTGTTAAGGTATCAGTCATTATTTTAATCTCAAATGAGCAACGCGACGCTGCAAGCCGAAACTGACGCTGACCATCAGCGGTCAAGCTTGGCGCAATCACTTCCATTGGAAGGGTCGGAATTCCATAGTAACCATGTGGGAACAGCAAAAAAAAAATCTTAAGCATCTTAGTAGTAAAAAGGCAGTTGTTTAAAGCTACAATACTTTAAATACTACAGCCTCTTTTCTATTGTAATGGGATTCTCCGAATTATTGGGGGATCATTGTAGACCTCGCGCTAAGATTCCCTTCTACTGATAACATTCATTGCCTTTGGCTGTGCAGAAAAACGTCTTCGAAACGAACATCGAATTGATGCTATTTTGGGGTTTGCATTTTTTACCCCCCCACACACACAAGCTTAGTACCTTTTTAATTTAATAATAATTACAAATATAGAGTTTAAAGGTTCTAAAGAAATATCTTCATTTGCTTAAGTTTAACTCTTTTTGTTAGTCTTTAAGCAAAGATACGAGGTGCGTTCATTTTCGATCTTCAAATAACCGGGTAAATTATGTTAGAACACTATTACAGTAGAAGTCTATTGGATTCTATCGTATTTCAGAAACTAAGCCGATTAACGTTTAATTGTTTGTGTTGGAACATCCCAATTTTCCGTATAAATTTTAGATTCCAGATAAGCAAAATAGGTTTAAACCTTTAAAACATTTTCGTTACTAAGTTTATCCGGAATTCTATCAAAAATTAAATTATACTTCTATTCGGAATAAAGATGTTAAGTATTATCGGTATAAGCATTCCCATTAACCGTATAATTTTATCCGGAATTTAATTTTCCTTTCTCCGTACTGCTACCGATGTCGCTCTAAGGTTGCGCTGGGTGCCAGCTCATATGTTTGCCTCGTCACTTGATCACGGTTCCAAATTACGAGCGACCGGAAAAGCCCTTGTGTAGCTCTAAAGCTAAACCAGGAATGCTGCCGGAAATTAAATTTTAGTTCTATTATATCCGGAATTTAATTCTAGTTTTAACCGGAAGCAATTTTCAGTTATCCGGATTGTAATTTCGGATCGACTTCGTTTAATCGACTTCGTTTAATCCGAAAGTCTTTTCGGATAAACGACATTGATACACTGATAGTATTCTAAATGATTTTTAAAAAATTGGAACTTTAACAAAACGTAAATTGATCTGCGTTTAAAATTGAGCTCATGTAATAAAATTTAATCATTGCCGGATAACCTAAAGATACACGAAGGTTGAAACCTTAACCTGGGTGAACACGTAGAACATTGGCGAAAGATTTTAACTTTTAAAAAAAAATTCACACGATAACACAATTAGAATTTCTTTAAGCATTATGTTATTTTAAATCTACTCAACGTTTTTGAGCCCAGCTTGAAAAATGAAGTATGTTACAGTTTGGCGCGCCGATCGTTTGTGTAATCAGCCACGTAATCTTTTGGAATTTGTTCTGTTGAAAAGATACGGCCAACTATTTTGTCATAAAAGGTTTTATTGTTAGTTGGATAAATTTACGTTGCACTAGAGCTACAGCACAGCCGAATAGTCACATAAGTTTGAACAGCGGTTGAAGCCGAAGTTAATTGGTCTGGCATTTAACACAAACTTATAGTGACAACAACATATTTAACGTGCACCAGTCCCAGATTACCTGCCAACTACTACGGATTGTCCGTAGTTTCTACGGATGAAAGTATTAAACTACGGAGTTACGGAAACAGTCAAAACTACGGATAAGCTTCGATATTTTCTAAAAAATTTATTTGAGTTTTTTTTCGCCTTGGTATTAGTGACCTTATAGCACTTAATGAAAAATTCGGTTTGTCGGCCTTGAAAGACAATGCCCATGGTTTTAATAAGATTTTTTTTAATCCAAATATTTTATCAACATATTTCATTCGCGGAAATAAAATATTCAAATGCGGATCAAAGTGGGGTTTTTTAATATTCTTGCGGAAAGTAAACTTAACCTGCGCATGACGACTAGTAACATTTGCTAAGTACCCACGTAATCGCAGTAGGTTAGTGTTCTTATAGTTCTAGTTTTGATCAGATCAGTCAACCGACATCAGCGCCTAGTAATGTTTTTTATAGAGTCGGATTCGCAGTACGTTGGTGTTCCTTTCATAGTTCTAGCTATGATCAGATTTGTCACCAACCTCAGCACCTAGTAATATTTGTTAGTTAGAGACTTAATCGTAGCAGTTTTTTTTTTTTAAAGTTCTCTTTCTGAAAAAATTGATTAACCAACCATAACTCCTCGTAATATCTACTAGTTGGCAGTGTAATCGGCATAGGATCAGGGTTCCATTTCTTTCTTAGTTTTAGTTCAGGACAGATCAGTCAACCAAATTTCAGGTTCTTTGTTAGTTTAAAAAATTACAATGGCCTTTGGCTTCATCGCTTCTTAGGATTTTTGGTGCCTTAGAACATCATCGGTAGCAGTCCGGATAATGCTAAAATATAATCAGGTTAGCCTTATATGGTTAGCGAAAATGCTTACACCAATAATTAAAATATATATATTTATTATGAGTAACAATAGAAAAATCCGGCGTGGTGGATTTCAGTTCCATACACGATGATACGCATTCACATTATTTAGCCATATGTCTAGTCAGTTGGCTGATAGCAAACAGATGCTCGGTTTATACAAAAGAACACTGAAAGGGTCGCTGTGGTTTAGTTTTGGAGTCAGTGAAGCGAGACAAGGGGAAATTGTACCGGAGGCGAATTCCTCTGGTCTAGATTAGCGACGGTCCGAAAAAGCTGCTGATAGGAAGGAGGCCCCCCACACACAGGGATGATGGGTGTGCTTAAAACTTGCTCCAGTCCACGTGCATTGCTTTGAAACCTGGAATTGGACGTACTGGGGTTTTGGTGTAGGATTTCAAAAAAACATCGGCCTACATTGGCTGGCCGATGTTTTTTTAGGCCGATGGCCGATTTTTTTCACTAAATTACCATCGGCCGCCGATGGCAAGGCCGATTGTAAAATTTTCAAACAATCGGCGCCGATGCATCTGTCTATCCCTACATAATACCCTTATCAATAATACGCCTTCTACCTATAATTTAATTCATTTTAAGTTCTTATTTAATACTTCAAAAGTTTGATAAAAGATACAATTTTAACTTTCTTTGGATTTACAAAAACAAATTTTTTTCTCTCAACTTCGAAAAATGCTTTTAATGGCTGATCTTTGGTTATCAAGATGTATTAAAGAAACGTGTGTAAAAAAATATACTATTCACCACTTTTGGCTCCATTAGCAGTGAAAACAAGTTTACACTTCAGCCAATTTCCCCCTTGAGATGGTTAATACTCTCAAGGTCTCTGTGGAATTAAGGGTATATAGATTGCATATAGATTGAGATAATAGAAATAATAATAATAAAAAAACACTCTGCTCCCACTACTTCGTCAGAGGGACAGAGTATGAGCAGAGGTTTGCGGTAAATCATAAGATCAAATACCACAACTGTCCCCAACACAATGAAAGAAAAAAAAGAGCTCCAAAGAATATCCAACGAACCAAGAAAATGAAACAAAATGAGCCATAAGCTCAATACAAACACCTGAATCAAAAGTGAAAGTAGAAGTATATGTTCAGATCAAATTACGTTGACAGTTAACGAAACTATAGGATATCCAAGATTACTAGGCAAGACGTCTTATAAAAGTATCCACTGCATTTGAATATTTTTAAGCCCTCTGCTCATACTGCCCCCCTCAAACAAAGTAGTGTGAGCAGAGTGTTTGTTGTTGTTTGGTTTATTTTTTTTTTTTTACTAATTCTATTATGTTGTATTGCTACATATTTCATATGATTTGCAGCTTTAGTGCAATCATTGAATTATGTTTTTTTATATTATTTGACTCATTTTCTTTTGGTTCTTTTATGCATTTGTTGCATATTATAAGTATACACCATAGGTTATGTCTTTTATGGGTTTTTAAGAACTTAATAGGTTATGGGCAGTAGCATGTGCAGTAATGTATTAGAGAATATAGAAGTAACATATAGAGTTACGGTTTTTTTTTAGGAAAGAGAGTTGGGACATACTATTAAACCTTTATCTGGAAATAAAACTAAAAATAATGAGACACTCCTATACTGCAGTGATCAAGCAAATATTACGAGGCATTGAAGTTTGGTTGAAGACCCCCCCTGACTAAAACTATATATAAAAATATAGATTATATATTTTTATAATAATATATATATTATAAAATAATGGTTAATTCCTAGTTTCGCGGGCGACTTTTTGGATATTTTGGCGACAGAAAAAGGACGATAAATAATTCCAATCTGACAACCATGTACTAATATCTGCCGCGCCTCTCGCGATGTTTATGGCAACCCTAAATCCAGACGGGGGAAAAAGGGGGGGGGGGGGTTGCACTGTGATGAGTCACTTTTGCATATATTTTTTGTTTGGATTCGTTCAGTAGTGAACGCTCATTTCCGGTCTCGCCGCTCGCGTTTTTTCAGATGATGCTACTGCTGGGTTATTGGTTGTTGTTAACACGTGAATTTTCTGGATTTTAATTTAAATTTTCTCAATTATTGCTTTGGTAACCATTGCTTTTAAATGCGAAATGTATAATAAATATAATTTAAACCCTTTAATAACGGAAAAGGTGATGGATTCTATCCCATTGGATTTTTGACGCGCGCACTAGGGTGGTCCGAAAAAACAAAATTTTCGAGTATCAACTTCAAACCGGTCTCAAAAGTTGCGTATCGTTTTGCTGAATAACGGAAAAATAATTCAAAAATTCTAAACCTATAAACATAATAGGCCCCGTTGGTTTGAAGTTTCGAAAAAAAGGCAAAAAACGAGTAACTTCGAAATTTCATCCAAAATTTACAGATAAATTATTTTGCTTCCAAACAGCATTTTTATGCGAGAAATAATTCAGTTCTTACGAAAAAAATTAGTTTCAAACGTATAGTTTTGTAATTTTAAGTTGCACAAAAGGTTTAAAATGTACAAATTTGACGAAATTTTGGGATTTTCCTTACTCCCAAAACCTAAGCTATATTGCGGTCAACACCATAAAAAAACATTTTAATGCATTAAAATATAAGATTTATTAAATAGGAAGTCGATTTTAGTAGGAAAACGGCCGTATTTAAATGAAAATTCAGGACCGTCGCGTGGTGCGGAGCTCTTTACCCCTTCATAATAAGGCTTTAAATAACAGATAACTTAATGAAAATAAGCTTTGAATAAGGATAAAAACATTTAAATTAATATATATTTATGTAAAAAAATCTAGTTAATGCAATGGCTGGGCTACAGAACTTAAAACAGGTATAGGAAAGAAAATAAATTCGTAAAATTATATCATTTCATTGTAAAATTCTTTCAATGCGCAATATTTGAGCAAAGGTTGGTATGGAAGCCACCATATCTCTTCCAGCACCAATGACCTCATTAGAAAATATCGGTTATCAACCTTTAATAAATATGAAAACTTTTAAGTTTTGCAAGGGAAGTATAATTTAAAAAGTTTGTTTTAACCAGTCACGACAGTTCTTGAACTAGAAATAAAAGTATACTTAATTTTTACACGAAAAATTCAATGATTTTTCTTTTTACTTGCTTTATTTTTAAAATATGATGAAGTAATGAAGTTTAAAAAGAAAGATTCCGTTCCTGGTACCGATAGAAGAGGGAAAATGGGAGATCATAAACCATATAGCTCTCTTGTCCGTCAGTCGGCACTTGAAAACAGATGTAACGCATAGATCTGCCTGGCCACTTGAGAAAGCATGCAGTTGGACTCCACCAATAGGTATGTCTTATTACATATAGAGAAAGCAACTAATTCGGTTCTTAGGTTTCATTTCGATTGAGGAGAATTGTTGTGAGATGTCTTCTCAGAAAAAGAAGTTTAGTACAAGGCAGAAAAATCGCTGTAAAATTTTCGGTTTTCCTTAAAAGTTAGGAAACAGTATGATACCGACATATGAAAATGTGATATTATGTTGCTTAGAAGAAATCTCATCGAATTTAAATGAAAAAGTAAAATTTTCGAAAATAGCAGACAATGTTGCGGCTCAGGTTGAAGCAATTTATCGCAAGGCTTATGTTGTGAAGATGATAAAACAGTATAACGATAAATACTTCAAATTGAAAAAGCAGTACAAACGTTTCAATAAACATGAAAACTATCATGCGAAAGTGAACACATTTGTAAATGAAGCTAAAGCAAAGCTTTTTGATATTGCAGCATGCAAGTGCAGCATGCAAAATATCTTTTTCTTGTATGGATGTGGCAAAAGTGCCAATAATTGTACTTGCCTTGCAGTGGTAGATCGTATATGTGAGAAACAAAAAAAGATACCTCCCATTGAGAAAATTTATTCTTGATCAGAGAACAAGTCGTGTGGCCTCTATTGGCCTCAACCAAAGTACGCGAACATGAATCTAGAAATCGCTACATAAGATCGACACTTTTGTCTAGAAGCCATATACCAGAAATGTCACAAAAATTTGCCTTTAAACGAATTCACTTAGAAAAGGAAAAATATTTTTACACATTTAATTACATATCTGTGCAACATGCTTTAAACTAAACAACAAAAAATATGGATGGTCGGTTGGGTAGGGTGCGGGTGGAACTCGAATTGCAGCCACCTACCCGTGGTGAGTTCTACGTTATTTCATAAAATAAAAAATAAATGAAATGGGCGAAAAGCTGCATTAACAGGAATTCTTTTAAGGTAAATATATATTAATTTAAATGTTTTCATCCTTATTCTAAGCTGATTTTCATATTTTTTTTCAATAAGTTATCTGTTATTCAATAAGTTATCTGTTATCTGTCATTTGGGGCCTATTATGTTTATAGGTTTAGAATTTTTGAATTATTTTTCCGTTATTCAGCACAACGATACGCAACTTTTGAGACCGGTTTGAAGTTGATACTCGAAAATTTAGTTTTTTCGGACCACCCTAGCGCGCACTGCCTTTGCTGTGTACCGGAAAATTCGCTGCGTAATTATAGGTCTTTATTCTTAATATAATTATCAATTTTTGGCTTTTCAATTGTCTTAATTATTTGCAGCTATTTGCTGCGTACTTTGCCTTTATTTTGAAAATTTTTCAATATTCGCATTTTTCATTAATAATTTTGCAGCCGGATATTTGAATGTTTTAATAATCGTCGGAAACTTATTTATTTAAAAAATACTTTTTTGCTGTATTTTGCATGCTATTATCGTCAGTTAATTGTCTACGTGGCTGAAGTCAACGTGATATTTGATAATGTTGTTGTCACATGTAGTGCTACGGATTTTGAAAATGGCGGCCATTTTTTTTCAAAAACAACGCTTCCAGAACAGCGTCACGTGATCCACAGTTGTTTGACTTCGCGGTTTCCGAGTAGCATCGTCCAATCACGTGTCGCTACGCGATGTTTTCTCGCCAACAAGTTTGGTGAGAAATAAAAAGTCGCCGTATACCGAAACTAAGAATTAACCAAAATAATAAGACGTTACTGCGGATATGCTAAGAACTGGCAAATATTTTGCTGAGTCATCTTGACATAGGCGTGATGCATCGGTCAAACCATATAATATAATAAAGCTGGAAAATTGCTTAATTTTTTTTAGAAGAAATTATACATTAAATAATACAGAAGAGAAAATACGTAACGAAACAATAAATCATCACAATTAAAAACACATGTTCAAAAGCTGTATCAACAAGGAATCAAAAAACAAATCGAAAAATCCCCATCAGCAATAGTAACATACGGCAACCACATCAGAGGAAAACACGGGATTTGTCGAAACTGTAACTGATTAATAAGCACTGTTTTGTAGACTGCCGATGTGCTAAGAACATAATTTAGCGCCAAGTTGGCACTGTTTTAGAAAATGAGTTCTCCAAATTTGAATATCCCGGACGAAGAAAATCAAGTAACAATTGAAGGTCAAAATCAAGGAGTATTAAATAATCATTCAATCAAAATCAAGGAGTTCTTAAGGACTTTCATGGACCAGTGGAACCCGGTCTGTGGCTTTATTCAAATCATAAACTGAAAAACATGCACATCATTCATAGAGTTCGAAAATTAATTATGTACGGATTAGGTCACATAATTTTGCAAATAAATGCCTTAATTTCATAACTTTCTATATATTTTCCTCCATTGATAACATTCCTAACATTAAGATATTAAAATATATATATATGAGTACATAATTTATTCATACATAGTTTTACTTGTTAAATAGGACAAGTCTATTACAAATGATGGGCTCAGTTGCTAAGTTATTAAAATTACTGTATTACAAACTTAGCATAAAAATAAACTTTTTTTAAGTGTTATTAGATAAATCTAATGGCAAGTGAGTTTCTTCATGTGAAACCATATCGCAATGAAGGATGCACGCTCACTTCCTCTGAAGTCTTAGAGCAAGGCCCTTCAAAAATATTTTAACTGGTTTTTTATATATAAAAGGAAGCTCATGTATTTTTTGAGAGACCCCAGTAAACCCTTTATTTGGTGCATTATCACATCGACCTGCCAATGCTCGCTAAACCTTTTGGCACTTCGTTATACCATGAAAAACAAACAAATAAATTACTTATATTATAAATTATATTAATATTTATATTAGCTTCCACGCTATGTTTATAACGTAAAAAGTGGAAGGTAATATAATTGTTCAGTCCGTCTGTCTGTCACCCACTTTCATAGCCAGAATTACAAATGCTACGGACAAGTGTGATACGTCAAAAAAATTCAGCACATCGAAATTAGAATACAGTAAAAGCCCGTTTATCCGGCTCCCGATTAACCGGAAAGCTCAAATATCCGAAAATTTGAAATTCCGATTTGGCAATAAAATTAAATATTTTCCGCCAAAATTGCGATTTATCGCCAAATATAGTAAAAACTTATCAGATTTTTTTCCAAGAAAAAATTTTCTGTAGCAGTCCGGATAAAGATATATTAAACTCCGGATAAAACTATACGGTTAACGGAAATGCTTACACCAACAATAAAAAATCTTTATTTATTCAGAATAGAAGTTGAATTCAGTTTCGGATAGAATTCCGGATAAAACTAGTAACGAAAATGTTTTAAGGTTTAAACCTATTTGTTTATCTGAAATCTAAAATTTATACGGAAAGTTGGGGTGACAGATAATTAAACATTAATTGTTAATTGGCTTAGTTTTTCAAATTCATTAGGATCCAAACATCCAGGGCAAGTCGTTGTCGAATCGTCTGATCATGATTCTAAATTACGTGATGATATTTCTGATTTCAAGTTTATATTAATTCACTACCCTGATACCTTAAAGTTTATTAGTTACTGATTTCTTACATAATTTAAACACGGTTATTACCATCGAAAATGCACGCAAATCGAATCTATGCTTAAAAACTAACAAAAAAATTAAACCTAATCAAATGAAAATAGTTAGAACGCTTAAACTGTATTTGTTATTATAACGGCAACACCGGTCTCTTTCTTAAAGAATATTTAATGCCCCTTCCCTCTCGTGCTGCTTAATTAGATTAGCAACTTTATAGCCAAAATACAACGTACTTCATACAGAAATTAAAAGTTACTGAGCACTGAGCTTGGAAAAAATGCAAACCCAAAATAGGGTCAATTCGATGTTCGTTTCAAGGACGTTTTTCTGCACAGCCGAAGGCAATGTATGTTATCAGATAGTAGGAGGGGGATCAGCGAGGGGTCTTAATGGTCCCCCAATTTTCGGAGAATTCCATCACAGTAGAAAAAAGGCTGTAGTATTTATAGTATTGTAGCTTTGAAAAACTGCCTTTTTACTACTTAAGATACTTTGATTTTTTTGCTGTTCCCACATGGTTACCATGAAATTCCGATCCCTTCCAATGGAAGCGATTGCGCCAAGCTTGACCGCTGCTAAAATGAACAAACATTCGATGGTCAGTTTCGGAGTTAGCGTCGCATCGCTCATTTAAGATTAAAATAATGACCGATACCTTAACAAATTAACTTTAACAAGGTTTTTTTTAAAGATAATATTAAATAATTCTCTGATTTCACCCAAAGAACGTTTTTCAAACTTAACAATATTTTTGGATTTTCGAGAAATCGTAAACAACCCTAATCCAAAGCAAGTTATTTTTATAATTTAATTCTGTAATTAAATATTCTCGAGATTTTGTTTGCATTTTAAAATATCCTACTGGTTTTAGACCATGGGTTGGACGATTTATGTATTTAGATTTTTAGCATTTGAAAGTAACGATCGATTTTTCTTAATATTAATGTTTTTTAATACAAAATATTGTAGTATCTATTATATATTATTATTATAAATGCAACATTGCCTATTTGCAGATAAGATGCAGCCATTATCTCTTGTATTTTCCGGAAAAATAGGCATTTTTTGGTAACCCTATTTGACGACTTCCGATTAACCGGAAAAATCGATTATCCGGAAGAGTCAATTTCCCGCGCATTCCGGATAAACAGGAGTTTATGTACATTGAAAACTTCAGAAAAGATTTCGAATTCGAAGTACTTCAATTATTTAAAAACTGCAAAATTTAATGCTCAATTAAAAAGCATAAGAAGCCATTTTTATTAGAATTTCATCACCATTGCCATTTGCAACAATCGCTCGGGAAACTTTAATTCTTTTAGACAATAAATTAAAATAAATTTATTTTTGCGACATCGATCAGTTTGAAATGAAGTCAAATATATTTCAAATTAATTTTATATATTATATATAAATTTATTCTTTGAAATATAAATTAATTTCTGCAAACGATAAGTAATAATTATTGAATTTTCAAAATAAAATAAATGAAACTAGCCAAATTTAGCATGTAAATGTTTAATATAGAATTAATGCTGTGTTTGGCGCCTTTTTATTTATTCAATATTTTCACTGCCATTTCGTCAAACGTATGAGAAACTTTATTTAAAATAAAAATAAACTCTTGAAAGAATATTTATTTTTGAGATATAATTTAGTTTGGATTGTTGTAATATCACAATAGAGTTCTTTTCATGGTTCATTATATATATATGAGGAAGGTTGCATAGAGAATTCTAACTTTGACTAAAAAAATAAGAGAAAGTTTGCTTTTATTTTTAAAGCATCAATTTTACTAATTATTTATTATTCTCTTTTTCGAAAGAAAGTTAATGGATATGGGAAATTGTGGCAACTAAAAGATTTTTATTACAAAAAGTTAAATCATTATTTTTTGAATTTCAAACAAATTCAGCAAACGATAAAGAGCAATTATTAATTTGCGAAAGAAGATTAATGAAAATAGTTAATTTTGGTGTTTAAAAGTTTGAATTAGAAATAAATTATAAGCAGAAGGCCCTGTTTGGCGAATTTTTTTCAGAGGTATATAAATAGTGCATTTTTTGTTGAGCACAAATACTGTGTGGAAGAGGTTCATTAAGTGACAGATTCTGTAACAAACCTACTTGTTTTATTTTTATTATGTTCATATAAATAATACGTTTTGTCTTCGTTGGTGAAAATGTTTAATGAGATAATAAACAAGTACCCTTTACTTGGACAGATTTGTTAAAAATTTGTCTGTCCATTTAAAATGAAAGTGTGAGCTAGGACTCCCTTGAAAATGGTACCCAGCTCGTTTATACACTTATAAGGGAAGGCCCTCCAAAGAGACATGAGAAAGTGTGTGGGGGGGGGGGAGGATTTTCTGCTTACCTGTCGCGTGAGGGACCCGCCGAGGTTCATGGTTCCAGAGCCGCTCTTGTTGGTCTGGAGCCACAGCATCACGGTCGAGGTGAGCTTGTAGTGGGCGCTGCGACCGCTCGACTTCTCCTGCAACACACACACGCCCGTTACACATCACACAAACAACAGAATAGAAAAGAGGCTATGCATGGGGCTAATTCCATTTGTGACAGACATGACATAAGACAACTTTGTTGCTCCTTTTTAAGTACTAAATGTTATTTGATTGGTAAAAAATTGCCATGGAGTGATGCAAATAAAGGTCTTGAATTTAAAAAACACTAAAATGTTCATTCAAGAGAAAATACTTTTAATTAATTGTGTTAAAACATGCTGTGACAGACACAACAAAATTGAGACACAGATTTTGAGTGACCATATATTATTACCATTTGCTCATGCAGAGCAAGTCTAGAACTTTTTGGGAATCAATATAAGATTTTGAAATGTCAAGCAGAAAGAAAAAAAAATTAAGAAATTTGTAAATAGTAAAATATTATTAAATATTTATTAGAATGACAAACATGACAAGGTTTTGTGACCGACATAACACGTATAAAATTTTCAATAAACTTATTAATTCTCAAATATCGCTTTACTTTTTTAAAAACAACTTGGAGATTACATTATGATGTAACATAGATGTATTATGTTATGTGGCTCCTAATAAATTAGAAAAAGAAAACTTAAAATTTATTAAATCCCATCTAATATATTAGTGTGTGAGCTGTAATATTTTCTAGTATTTGCTCCTTCTCATACCAGACTACATGATCTGTGGCTTCAAAACTGAACATCCCTTTAATTTTAGTTGATACTAAATATTTTAATTGTTATGGTTCCATACGATTTCTGTTATCATTCCATGAAAACCCTCATCCCGTTTCACGTTCACCCATTGGCCACATTGCAAATTGTGTGCTGTTGAATTTCGTCAAACGTAGTTTTCGATACATTCAATATATATTGAAATTGAAAAGAGTACCCATTTTTGACTCTGAAGTCAGACTATAAAATATTTTGCCAAGTGCACATGATCAGAAACAATGCGAGTTTTTTGTACCAGGAATTATTTTAATTTTTTGCCATGGTAGATGAAGTATTGGTAGTAGATTGAATTTTTTGTATATATATATATAATTATATATATATATATATATATATATAATATATATAATTATATATATATATAATATATATATATTATATATATATATAATATATAATTAATAATATATATATATATATATATTATATATATATATATATATATATATATATATATTTTTTTTTTTTTTGGGGGGGGGAGGATTCATACAAGACAATAAAATCCAGTACAAATTTTTCTCCGGGCTCCAGCAAACTCGCATAGTGTTCTACAATTTATGCTTCTGGTTCAAGTAGCCTCTCGGACACTTAATATTCCCACCAATGCCACATCCTTTGCCATGTGATGAGGCTGAGAAATGAATAACTGTTGAAAGCTTACTATGTCATTGAAAATATTGTATATTTTTGTTTAAAATGTTGACATGAATTGAATTGCCCTAAATTTTCGTAATGACTAAATTGCTGATCACAATAACAGCATAATCACTATCAAAATAATATATACCATTGTAGTATAATGGTAGAGTTTGGCAAATTTTGCTTTAAATTAGTGAAAACTATAGATTGTATATGTTTCACATGCAGGGATGTGATTGACCAAAAGTCAAAAAAGAGGAAATGAAAAAAAGTGACAAAAAATATGCGCGAAGAAAATCGGTATATTTCGAAATCAGTAAATTTTGAAAATCAATGATTCACAAAATCTCAAAAAAATACGCCGCCTTTCGCCAATAGCCCGTAGCTCTAGTGCGACGATAATTCATACCTAACAAAATCTCAAATTTCAGGAAGTCTAGAAAATTGAAAATTCTCAGAAATAGTTGAATTGCGATCTTTTTGAAATCGGTAAATTGCGAATCCCCTAAAATTTGCCAAATCATGAAAATCGAAACTTTGAAAGTCGGCGTTTTATGAACCATTTAAGCAAAAAAAAATCTCTAAAACTCCGAAGACCTGTTTTCAAAAATTGCAATTAACAACTCTTTAAAAATCCATAAATTACGAAATTATAAACTGCAAAACTAAAAAATCAGTTAAATAGCGAATTTCCGGAAATTGGCTAATACAGTACAGAACCGCTAATCCAGACATCCATAATCAGGACACTTTAAAATAAAGCTGTTCTTGTAATATCAAGGTCACAAAACTCACGAACACTTGATGAAAGGAAAATATTTTGGTTGGTCCGATCGGCCTCAACCGGAGCTACAAAAGCAACGAGGTGCTCTTACGATCACGCAGAGGAAAAAAAACTTCAATCATTATGAGGCAATGCATCCTTATTGGTGGATTTCATAAAAATTACTAGGCAGCAAAATAAGTAAATCAAGAAGCATTGTTAGATTGTATTGGCCGGTAACTGATATTCGTAGACATCTTAGTGTAATCAAATCGAAATTCATCTTCAAATTTTAATTGTTTTTTATATTTATTATTAAAATTTATTATTTAAACTTGTTGTTTTGTACTGTAATTCAAAACTTTGAAGTCGACAAATCACTGATCCTTACACATAGACAAATTACAAAAACTCGAAGATCGCTTAATTGGGTTGAATATCGGCGAATCAATCCTCAAATATCAGTAAAAACGACAAAATCGCAAATACGAAATATTTAAATCGAGAGACTAAAAATATTTGTAAATCATGCATCTTCAAAAATCGGAAAATTGAAGACTCTTGAAAATAAACGAGCCGAAAACAATTAGCAGATTACATAAACTAAAATTTCGCCCAAATAATAAATCTAGGCTAACTGCAAAACCACGGAAAATTGAGAATCTTCGAAAACAAGCAAACGAACCTTAAAAACCTATATAACAAATAACTTTTAAATTCGGGCCAAATTCTAAATCTTAAGTAAAAAAGACAAATTACATAACTTTGAACGAATCGGACATGAACGGAAAAATCGAGAACTCTTGAAAGTCTGAAATTTACAATTGGGCGGGGGGATTTCTTTTAAATCGGCTGATTGCTAAACCTCGAAATAAACGGTACAAAAGGCTTATCTTCATAAATCTATAAATTCGAAAAGTGCAGAAAGTGGCAAATTTCCCGACGCACATCGGAATTTTCAACAATTTCAAGCATAATTCCCGATTTTCAAGGTGCTAAAAAAATTCAAGTACAATTCCCGATTTTCCCGACGGCTGGACACCCTGGACGTTTAGCTAAGGTCCACGCTACGACAAGAAACACATGCATTAATCACGCATGCGTTACTAAAAAGGTGGCATGCATTCCGACTTACTTGGAAGTCTCTTAATCTTCTTGGAAGGTAACGCATGCAAGTGAAGTATGCGAGTATTGCCGACGTCAAAACGTTGTAATGCGGACAAGTTCGAAGGTCAATAAACCGGTTTTATAGTACAAAAGTACGCGTGACTTCGTGCACATGGAGAAATTATTGCTTCGGTACGCTGAAACTTTTTGAAATGAAAAAAAGGATAAAAATTTCGGGAAAGAGGAAAATTTAAGAAGAAAAATTCTGAAAATCTAAAAAAGCGGAAATTCGCGGATCCACGGAAGAATCACATCCCTGCACATGGCACAAGAAGTATAGAAGTTATTTCTTCAATAAAGTTAAAACATCATTTAAAATTTTCTTTTTTGTTTCGAACTGCAGCTTCTTATTGTTATTGTTATTTAACTTAGTATAGATGGCAACAGCATATCTTTATAACTCAACTCAATAAAATGCTTTATTTACTGCTTTGTCAATGATAGTGACCATGAAAAGATTAATTATGTGGATTATGGCAATGAAAAACTAATTGTGACAGACATGACAAAGTTTGATGTTCTATATTTCACTTAAATTTTAAATTTATTTTAAAATTTTTTTACAAACTGTTTATTTTGAGACATAAAAAGAGAAAATAAACTTTCAATAATTTTTACCCAGCAGATTTTGTTTAAAATAAAAAAAAATGCATGTTTTTCGTGACAGACATGACATGAAGACTTACACTAAGTTTGGGGGAAATAGCAAAATAATTAAAAGGTTTTCAATAATTTTTTTTTTTGTTATTATGCATAAATTGATTTATTCTTTAAAAAAATAATTTCATTTTCAAAAATATATTAGTATTTAAATACTTTAAATTACATCAAACTTTAAGATAAAAATAACAGATTTTGGTTTCAAAGTTAGTCTCATAATTATTAACTATAAAAAATTATTTATACATTAATATATCGTTATTTTCAAAAAATTTGACTTATTTTCCCCTTGGAACTGTGTGGGAATGCTGGATAAAAAAAAACTACTCGCCATCGAGGAACCATTTACTAAAAAATGTTAAATGATTCCCAACAGGTTTCTGACAAAACCTTTATGGCATGCAAAAAAGAGTGGCGATAAAAAAGCGTACACCCTTGGAGGACAGAATGGAATAGAATGACCACTCTCGTGGGACCCTTCACGCTTGCTTTTAAGACGTTCAACACTGTTTTTATATGTCCAACCCACACTCTTTTACTTAATCCTTTGAAGGAGGTTTTGTCTTTTCCTTTCTTTTTGCCCTCGTCTCACCTGCACCTCGACGACGTGCACGGAGTCCCAGCAGCCCTTGATGCGTTTGGATCCGTCGCCCGCCTTCTTGATGAGCACTACACCCGCGAATCCCTGCTCCAGGTCCCAGAGGTAGGCGGAGGACACGCCCCCCTCGTAGTACATCTCGCGGTACTGGTCGAAGGCCTCGTTGGCGCACACCTCCAGGCGGCGCAGACGCTCCGAGGGCATGGCCCCTCCGTCCTCCAGGGGGGGGTCGTATGCGTTGCTCCACGGGGACCTGCCACAAAGGGGGACAGAAGGGTGAAAAACAAGGGCATGGTTTGCACGTCCAGATGGATTTAAGATATGAAATAGAAAGAGCACCTGATAATGTAAAAATAGGGCATTATGAAAGTTAACATTTTGTTTGGGCACATCAAGGCGGATTGACCGCAGAGGCAACTCATTTTTCTGATAAGAAGTTTCGGAACTAATTTTTTATTTTCTTGCTCTCGTTGTCAATGACCTCCCTACCAAATGAGGGATACCATGGGTTCAATCAAGTTCACACTGTTTTGGGTGAAAAGTGTGGGTTAATCAAGGCTCCACTCACAGAGAGACATTCCGATTGACCACACCAGGCATATTTTTTGCCCTACTTAGTGATGGGTGCCACATTTCATGTTTTTTAGTGGAAGAAGAAGCTTCCATGGACACTAAACTCCAATCACGGACCAGAAAAATAATTCTGGTGTTGACACGGGCAACATGAGCCAGGTTCATCTGCCTATCTCCCTATATGTGGGGATCTTCAGTTTGTTAATTTTTTTTAATAGATTATCTGTTAAAGTTATAACCACAAAACTCAAATGTTTCAATAGTAGCCAATCGCTACCAAACACCACATATCCAAACTTAAACCGAACATGGCCTTTTATTTTTAACAATTATCATACCATTTTACAACACCAAAAAAAAAAAATCTTCCTCAAATAATCTTAACAAGTTCAGGTTCTCAAATTACTAATATAGCCTAACTTCTTTTAACTTAAGTATTCACAGAAATCCTTATAGTAGGGACTGACAGACTGACGAACAAAATGTTAAAGATAGGTCTCTGAAGTCATACATTTCAAACAAAAAAAGAACTTTAAAAACCGGACGGGAAGAAAAGTTGTAAGGGGAGGGGCAGACGGACGGACAGAAACGTACAAACATTATAAAATATACTCATCTGATTTTTATAACTTAAAAAAAATTAAACGGGACAGTTTAGGTCGGAATTGAAAGGGATATGGATGGACGGACAGGCAAACAGATAAAAAGTATAAAAGAGATCTATGAAGTCCTATCTTCCAAACAAAAAAAGAATTTTGAAAATCGGAAAGTTAGTATAGAAGTTATGAAACGTATATGGATCAAAATTACCTTAAAAATGTCACTTAGCATGTTTTTCCACTAAACGACTGACTGAAATCTGAAGCACTTTGGAGGAAGAACGTGCCAAGTGCATGAGGTGTCAAGCGTGTTTCGTAAATTTCGTGTTATCAAGTAAATTACAGCCAAAATCCACCAAGCATTTTGAAGAACCAAACTAAAATATTATGCCAAAAAAACTGATTTTTTGAATGAGAGTAAAGTTGCGAAAACTTTGAAGCTCATTATCTCGTTTTCACCTTTTTGTCGCACGTTTTTCCGCTCCAACTATCATTGAGAGGTAACTAGTTTACATCGGATAAAATAAAACATGCATTTTTTTTACGTCCCTTTAACAGTTAAAAATCTTTTGACATTAACATTACTAAATTTAAGGTGTTACTGATAAAAGTGTGTAACGTAAACTATTATATGTATATAACAATTATTTAAACAATTTAATTAAGGGGGGCGATACATGTAAAAATCGTTTTTTTTTATTTCATAAATAGTTAAAATAACATCTCAAAATATGTCTGCAAATTTTTAGAATGAAATTTGCATTATTTATTGATTAAAAACTCATTTAAATGCTACATTTCAACTCAGAGCTTGAGGGCTTTGTCTAACTAAGCACGTTTATCTCAAAACTACTTTTTTTAAATTGGCAGGCAAGATCACTCAAAAAGTTCTCAATCGATCCTTATAAAATTTGGTATACGTCTTCGCTATAGTATTATCTTCTAGTTGAACTTCAAAAATGCCAAAAAAATTGTTAAAATTAGTTTTTTTTTCCCAAAAACCTTTGAAAAAAGGAAAAAAAATCGAACTTTTTATTCTGAGGCTTGCCGATTTACAATTTCTTAAAATCTTTTGATTTTTTATTGGTTTAACTAGAATATGTAAGTTTTATGAACATTTTCAAATAAAAAAATTTTGATTTCAGATCAATTTTGGAGTAGCTAGAACGCCCTCCGATTGATACTTTTATCCGCGAGGGTTTCAGAAGGTTAGTTACTACGGCGGCCATTTTGAAAAAACTAAAAAAAATATATAATTTTTGTATTTTAATGTATAATGTAAAAACATACCGAATTTTAAAACAACTCATATATTTCGTCCCTTTTAATAAAGTCTCTGAAAAACGATCAAAATTCAGGTGGTCACATGTATCGCCCCCCTTAAGTTGATGTGAGGGCAATCCTCATATACATGTGAATATATGAATACCCTTTGAATAAAAATCGGACACACTTCAACAAATATTTTTTTTTTCTATTCTATACAAGGTTCTCTTTATTTAAAAATTTTGTTAAAACCGATTGAAAACACAGGAAAAAGCTTGGGTTAAAGAATTGTCCCTGTTTTTTTAAATTTGTGGAACTCAAGCTATCCAAAAAGACTGAAACAAAAAATAATTACAAAGTTAAAGACTCACCATCCAAAAATTATGAATATCCAATGATCTAGATACCCTTGAAGCCCAACGGTCCATAAATTGTAAACATCTGACAATCTGAATATTGCTTACGCGCGGCGATCAAAAAATTGCAAAAGACAGATAGTGGGAAAAGTCTGGCGTTACAATAAATTAAGAATCTAGTTACTTTGGAAATCTGACGAACCTACAGTCCATCCTAATGTCCCGATATTTGGTTATCAGAAAATCAGCAGTAGCCATGTTGGCAACTTGAGTGAAAAAAATGGTCGCCCAAAAGTGAGAATTGGTTGCATTTGGCAAATGCAAATTTTGACTTAGTTAAAGTAGTAGTTATTTCATTCTTCATTTTTATTTTATTTAAAATTACTTTTCATTCAAACATCTGACGTCACTTCTATTTAAGTATTCTTAACACATTCTAACAAATTAACTTTAAATTAAAATTATATTGAGAAAAAAAACATATCCTCACACAATCCTATTGAAAGTACACATGCTTCCCTATAAAACCAGATTAAGGAAAAATCCGATTTGAATAAAATCCATAACCTTCTGTTGTTTATAAGAAAAATATACAGTCACCCATGATGAAGAAACAAAGATAATAGCTGAAGTAGACTGGACATCATGCGGAGAAAAAAGACACGATTAAAACTAAACGTGTGATGCAGATGCGGTACACCATTTTGTTGGAAAGAAAATTATTGCCTACGCCATTCCAATAAAACAGGTTCTGTTTCAATGTGTGAACATTCTATGACCATTCTATAGATTAGAAACACCCCCTCCCCCGGCTATGTGTTGAAAGGAGGAGCGTCACCTGTAGGAGTCCCCATCCCTGTTGTAGTCGCAGAGCAGGTAGTCGCGGCCGCTGGCCCGGTCGCGCGCAACCTTCAGCGGCTGGTCCACCGAAGACAGCAGGTCCTCGCACAGCCCGGGCACCTGAGAAAGAAAAAAGGCCCTTAAAGGGTTGTCCTTGTTGCTTGGACACATGCGTGGGCACTGAAGTCACTTCAACATTTTCCCTATTTTTGCACACATTGGGCATCCATTGAACATATACTTTCATGTGCCGACATTCTTTTTCTGATTTCCGTTACACATTCACCATTTTTTGGCAATGGCAGTAAGTGGGGGAAAAAAATGCAAGATTCGGCAGGCCAAATGCAGTAAGTATTATTTCATCCGTCCAAAAGCTGCTGTTAAAAATAAGCCTATCTGAAGGTGGATGAATGAATGCACAATTTTTAAAAAATAGAATAAGTATTTATTTTAATAAATTACATTTATAATGTATTTAAAATTGTTTTAAATGTTTTTAATCAAGTTTAAATAATAATTACATCTTTGATTGACAGTTCTGATACTGGCAGACGATATCCTTCCCTTAAATATTATAAAAATTATTTTAATATTAATTATAAAAGTTGCATACTTATCACCATAAGGCCCAAGTGTCTGTCAATTGACCCAAGCTATTCTAGACTAGTAATTTATGCAGTTACTTCAGCTACTAGTGCGCAAAACGTGTTTGATCTATGTTCTCCCAAACACATTTTAGGAAGCGCATGAAATATCAAAATAAAACCAACTAGGTACCCATAAAACATTTCCCAGTCAGAGTTAAGAATCACATAACTTTGAATTTCAATGTTTTACTAGAAGTTTGTGGGAAATCAAAAAAGCATTTGATCAAATATCTACAAAAAAATTTTTGGCAGTTACTGCAGATTACCTGCAGCAGTCAGGCTACACAATGTGTGGGCCGATAATGGATGTTAGACATAAGAGTTCTGCATACCCATAGATTAGTTAGAGTCTCATAAGAAAGGAATGTTGCTATCTATGTTGAACGACGTTGTGTCACTCAACAGAAGGTCTCTCCAGGGTACACAATGAACGGTTGCTAGTCGCAAAATGCAACCCGCTTTTTATTATTATAAATCACGTAGTTGGGTGATTTTAAGACCGCATGCAGAACTCCAGACCATAGTATTAAATATGTGTATCCAATTTCGAATGATGGGTCTCTCCAAGGAGACCTCTCTTTAATAAGTGAACTTGTATTTTCTTGTCGCCATACATGTCACTCATGTCTTTCCAAGTGTGATTGAAACCCGACTACTCACAAGGTCGATGAGGTCGCCGAGATTCTTCTCGATCTGCTGGGGGGGGAGGCGCCGCATCAGGTCCAGCGCACAGTCCAGCTGCTGCTCCGTCTGAAACACAACCCATTCATTCAAAAAAGAGGAATTCACGTTTAGAACGATGTAAGCAACATCAGGGAGATGTAATGAGTACAGAACAGCCTCAGCTAGGAATGAGTGTCTCCTGCTTTCCAGTGGAGCAAAACGCAACAAAGAGCTGAGAAAAGATTGCATTCATTGACAACACGAATTAAGGTTAGAAAGATTTTTTGGATAAAGTTGCTTTGAAATGGAATGTTTGGATGGACAAACAAAATATTTTAAAAAAACTCAATACAGGTAAAACTTGTGGTTTTGCTCATTTTCTTTTGAATTTACATTTTAATTTATTGTTTTCAATTATTGTTCAAAACAACAATTAGTTTTACAAGGAGTTCTTTCAAACAGTTCTAATTGTAAATTAATTCTAGGGATTATTTCAAGCATTCACTAACTTAAAATCGACATTTCTTGACAGTTATCATAAAATAGTTGGGCACTGCACTACCTTTAAGTACATTGCACAGGTTCAACTGTATAGCAGGATTAAAAATCCGTTAAACCAGTGGCATTTTGGGTCTTTCTGTATTGGACATTCATTATAAGAGAGTCAGAGAAAAATTACAGATAAAAAAACTTGAGAAATCAAAGGTTTTACACTAAGGATTAGAATGCTGGTAAACTGCTAAATATGGTCCCAAATTTTTACGTGTGTAATTCTCAACAAATTTATCAGCAAATCCTTTTTGTTACTTTATGTTCTACTACAACAATTAAACTTAACAGTCTACAGACTCATTAACTACTCAATTCTTCCAAGTTAATCGGTTTTCTATATGGCAATTAAAGAGGGAAAAAAGCAATCAGCTTAATTATACTATCACAACCTCAGAAAATCGATTATCTCAAACAACCGGATCTGTCGCAACACATTGAGGAAATTTTCCCCATCGGAAATAAATAAAACATTCCCATTTAAGTGTTAAACGCCATTATAGGAGGAATATTAGAAAGAATTCATCTATAATATTAGGAATCTATAATAACAATTATAAAATCTATAAAATTAGGTTTTCAACAAGCAAATGTTGGACATTTAAAGGATCTGTTGTGTTCTGTCCAGTCCTTCAGGAAGCAGCAAATCCATGAGAGACAAATTTTATGGTTTGCCAAGTCTCAAAACGCTCCCCTTCAGAATACGACACAACAAAAACTGACAGTCAACAAATCAAAGCATCCGGGTATTGTGCGTGGGAGAAATGGGACATTCTGTTGCTATGAGGCTTTTCCAAATGTGGGATAAATTAACTCATTTTATCCAATATGGAAGGCCGGCAAGGGATGGTGTAAATGTAATGTCATTAAAAGTAGGTATCAATTGGGTCTTTGAGATAGGAAAACTTTAATTTGTTGGTAGAGAAGAAAATAACTTTAAATTGGCATTTTTAAAAAATATTTCCGGTAGAGATTTACTGTACGGTCCCCCATGGAGAACTTTCCAAAATCGCGCCAAAAGTCCGTCCTTTGGCGACTTTTTTTAAAAAGCACCATTCAAAGAAAGTATCGTATAGGAATATTGGTTAATTTTAATTTGACGGTGCTTCTGTCGCCAAGAGATTTGGCGCTTTTGTAGGGAGCGATAAACAATTTTTTTTGGTGATACAGCATTTTCTGGTGAAATGCGTTGTGGCGTCTTTGTGGTGGCTAGGTGGCGCTGGTTATACTTGCGTGGTTGTTATGCGCATGGGATTTATTTTGTTCGAATTGTCCAATTGGATGTCTTGTTAATTTTTGTCCAATATCGCCGGCGCTGGTAATACTTGAATTTAGGTTGCGCGGATGATGTGCGCACGGAATTATTTTTATTCTATTACATTACTTTTTGTTCTATCGTCATTTCGTGAGGTTTCGTTTGGCTTTTGAACATCCGATTATTATGGATGGTGCATATTTAAATTCTGAATTTTTAATCGATTTGAAGAGGGATGGACAGCTAGCTGTCATTCAGTTTTGAAGGACTAACAAAACTAACTTTTTTTGGTTTTGTTCACAAATAAAACTAAATTTTTTTTTAGCTTTGCAAAACAATTTTTTTTTGTTTTGCTTTGTAAAACAAAACTGCCCGGGGCCCCAAACCAACATTTAAGCTTTCAATGGGCCCTACAATACTGCCCCATGTTGGATACTGATGTTTTTTGGAGAAAACAAAATTGCCCGGGGCCCCAAACGAGTATTTAGGCTCTCAATGGGCCCTACAATACTGCCCCATGTTGGATACTGATGTTTTTTGGGAGAAAACAAAATTGCCCGGGGCCCCAAACGAGTATTTAGGCTTTCAATGGGCCCTACAATACTGCCCCATGTTGGATACTGATGTTTTTTAGAGAAAACAAAATTGCCCGGAGCCCCAAACCCGTGCGTACTGGATTGTCACTCATGTAGCTCTAGTGCGACAATAATTAAAACTAAACTGGATTGCCACTACTAGCCCATTGTGTAGGGAAAAGTTTGTTTTGTGTTGCCCAAAGCAAACCAAAACCCTGAGTCTGATTTTTTTTGTCAAAAGTAACTAGGGCGGAAAGGAATCTGGGAATGGGGAAACTCGCGAGTTTCGCCAAGTTGTTGTTGTTTTTGGAACCGCGCCAAGCAGCACCGTGAAATTAAAATTTACCGGAATATTTCTCATGAAAACTCAACCAACGGTCGATAGGGCTGCCGGAAAACTTCATCGGTGTGAAGTCATAGAATTCGAATCTTCAGTTGAAGTCAGACAAGTTGCCAGAAAAAATTATTTATCGCCAATCCGAAAAATTCGCGCCAAGGAGGACCGTACAGTAAATCTGATCCAATATTTCCAATAATATTACTGATTGGGTGATAATAGGGAATTGCAATAAATGGAAAATATTTTTCTTCAGTAGTAGGGGTGACTTTGTTCATAAGTCTTTTGTTATTGTGTTGTTAGCAATGGCTTTGATATATAGGAGCTCAGATTCTAGATCAGTTGACAACGAAGCCAGTGAAGGAGCTCCGCTAGTGGGGACAATTCAACATTCAGGAAAAACTTTAAAAGTTTAAAAAATCAGGACATTTCAGGACATTATTTATGCACATGAAATACAGGTAGAATTTTCAAGCAAAGTGTTTTAAAGGGACACTGTATACAGGGTGTTCATACATGTTATGGGACAAAATTAAAAGCTTAACTCAAGTGACTATTATAAAAAACAATTGCAAGGAAAATTTAAAAAAAACTACAAATTACTCCAGTATGGATCTGCATAACTGAAATCGTATCTAAAACTGACTCCAACTTTTTTGTATGTGAATGCTAAAACCTGTCAACAAATTAAAATCATCCGTTGAGGCCAAATAATAATGCTTAAAAAAAGTCTTCTAAGAGCTATTGTAAACCAAATATTTTTATAACATTTAGCTAGTTCTTGTTATCAAATCATGACGCACGGATACTTGATCAGAAGAAAATATTCTGGTTGGCCCAACTTAGATTTGACAGGAGCTATGTAAATAACGAACAGTCTTCCGATCACATAGAGCCAGAGAACTGTCAATCATTACGAGGTAATGCGACGTCTTAGGTGGATTTCGTGAAAATTACTAGGCAGCAAAATAAGTAGATCAAGAGCATTTATTAGACTTTTGGTCAGGAGAAGATGACCTGGAGGATTACACTGGCCGTTGGCCGTATTTAAAGAAAGCTTAGTGTATCCTAATCTTAATTAATCTTCAAATTTTAATTAAATTTTTTACCTTTATTATTAAAATTAAATATTTAAACTTGCTTTTTATTTAAATTTGAGTGTAGTTTTTTATTGATATATACCGAGAATAGAAGTTTTTTTCGGTTGCGTTAATGTCGTGTAAAATTTTGGGTCTCAGTGTAAAAGCCAACCACTATTTTAAGTGCTATGTTTAGAAGTATAGGTTTAATAATCATTATATTATGTAACCAAGAATAGATATCACTTGCGGTTTCACTTGCATTGGCAATCGCGTTGAAAAATTTGATATCCGATTTTGAAAATACCGACCGAGAGATAATGTTTTTGTCTTACTCCTGTTTTTTTTTTTACACAGGGAATAAAAACAAAAAAAAAGCTAAAATACCCGCCGATGGTTGAAAAAGTAGATGTTTTTCACAGAAATAGGAGATTTAACACTCAAATTTTCTCAAAAAAAGTCTCCTTCATTCAAAATAATCGCTTTAGTAGGCTAAATAGTCTCCAGCGGAGCCCTGTAAACGTATCAAAACATATTTGTTTTTGCTGAAAAATTACATGGGGGAGGGTTCACAGGGGCAGGTTATTTTTTCGTTTTTATCGGCCTATTGATGGGTGAGGAAAGAACAAAATACCAAAGTCGGTCATTTCTTGGGAAATCAAACAAAAAAAATCGATTTCCCCGCGAATTTAATAACTTTTTTATTAAATATGTTTTATTGTTAATTCTTGGCTAATGTGCACTTTAGTGCTATTTTACGTTAAACAGAAACCTCCATTTTTTTTTAATGGCAGACCTTAAAGATCTTGTCTTTAGTTTCAATTAAAAACACAATAGAATTCACTCAGCAACAACAACAAAAAAATCCTAAGTAGCGGGCCTTGACATCAATCACAGGCCATCGTAATTTTTTGAAAGTGCCTAAAATTTGGTTGACTGTTCCGCCCCTGAACTAAACAAAGAAAGAAACGGTACATGATCCTACGACGATTACGCTATCAAATACTAGTAAATATTACGAGAGTTGTGGTTTGGATAATCGATTTTTTCAGAAAAAAAACATTTGAAAAAAAATCGCAAGACAAAATGGCAAGTCCTATGGCAAACTAGCAAATATTACTAGGCGCTGAGGCTGGTTGACAAATCTGATCTACTGATCATACCTAGAACTAGGAACACTAACCTACAGCGATCACGCGGCTACTTAGCAAATGTTACAAGTCATCGTGGGTAGGTTAAGTTTAGTTCCCGCACGAATAAAAAAAACTTTGATAAGAATTTGAGCCTTTTATTTCCAGAAACCATTGTTTGGATTTTTTAAAAAAAAAATCCTATTAAAACCATCGGAATTGTTTTTCAAGGCCGAAGAACCGATATTTTCATTAAATGCTAAAAAGTCACCAATATCAAGGCAAAACAAATCTCAAAAATAAATTTTGCTGGAAATAAGGAAGCTTATCCGTAGTTTTGACTGCGTTTTCGTAACTCCGTAGTTTGATACCCTCGTCCGTAGAAACTACGGACAATTCGTAGTAGTTGGAAGGTATGAAATTATGTTTTTTTAGTACTTTTTTAAAAATTTCAGGAATTTCAGGACGATGTGGGAAAATTAAGGACAATTCAGGACACAAATTTTTTTTCAGGAATTTCAGGAAAATCAGGACAACTACGACCCCTGCAACGGTTTAATGCTCAGTTTGTAAAAGAGTAACATGCTGCCGCCATTTTTTTTTGTTGGTAAGGGATCAGGGTGACAAAGATAACAGTACACGGAAAACACTTGTGGAAAAACGTATTTTACAAGAACATCTAAGAATGATAAACTGTTACTTCTATTTCAGCAGTGAATTGGATATTAAGGTCAAGGGAATTCTTTCAAAAAGTGATTCTTAACAAAAAGGGAAAGGTGTGGTGTAGTGTCAATAATGCATTCTGCAAAATTAGAAGAGCAAACGTGTCGTGAACATATATATACAAAACGGAAAGTTGAATATTGAGAAGTTTAATTTTAAAAAAATGCATATAAATGTCGCTCAAGATGGGGGACAATGCCTAACCCATGGCAAAACCTTCCTTTTGTATATAAAACTTGTCATCATCCTACTGTTGGATTTTAGTTAGATTATTGGTAAAATTTGTACCAACAAATAAACTATTTGAGCCAATAATCTATCCCTAGGATACTCTTTCAGGCTACGAGCCTGATTCGTTGCATACTTTGTAAATGAACAGTTATTACTTACTTGTAACTAAATAACATTCGTAAAATTATTAATCTAAAAAAACTTTTGCTAAATTTTTGTTTTTCGAGTCGACGTAATAATAATAATAAAATAACATTCATATATTTCCAGATACGGTCTTATAAGGAGGGGAACTTACCATTATTTTTTAATTACACTTTATAGAACCTCTTGAAAATGCAGGTAGAGGTAAATATTGTTAAAAATTAAGGTAACACCCACTGTTATGTAGCGTATTGAAACAAATACCAATCACAAGGGAAAATAAAACCAACGCCTCATCAATTACTTAAAATTTTCCAATCTTGAACCAGAGTCATTCAATAAGTAATTATAAAAATAAAATATAAAATAATTCTATTTAATGGCTGTGCATTGGCAAACCTAAAAACTCGTTCACATGGTCACCTGACTTGGACCCATATCACGTGATTTTGACCGTTTGGCGATATTTTCATAACGATTTTAGCTCATACACGAGAGCCACGGGACCACGCTTCTCTTTCGCCAAGACATTGCACGAAATAGACCAGAAACATTAATAGAATGGACTGCACATTGGCAAACCTAAGGCTGTGTCCTGACTACGACTTCAAATGCCACAAATAACTTGGCGATCGCCAAGGGCACCAAGCGATGCAATAACATTGGGCTGACTCTGCCAAGTCGCCAAGTTTTGCTGCATTTGATGTCGTAGTCAGGACACGAAGCATCCTCTCTTGGTCACGTGCCCGGTGGATTTAGCGACGTGACTTGATTGGCGAGGATTTCATGGGGGGGGGGGGGGGGGTAATAATCTAATAGTTTAAAAATGAAGTTGGAAAAGGAACAAAGATGTCTATCGATTTGGGCGAAAAAGGTTTCTACTTTTGGCAACTTGTTGCAGCTGTTTTAATAAAAATAACTACACACTCCAATGTTTGAATGACAAATATGACTATCGATTTAACTAATATAATTTATTAAAAACAAAAGCAAAAAGAAACTTAAAAATTATCGTTTGGAAAAACATTACAATTCGCCGAGTGGTTTCCGCAAACCCACGTGATTTGGGAAGAAGATGTGAGTCGCCCTTCTGGTTTGCCAGCCTGTTCTTTTCGTTTTTCAGGTCTGGCGACAATTGGCATAGTTCTAAGGCTGTGTCCTGACTACGACATCAAATGCAACAAAACTTGGCGACCGCCAAGGGCGCCAAGCGATGCTTGTTTTATTGCATTTGTTTCATTTGATTTCGTAGTCAGGACACAGCCTAACGAAGCGGTAAGCCGGAAAGGGTGATACGTGTTTCCCGCCAAATATTCGGCGGGTAGTTCTGGTTCACGCCTGGCATGACTCCGCTCTCGGACTTCGGAGAACTTATCTGGGTTTAGTAGGTACACTGCCCATATTTGGAGGTTTTTTTTATTGTAAGTTAATTTTATTATTATTCGTCCTATAATTTTTTAAGCTTTGTCATTACTTTTACCATTTCTTTGCATTTTTAAAAACCAAACTGTGTCCTAAATAAAAATTAAGCAGGTAGACATCAGACATGAAGCGTTACATTTGAACTTTGATTATTAAATCGAAGAAGTCATGGTCGGAAATTAAAGAAATGAAGCTTTAAAAAGGAGGAACATTATTTATACTATAAATATCAGCTATAAATCAGTTTAATGGTTTTCTAGGTTATCTTGTGTATTCAATGAAAGTAGAAGAATCTCCCAAAATAGGGCGACAGCAAAAAATATCAATATTTTGAATTAAAATATTGTAGCAACATAATAAACCTATGATAAACTAAGTTTGGGCCGATGGGGGATTTTTTTGAAAGTCACTTAAAAGATGAAAAATTCATGATGAACTCATTTTTATGTGTTTTAGCTTCCACACACTACGTTTATAACGTAAAAAGTGGAAGGTTTTATAATCGTTCTGTCCGTCCGTCACCCACTTTCACAGAAAGAACCACAAGTCCCACAGACAAGTGGGATACGTCATTTTGAAACAAAAAATCAGATTAGGCTACATTCCAAATTTCATTAAAAAATTTAAATTAGAAGTTTATTTAAAATTTAAATAACTAAAAATTTAATCTACATTGAAATAACATGCAAATTCTATTTTTATTCAATATTTCACTTTTGCCATCCACAAGTCCCACAGATAAGCGGAATACGTCATTTTGAAGCAAAAAATCAGATTAGGCTACATTCCAAATTTCATTAAAAAATTTAAATTATAAGTTTATTTAAAATTTAAATAACTAAAAATTTAATCTACATTGAAATAACATGCAAATTCCATTTTTATTCAATATTTTCACTGTTGCCATTTCGTTTTACGTACGAGAAACTTTATTTGAAAAAAAAATATAAATATTTATTTATGTGATATAATTCAGTTTGGATTGTTGTGATATCACAATAGAGTTCTTTTGATGGTTCATTATATATGTATGAAGAAAGATGCATAGAAAATTCTAACTTGCCATAAAAATGTGCAGGAATGTGCGAGGAATATTACATATTTATTCTTTGAAATATAAATTAATTTTTGCAAACCATAAGTAATAATTATTGAATTTTCGAAATAAAATAAATGATACTAGCCAAATTTGGCGTGTAATGGTTTAATATAGAATTAATGTTGTGTTTGGCGCGTTTATTCCTGTTAAACACAAATGTGTGGAAGCGGGTTAAGTGACAGATTCTGTTACAAACCTACTTGTTTATTATTAAATTAATATTTAACATAATCTCCGGTTTTCCATTTCGGTTTTCATCGTGTTACATATTATAAGCAATACAAATGTACGGAAAGTGCTTCAAGAGGTTTTTTTTTTAGAAGGGAAAGCTTCACATTTACCCAATCTGAATTAACAAAAATGTATATATGGGTCCAAAATTGGCCATTCACTTATTAATTTTTTGAAATTTAAAAATGATTCAACTGTTCTATTTTTTCCATATGATGTATAGACAACTAAAGAACATTAGTAAAGATGTAGTCCAATTCATTATTATTTTTTAATTAAAAATTATTTTGTAAAATAAATGATACTAGAAGGGAGGTGAAGTGAGAAGAAAGGGAGGTGAGGTGAGACTTCAGTAACAGAGTGGAGACTAAATATTAAATAATTCAATACCTACAATAAACAATATTTTACAAAAGCTAACTAAATATATTTGAATTGACAGCGGAAATTTATTTTAAAATATACCTAAAAATTTAAGAAATGATAAAAGTTAAATATTTTTTTTTTCAAAATAATTTGCAGAGGTTTTCAATATTTATATTAAGCTCCTGTGGATTTACCTATATTGTGAGGAAATTAATTAAATTGAATGAATCTTCGAGTGTTCTACATAGTTTATATCTTACATGAAACATAAAAACATTTTTAAAAAGAAATATTTAGAATTAACGACAAATTTGAATAAAATTCCGACAATTTATTATTAAAAAAGTAACAGATAAATGAAAGTAGCCGACGAAAATTATATCAATAAATTTTAAATCTAGAAATGAATTGTATTACATAAAAAAAGTAGAATTCAAAAATTAATTTGAGTTACAGGATTCATTTAATTTAGTCTCATCTCTGTGACGGAGGTGAGAATTTTGCATAGAATTGAACTTGCAAATTAGTTATATCTTACAGAAGAAAGATAACAATTCAAGTGAATTGTTATTAATGAGACTCTGGCGTAATGGAAATGTTTCTACTACCTTAGTATTCCACAGTAAAAATAATACATAATTTTCACCAGCGGCGGTGAGAATTCTAAAAAAACAAAAAACGTTAGGATTGATCGACAATTTTGCTTAATTTCTTTACATAAGACAAAATATCATTCAAAGCGCAGTTAATAATGTATTGAAAACTTGAAATGTAATTGGATTAAAACTGATAAATTTTAATAAACAACAGGAATATAAACAAGTTGCTCGTAAAGAACTCTAAAATGGAACTTTTTAAAATGGAATGCTGAACTAATTTTTACAGCACCAAGTCGCCAATAGATGGCGCGGAATGCTCGTACGAAAAGTTGTTTAAAAATGTTTATATTTTCATTTTCTCTTGAAAGAATTTTTTCGTTTTCATCTCGATTTTTTTTCTCTCGTGTGTTGATAAGTTGACCTTCAGTTTTTTGCACACGTGTTTCCCGCCATAATTTTGCGGGTAGTCGTACGGTAAATCCGTAGTTTCATTCCAATGTCTAACAAAACCTGCCATTATTTTTGTTGTGAGGCAATAATTGTGTTATTTGGGGGGAATGTTATTTTGCCGGTTGAAGAAAATTCTTTTTTTTATTTGTTATTTATTTGCTTTCTACGTAATTTTTTTTGTAACAACTGTTGTTTGACGAAGCTTATTAATAAATTTCCTCAATTTCTCGATATACCGGAATTTAAATAACAATTGATTAATTTATTTGAAAAGTATATATGTACACATATATTTAAAAAAATAAAATGTAACACGTCATAAAATGTAGCACAATGTGATTCTTTGATTGCTCATTAGTTGTTTACCAAGAAAGCGACAAGGCATATTTTTTTACATACAATTCTGCTTAGTTTTAATTAACATTTATTTTTTTAATGCAGTTTGGAGTAGTTTCATTATTTTTGTTATTAATAAATATTTCATTATTCTTCGAAGTACTTCAATTATTAAAAAACACTGCAAAATGGGAATGTTTCTTATGATGTCACGCTTTCCGTACTGCGATTTCATTGGTTGTTTCGGTTTCAATTCACGATCAGAATGCGGAAATAGATGAAAATAAACTTTTCTTTCTATGCAAGTTTTCTTTAATAAATGATGAAAACAACCAACAGCACAGTAAGAAGAAGAAAAGAACCAATAGTTGATTTTGGCTTTTAGAAGTTTAAATTATAGCTGGATGCTGTGTTTAGCTATTTTTTTCCTAATGTGTGTAAATCTAGTGTAGAAACGATTGATATTTACTGTTATGAACCTAGTTGTTTCCCGATTAGAATTTCAGTAAGTATTTAAGTAACAGGAAAGTAGGCTATTTCAGGGGTGCAGAATACGTTTTTACTCCCAACATTTCCCCCAATCCGTTTGAAAATTTTCCAACAAAATTTTACTATATGTTATAGACTTAACATAAATTCTGTATTACCTTAGGCATATAAAATGTTACGATATACAGGGATGTTAGTGCTTGTTGAATAAAAAAACTGAAATCCAAACCATATGCTTGGTTTGAAAAACCAAAAAAGCTTAACTAAGCGTGACCGATAAAATTTAAATTTTAACAATTATCACAAGATAAATTTTAAAGAATTATATAATACTATACTACTATAAATGTACTTTTAATATCTTTTTAAATACTTTAAAACAAGTACATTTTCTTTTATTTATGGTGTTTGGGGAGGGGGTCATATTCATCCGATTTATATATGAACATGTTTTGCTGTTCATTCATTTTGGTATATTACTTTCAAGTTTTGGCCGTTTGGCAGTTTCATAAGGCTGGAAATTTAAGCACCAGGTTTCGCAAAAAAAAAATATATAATAATCTTGACTGCCTTTTTGGGATTGAAATCCTCAACTTTTGGTCTTAATTGTTAAGAAAAAAAATGCAAGCACTTTTCCAGAAAAATTCAAGGACTAGAAATTTACTAGCAACATAAAACCTAAATATATAAAGCGTGTATACACCGACACTCCATTTAAAAAAGAAAAAAACTAAAAAATATCTAAAATCAGAAACCCCATTATATGCCGAAGTAGAAAAAGGTTCAAATGTAAAACAAAAAGTATTTTGACATTCATGCTGTTCTTGTGATCACTACTCAAGGACGCCGCGAGTCACTTGATCAGAAAAAATATCCTGGTCGTCCGACTTGGCCTGAACTGGAGCTACAAAAGTAACGAGATACTCTTCCGATCACGCAGGGCCAGAGAACTGTCAATCATTCTGATGCAATGTGACGTCACCGGTAGATTTCGTGAAAATTACTAGGCAGCTAAATAAGCAAATCAGGAAAGCATTATTGGACTCCTCTTCTAATAGGAGATTGCACTGGCTGGCCGAGATTTGAAGACATCTTTAGTGTAATCTAATCTTAATGCATCTTCCTACTTAGATTGAAATTTTTAACTTCATTATTAAAATCTGTTATTTTAACCTGTAGTTTATTGAAATTTAAGTTTAGTTTCACCTAATTACGGGCACCGTAAAAATGGTACGGTGCGAAGAAAAAGTAAAAATCGTTTTTAAAAAAAGTGCATTGCAGTTGTAGCGAATCGGTTGATTATTTTCAACGCTGTTTCGGTGAATTTGCATCGCAAATTGCGATGCGATACCACTTAAATCGAACCCTGGTTTCGACCATCTGTACAGTAGCTGGCGATGGCTACGCTATTTGACATAAGGGGGAGGGGGGATGGCGTACGGATGCGATCAACGCCCGATTACATGCTGAATTTTGGAGACAAAAGCGGTACGCTATTTTGGTTTGTTAGAACAAAAAAGTAAATTAACGGTAGGTTTTTAAACAGAAAATGAACGGCTGGTCAGGGAATTTTGTAATACATTGTTAAAATCGAAAGCATTGAATATTTTCCACAAAATTTCCCCAGATGGCTAAAATTTCCCCCGATCTAGGATCGCCGGATCGGACATATTCTGCATACCTGGGCTATTTTAGTTCTTTATTTACTTTAGTACTTTATTTTAGTCTTCTTCTTCTCTTTAGTATTTTAGTACTTTATTTTAGTCTTCTTCTTGTTTTCGAATAACTTTTGTTTTGGTATTCGAAAGTGAGTTTTCTAAGAATATTTTAGTTATTTTTTTAATGCCAACTTCTTACTGTGCTGTTGGTTGTTTTCATAATTTATTAAAGAAAACTTACATAGAAAGAAAAATTTATTTTCATCTATATCCGCATTCTGATCGTGAATTGAAACCGAAACAACCAATGAAATCGCAGTACGGAAAGCGTGACATCATAAGAAACATTCCCATTTTGCAGTGTTTTTTAATAATTGAAGTAAGTACTTCGAATTCGATTTTTTTCTGACATTTTCAATGTCTTCTCATTTCTATGCCGGCTGGATTTTTTGACATATCACCCTTGCCTGTACCATTTGTAGTTTCGGCTATGAAAGGGGATGTCAGACGGACTTGAATGATTATACCTTTCACTTGTTACGTTATAAACATAGTGTAGAAGCTAAAAGGGGTAAACGAGAAAGGTGAAACTTCAAAGTTTTAACTTTTATAAAATATTTTGCGGCATAGCGATTCGAGCTGTAATTCGTCGGCAATATGAACTTACTGTCATCGCAATTTTCCTGATAAATTCAAAATTAACCATAATGTAGTTGTTTCACCGACTCTGCTGTTTTGTTTTCATGTCTATTTTGATGTCTTTCAACAGTGTTGCCACCAGTTTTAGGAGAAAAACACTACGAAAAAATACCATTTAATTCTAAAATTACAAAATCATACCATAAAAATACTAGCAAAGCGTTTCACGTTTTTTTAAAGTCACTAAAAAGATTCCAAAATGCAGCTAGTATTTTTACGATATTCTTTTTGTAATTTTAGAATTATTATAAAATTACAAAAAAATATCGGAAAAATACTAGCCGCATTTTGGAATCTTTTTAGTGACTTTAAAAAGACGTGAAACGCTTTGCTAGTATTTTTATGGTATGTCTCTTTACATACTTCTTATTCATAGTAGTTAATATATATTATTGTCACAATGTGATAATAAGTTTTATTATTTCCTTCCGTAATTATCAAAAACATTAATAAGTAAAAAAAATCGCAAAATGTATTCGTTAGTTTCAAATCCCATTAGAAAGAATGGAAAAATACGGCTGTTGACCAATGTTTTATTTTAATAATAGTATTAGGAAGACTTGTGGTTTAAATTAAAATTTTAACAAAGCAAAAGGTTTAACATTTCCCCATTGTACTTTATAAACATTAAGATCAGCGACACCAACACTGCAATATAGATAGATGTATAAAGTATTTTTTTAAAGATTAATTGCATTCTAATATGCAAAGCGAAATATCGTTACATTTATCGGTAAAATTTATCGCTAAAATCTATAAAAGTCCGAATTTGTAATTATTAAAACTTTAGGAGTAGCTACGAATAGAAACGGCAAATCGAACAATAAAAAAAGAATCAAAAACAAAAAACATCTGCTCCGACAATTTGCAACATTAAAACAAAATAACGTTAGAAAAATCGCCAAAGCCTGATGTTATTAGCAACCACTTTAACTTTTTATTTGGCGTTTGATACACGGGAATTTTCAAAACACATAATAAATCGATATTCAACCCCAACCTTGGATAGTCTAAACAGCAGCTGCAATGTATTGATGCTACTTCATAACCGCAAACGATGCACATTTTGTCTACTTTTTCTTTGTGAAGGGTAAAGCTACCTGGAACACGTGTCGTCTGAATTGAAACTAATAAAGAGAACAGATAGAAGCGAACGCCAATCGAATCTATATCAAAGAACGGATCTTTCTTTTCCCTAAAACTTTCATAAAAAAATTTAGTACAGTTTGGAGGGTCACGATAAATATTATCATGTAAGCTTTTGCAAATTTTAAGTCTAGAATTTTTTAAAAAGAATTTTGCGCCTTTTTATCACAGTTTTACATTGATTTTTTAATGGGGAAAATTATGTGATGCTTGTCGGTTCGTCCCCCCCCCCCCCCCCCTAAACAAGTCACTTAATTTATGGACGCTCCCAAAGGTCGAAGTTCGGTTATTTATTTATTTATTTATTTCAAATACTTATTTAAGAAAACCCATTTAAAAAGCTCTGTTTTGTGGCAGTTAGTACAATAAATATATACAAAAAATACAT
Organism: Oedothorax gibbosus; assembly: GCA_019343175.1. Lineage (NCBI taxonomy): Eukaryota > Metazoa > Arthropoda > Arachnida > Araneae > Linyphiidae > Oedothorax > Oedothorax gibbosus. The sequence goes on from CM033276.1 coordinate 5,189,935, forward strand.
AAAATATGTGCTATGAATAGTTTCAAATCATCCAAATGACCAGAAAGCTCTAAAATCTTAAGTTTTCTATTATTACATTTAAAAATTCTAAATGAAAAAAACGAGCTTTTTTTATGTAAACTTATTATGTACTTTCAATTTACCCAGTCATTCATTTCATTGTCATTTATATCATTGTATTAGTCATTCATATCATTGTATTCAAGTAAAAAAATTTTTATTTAAAATTGTTTGCTTCAAAGTAATTTCTAAATTGTAATTTTTTTTAGGTATTCATAATTTTTAAAATGATTTTAACACTTTATAATAATGCTTTAAAATTCATTTTTTATAAAATTTTAAACATTCAATATTATAAAAATGTAGAATGAAAGGTTTTTTGTAGAAAAATGTGGAAATAATTTCTTTGTTTTTGTAAAAGTGATTTGTTTCATGACACCTAATTTTGTTTAAACAAATTATTATGATTGCAATTATTGAATAGTATATCAAATTACAAAAACTAACATAATTTAAAAATATTGTTATTACGTGATAATAGATAAACTTTTTTAAATAAACTTCAGTAAATTGGTCAACAAGCTTTTTGTATTACGTATTCAATTTTATTTTTAAAAAAATATTATTGTTGTTCAAATTATTAGAACATAAAAATGCATAAGTTAATGAGTATTCTTCATAAGTATGGTTTTTCTTAATATTTGGAATGAATGTAGAAGCAAATTTTTCAGGACCGTACTTCAGGATAGCCGTTTAAAGTTTTGGTAAAAATTGATACTATCACAAAATCGTTCAAAATGATCCCAGATAAAAAAAAAATATTTGGCATGGATATCACTTAAATATTTGGCATGGATTTTATGAGTACCAAAAAGTATACGTGGTCATGTAATACTTTAAAATTACATTTTCTGGAATATGTTCTGATAGGTCACTTTTCCGCGTACAAAATCGTTAAAATGTGAGCGCGGAAAAGGGACCTATCTGAAAATATCCCCAAAAAGTCAAATTTAAAGTATTATTTGACCACGTATACTTTTTGAATGAATGAATTTATGGTACTTTTTGGTACTCATAAGACTAACTTTGGTCCTTGCCAAATATTTTTGATCTAGGATAATTTGGAACGATTTTGTGATAATTTGAATTTTTTTTAAAAAAACTTAAAGTGACTACCTTAAGAATGGTATTTTTCTCGATCGGTCACTTTTCCGCGCACGGTGTGATATGTCCTTTATAATCCAATTAGTCTAAATGTCATTCCGTCCCAACCATTTATTATAATTAGATATGAGGGAAGTTTCATTTTTATCCTACCTTAGACAAAAGAAATTTAAAAATAAACAAAAATAATAAGGGAGTAAGAGAACAGAAGTGAATAAATAAAATTAAAAACTATATTTATTTTACAGATTTATAAATAAACGCATGAAGTGGTTATTCAAACTTTCAAGCCCAAATCCAACTTTCTGTTTGCATCCTAATTCCATCTTAATTATTTTCGGTCATAGCACACAAAAAAAAAAAATTCGATGTTTTCAACATCAAACATTTGCTTTAGGATCATTTTTGAACTTTTTTTTTAACGAACCAGGTGCTTTGATGTATCTTTGATGTATGATCGGTGCCATGTTGTTTTACTGCGAATTGCGAAACTTTGGATGAGCTACAAAAATAATAAGTGACAGGTGTAACTTTGTTTTAAGGATGTTAAAGCAAAGCAAATGTTTTATATGTTAAAACTATACGATTGAATTCTAAAACGAAGAAAGAATTTTTCTTAATGCATTTAAAACCCGCCTAAACTTTATATAAATTTTATTTCTTTGTCTGTATATAATAATTACATTTAATTGTGTTTGATTCGTAACAGTATGTTATTCTTTGTAATTAAAATTACAAAAAAAAAATAGTATTAATGCAAGAAAGCAGACGGAAATCAGATGTGTCAAGCAGTTCTTCCACCAAACCAAAGCCATAATTGAAACGAAAGATATACATTTGAAAGAAGATTTACATTGTTTATGAAAAAAAAAAAGTGGAAACTTATTATGTTTAAATGACCGAATAATGTTCATTGACACACAAATCTCAATTAAAAAAAACGTCACATAGCACGTTCTCTCATTAAGCTTCAAATGTTCATGTTTAAGTATTCATCAATGAAATGGATCTTTATATTCTTTTTTTTCTTTTAATTAATGTATTAACACAACTAAGTTCATATATTAAATGTAAACTAATGTGCGCCTATAAACAACTTCAAATTACAATATATTCGCTAGTATTTTTCTCGTATTAATAAGATGTGTTTATATACAATTTATGGAATTAGATTTTTTTTAAATAGTTATTTGTACGTTTATAACTTTTTTTTTAATTGGTTCGAATATTTTTAATGAAATGTTGAAAATTTTTCGAAAAAGTATTATTATAGTGACATTTAAACAAGCTACATTTATCAGAGAATTAAAAAAAGACTGGTATATTTTTTCATATTTTTTAGGCACGTGCACTTTTCCCGCCAATATTCTGTGACTGTAGTGTAGAACTTCAATTTTGTTTTGCGATGGGCGAGATTGTCGCGAGAGGGGGAAAACAGAGTTGGCTCTTTTCGAAATCCGCCATTGACGAGTGACGTCAACCACCGACCCACTGAATTCGAGCGGGGAAGAAAAGAAGCAAAGGGAATAAAAAAGGTTTTTTTTTTGTATCGTTGATTTTGCTATTTTGAGAGCAGTCGAAGATAAAATAAGAACCTATTCAAACCTAAATCAATATTAACTTTTTTTACATAATTTTTTTTAAATCTTGTGCATTATGAAAGAATATTTGTAGCCAAATTTTCGCATTTAATTAGGTAAGATTAACATAAACATCTTAATAAATCTTGGGTCTCTTATTTTCCTTCTATTTCTTACAAGCTGTAGAGCCTGTATCAAATTATAAAAGGATCGATTATTACCAGAAAGCAAATAGCAGATTATGTCTCCATTAAAAGACTTATAAACTTGCATTAATTTCCTTAGTTTCGGTTTTAAATTTTTGTTACTCGTTATGTTACGATTTTCGATGGATTCATTTTTTATTTCAA